>CM068968.1:69916896-69930404 GCA_035128595.1 Eptatretus atami | reverse complement strand
GGGCCGGGATGGGCCGCCAACTAAAAACTATCCACAAGAAGCTGTGGGCTCTTTCTCTCTCTATCTCAGGGGAAAAATTATGTGGAGAAAACAGGGGAAAGGAGAGGGAAGGGGAGGGGAAAGGGGAGGGGGAGAGGTGAACCGAAAGGCAAACCGTGAAATAACAAGGACAGATGGGCGTGGTGGGGTGACGACGAGGAGAGGGAAGACCGAAGCGCTAGGTCGAACGAAGGGGGGAGGGTGGGAACACAGACAACGATGCATAGAAGGAAACAAAGTGGAAAAAGAGTTGAAAAACGACGTGAAAAGGGATAGAAAGGCGAAAAACAGGGCAGATCACAGCTCACCAAGACCACACAGCCGCTACGACACTCCACTCGACTGACCAAAAGCCAGCAGGGGGCGAGAGAGGGGTGGGGGGGAGAGGAAGAGGGAAAGGTAAGGAGAGGAGGGTGGGGTGAACAAAGAGAAACCATCCCTGGGAATATTACCACAAATGAACTTCAGGTGGAAGCTGTCCGGGGCTCAGTGACGATCCTGAAGAGAGCCCTCGGCACAAAACTTTGAGAACAGAAAATTTTACAGCTTGGTCCATGAATTGTGACCCCTGACCGAAATGAAGGTGGATACTTTGAGCCCAATCTGGGAGGACTCCAATCCACATTCTGAAACCCGCATATGTATATACCAATCAACGACACACGTGCATGCACACACGCATGCACGCACACTTATTAGCATGACTATATTTTTCAGGGGAAAAAAAGTCTTAAAATATGTTTCTTTTAAAGAAAAAACCCAGTTTCCTTGGAGTCCTCCAAACCCCAGGTTATTATTTAGGTTAACCCCTGGGGATCTTTGCCTGGCGAGGGTTAACACTGGCCACCACCGCCGCGCCTCAGAACAATGTGCCATTTCCTGTGTGTTTTATATTTCACGGCGATGGCCCACTTCACACAGGAGGACAAAAGACTTCATCGGCTTGACCCAAGACCGACAGAATGGGAGGAAGGCCACAGAACTACAACACAATGACTGTAAAATCTCAGAGTACGAGAGGGTGGGAAATCTGAAACACTGAACCCAAAGTGTTTACCAAACTAAATGTGAGGGTGGTGGTTGACAGCAAACTTGAAGACATGGAGGGGAGAGACAGGACAACAGACTGGAAGAGAAAAATTGGGGAAGATGGAAGGTGAACCTTGGGAGGTTGCAGTCGATGGTGGGTGAGGGGTGGGAATGGAGGTGTGGAGGGGGTCACATTGAAGAGATTTTTTTCAGACAGCTCCCTGCCTGCATCAGGGAGGCCCTCAAAAAATATCTCGAAAAGAGGAGCAGAGAGGATCAGTTTTGGATGATTGAAGTTCCGGGTCAGCTGAGGTGGAGAAATTTGTTGGAGTCACTGAAAGAGTAGGGCAAGATTGTCAGACATTTGGGGAGGGAAAGGGGAGGTCACAGTGAGGAGATATTTGGCTGAAGGCTGCCAGCTTGCATTATGGTGGCCTGCAAATAACTATCTGGAAAAGAACAGACAGGAAAGTAAGATGTTTTGATGATTAGAGTTTTGGGTCAGCAGCTGTGGAGAAATTTGTTGGAGTCACCTCAACAGTAGGGCAAGATTGTCAGACATTTGGGGAGGGGAAAGGGGAGGTCACAGCGAGGAGATATTTGTCTGAAGGCTGCCAGCTTCCATCATGGTGGCCTGCAAATAACTATCTGGAAAAGAACAGACAGGAGAGTAAGAAGTTTTGATGATTACAGTTCAGCGTCAGCAGTTTCGAGTCAATTATTGGAACTACCTGGAAAATAACAAAAAATTGAGACATTTCTCCAGCTGAAAAAAAACAACACACACACTGGAGGGAATTTTGCATTAAGAAGGGCACTGTGGTGGGGCAGTTATGGAACGAGGTTTGGGTTATGGCAAGGAACGAGGTTTGGGTTCAGGTGCACAAATGTACGTAATAATTGCATGAACCATGATGTTTACTTGTTGATTGTTTCTTGTGAACCAACAAAACATCAAATTAAGGATTGTACAAAACTCTTAAAGAGACACATTCTCTCTGGTCTCTGATCTGGTCCCATATGATCGATCTGAAAACATCCTGTGTCATTATGGATAAAACATGACCACTCAACAGCATGACCATCTGATTTTGCAGAGCTGGTGATTGTGATGTATGATGCTGTTGCGATTCGATGATCGACACAAGAGCATCCACTTCCGGGATCCCACCATCCCGTCTCCTGGTGATTCTGTTCTTCGTGGAGTATTTGTCTGTGCAGTCTGTGAAGGAGTTAACAAAATCATTATCAGATGGAGTTACAACTCCTTAAGTTAAATGAAATTGATTTTATTATTTGTGTACTTCAGTGCAATGTACCCGATCTTAGGGCCCTGTCACACCTTGACGTTTTAGCCAGCAATGGCAACGATAAAATATTAAAAACGTTGGTACGCTGAAATTTTGATCTTTTAAAAAAGTTTTGGCTATTATAACGTGTTGCGTTTTGCATAACATATAGTAACGGGCAAAGAAGTTCGTTGTGTTATACATAACTTTTACCAACGAATGCTTACCTTGTCGGCGTTCAAACCTATGACAAACGATAGTTTAACTTACCTTTGCGTGCTATACGTATCGCCGGCGAACTCGTGCGTAGCCAGTTAAGAACTTGCCGGACGCCAATGAAATCAAAAACTGCCTGAGAATTGAAGTGTCAACATCGCAGTCACACTTGACGATTTTGCCAGCGTATGCCATTCTCTGAAAAATGTTTCACAACGCTAGGCACACGTCAAAACGCTAAAGATAAGTTGTGTATACGTTTAGAGTATGCTGGAAATCATTGAATACGCTGGCATATTACCTCGTCCGTTTGATACGTCGTGAAATTTCAAGCATGCTGAAAATTTTAAGACGTACTCGATGTAAGGCTCACACGTTTCGCATGCGTTGGCATGCTTTCCTAGCACGTTCCGCGATCGTATTAAACACGGCGAACACACGTTATGTAGGTTACTCATAAGTCGAAGACACAAGGTAATGGCCAACATACTTGAAACCAAATTTCTAACCATGAGTAACGTGCTTGAACAAATATAGCGTCAGCTTAGCCTATGTTTAACGTGCTTGGAAACTATGAGTAACGTGCATTGAAACTATGTATAACTGGCCTTGAACCATGACTAGCGTGCTATGAACGTAAGAGTAACGTGCATTTAACCTATGAGTAGCATGTTTTGACCTAAGATAAACGTGCTTCTAACCTTTGAGTAACATGCTATGAACCTATTTGTAACGTATGTAAAACGCACCATTGTCATTATAGACGAATTAAATTGACGTCTTCCGGACAACCATAGAACTTACTGAAAGTGTTTCTAACTTACATCTACCGTGTACTGGCGTATTGGCAGCGTTAGGGAATGGTATATACAAATGGGCTCACAAAAACCCATCATTGTTCCAGACTCCATGGTGAGTAGATGTGAACGCCGGTAGTATCAATAGTAGCAGTACTATTACTAGTAGTGGTGTGCGTGACAAAATAGTAGTAAGTAGTCGTATAGTGTAGTAGCATGGTAGTAGCTGTATGTCTATGTCAGTATTAGTATGTGAGCGTGATGTGGAGGCTGTGGGGGATGATGATCCTCGTTGCGTCAACGAATAGGAGAATACTTTGCACCATTGTTCGATGTTCTGTAAGGGCTAATTTTTTTCCTCATTCCGAAGATGAAAATATTCTTTGTTACTATTGAAATATTAAAAAAGACTTGACAAAGCATAATGTACTAGTAATGAACACAGAACGCTTCGATAACTTATAGATTAGTTTACCAACGATTGCTTATCGTGTTTTAGGCGTCCACAACCTATCGCCAACGATACGTCTAGCGTATCATAAGTGAGCACGTTACGATACGATGACGTTTGCTATCCAGTGACGCCATAAACTATTTTAACTAACGCTCTCACTCCTATGTTTTACGCAGTGTGCTGGCAATTGAATTGTTTCCATTAAGAGTATTAAATCGCTTCCACTGGACTATTGAAATATTAATAAAATGCTTGGTATCCTTGACCCACTCTAGCAGCTCGTCGAACATCGCTGGGGGCATTCGCAGAAGTTGATGAAGGATGCATGTCCGTCCCGTTCCGCACTTTCCACCATTAGCTGGTCAATAGTAAGCGTAAAGCGTCTCAATCATCACGACCATCGGTCTAGCACCAGTTCCTTCTCCTCCGTTCACGTCCTCTCCCGGCTCTATTGACGCAACTGTGTCAAGTGTGAACATCGATGCAGGTCATGTGATGTCTACGGGACAAGTAGGTATTGTCGGTCTCATCCTGCCGTACCTCCATCTCTCTGAATGACACACGATCTACTAACACCACAAAGTCTATTAAAAAACGGGGTCTTCCTGCGAAGGCCCTTATTATATACCAATTTCCCGCTAATCGCGTTGCGAGAATACGTATTCTCAGTCACTGTTCTTAAGACCATCACTAAGTCTGTGGCATGCTTGAACTAAATCGTCTATATACTATTTGTTCGTAGACATGCTCTACAACTAGCCAAGGCACGTTACTCATAGATTATAAATAAGTCACGGTACCCTAAACATACTTCGATGTGTTTCATGATGAGAACTTTCATAGTAGTTAGCGTTGAGCTGAAAACGTTCGGTAGCGTGCTTATAAAATACATATTATGAATAAGTTTGGTAGCAAATTTACCTATCAACGTGTTTCAATATGATAATAAATAATCTGTGTCAACGATCGCATAACGCGAAACCTTAAGGCAGCGTAGCGAACGTGTGAGCAAACGCCGATAGTCGTAAATTAAGCTACAAAATGAGAAAAACCACAAAAGTTCAACGATTAAAAGCCAGCGTACAACGACTTAAGACGTTTTCAGCTGCTCTTAACGTAACAAACTACTCCATAACGTATTAGACGTGTGCCAGCGTATTAGGCAAATTTTTATAAATCAGCATAGGTTGGCTAAATCTCGCGTACAAGACTTATGGCAGTGTTTTTCAGCGTCTCTTAACGATACAAAACTACCATAACGTATTAGACGTGTGCCAGCGTATAGGCAAATTTTCATAAATCAGATAGGTTGGCTAAATCGTCAAAGGTGTGACAGCCCTTTATCCGGAAGCTTAACTACAGCAAATGTTGCATGTCGTTACTGCAGCCATTTATGGTCTGTAACACAAAGAGCAGCAAAAACGCGACACATGGAGAGGACTTGTTTCAGGATATAATTTCACTTCAAACTTACATTTCTAAAGGTAACTAGCAAAAGCAACCCCATGGCTACTCCTCTACCAAGAATCAAATAATCCTGAGTATATCCTCCCACTGAAAACATCACTTGTTCAAATCCTAAATAGATTCTGTTTGGGGCTGTATTTATCACTTGGACCTTTTCAACCAAAATAAACTTGGAATGTCTCCAACGAGATTGTACCAATTTCCCGTGAGCTATATCACCTACATAACGATAGGCGAGCACCAACATGAAAATGTGTTCAACCACACATATAATGATTGAATTACAGGACGGTAGGAACAATGAACAATGGCGTCGAAATGTGGATTTGAACACATGTTGCGAGGAACCTGTCTTCCTTCACAACATAAGTTCAGGGTTCAGATGGGAACAACCAATTGTTTAACCCAGAGAAATGGTTCTTGTTTCCATTGTGCTTAACATAGAGATAAACATAAATTATCAAAATCAGAGGATAAATTACTGAAGCGAATAAAACACAGATTGCTTGGGTGTTCGTCAATGTGTGTGCAAGTTCGATTAAACTGCACTCTCATTATAATGGCAAAATAGAACGAGGAATATGAAAAGAAACAAATCTGACTACTTGAAAATTTCCACATCCAGTGCATTTGTGGTCTGCATCGGAATAAGATAAAACAATAAATCGCACGTCACACACAACGCGCAAGACCTCAAAAGAGCTTGGAAGCTGAAGAGCGTCGAATATGCACCACATATAATTGGAACAAGGGAAAAATAAAGAGAACCTCAGTGAGATTAAAAAACACCCCGGGAATCTTGGAGGCTCTTGGAGGCTAGGAAACAAACGGAAACAAACGACACTACAATGTGCTGTCCGGGGTTCCTGACGAACCTGAAAAGAGCCCTCGGACAAACTTTGAGAACAACAATATGAACAGCTTGCTCCAATGAACCGTGATCCCTCACCGAAGCGAAGATGATACTAAGTCCTGGGAGGACTTCGTTCCATCCCCTGAAACCAGAAAATGGATAACAACCGACGACAACACGAGACAGGAGGTCCCGTTCCAACCAGATAGCACCCAACAGCAATTTCACATGTTCACACGCTTGCCACACATACACAGTGCCTCAGAAGTATCCACAGCCCTACTTGCACATTTTGTGAGTCCAGCTCGAATTTAAAGGATTAAATTTAGTTATTTGTCACCGATCTGACACAAAATACCCATAATGACAGAAGAAACATATTTTTACAAATTTTACAAATTAAATCAAAAAGAAAATGCAGAAATATCTCATTACAAAAGTATTCAGCCCCTGAGTCAAATTCTGGAAAGTGTGACTCAGGACCACAATGTTAGCAAGGCACCCATCCCACTGAGCTAGCAGGTGCCAGCAATCATCGGGTTTTTCATAGCAGCGGACTGGCAAGCTGTCAGGATAGAAGGGACAAGGACGGTGACAAATACAGGAGAACGTCAATGAGACCTGCTTGAGTCAGCCCATGAATCTGAAACTGCAGAGATTTCACGTTTCAGCAGGACATTGACCCTGAAGCACAAAGCTAACCCACAATGGATTCTGAATAAGAAAAAATTAATGTTCTGAGTGGCCAGTAAGTATGACTGATTTTTTCAAAACGATAAGCTATATAAGAGCCAAAGCACAAGAACGTATAACAAGGGAAGCATAGGAGACAAGAAAGATGGGAAGGAAGCACAAATATGAGGATACATATGAGGGGTGGGCAGGGGCACGGGGTAAAACAAGATGGAAACACAGGGAACTTCGAAGGACAAGCAGGGAATGTTTGAAGAGGTGGGTATTGGGTAACACCGGGTAAAAGATCATGTTTTGGGCATGGGGCGAAGATTATTCTGTCTGAACGGAACAGTTCTGAAGACGGAGGGAGAGTGGATTGAAGGAGTTGGGAGTTGTTCAAAAGAGCGGGTAACAAAAGAGGAATAAAATAGTGCGAAGTAAGCAGTATGTCTTGAATGTTGGTAGTTATTACCAGAGAGGGTGCTACTTGAGCACCTGCAGAAATAAGGGCTGGACGAAGACGACAGAGCGGGGGGGGTTGTCAGACCAAGAGAGAGACGGTAAAGATAGAAAGACCAGACTGCCTACGGGGAGAGAGTGACAAACACAAAGACTCAGCCTCATCGGGGAATACCATGATCATAAATGCTGTCTTCACAACGTAAAGAGATAGAAGCGATAGCACCACTCAGAGCAGAGAGCATCTACATCAGGCTGCAGATGAAAGCTTTGCAACATGCAGGAGCTAAGGCCGAGGAAGGACTTTACATGATGTAAGATGCCAGTCGAGTGACTGGTTTTGGAGGCCACTTGGAGATGTGGCTCACCCAAAGATCCCATGGCAGATGACACCCAAAAGCTTGATGAAAGGACTTTCTTCTCAGAGGATTGTTGAGAAAGTACATGGGGGGGGGGTTCCAATGGTCGTTCGAGAGATATGTGAGAGTTGGAGATTTGTTCAGGATTGAAAGACATCGCACTGTTGGACCAGTTGTGATATTATCAAGATCTGCAAGAGTGAAGAGCTGACTCACCGACAGGGATACAGATGGTACGGCGAGGGTGGAGCTTGAACCAATTGAACATTTATGATGAGAGTTGAAGATTCATCCATCAGATGATCCCATCAAACTGGCAGAACGAGAGCAATGTCATTGAAGATAGTAAAGAACAACATCAGTGCAAAGCTGGTGCCTCTCTGATCGTCCACAATTTTTGAGATACATACCACACACACTAACAGTATATCGGTTTCACCTCTCTCTCGTCCACAGACGGCGTCTCTTGGAACCAGGCGACCTCTGGGTGCCTGAATTCCTGAAACCTACATCCGAAGAGAGGATGATCACTGTCTCTGTTCATCTGACGCAAGTGTTTGGACATGGTATCAGCATCTCTGAGATGAACCGATTTTGAGCGAGAATGGAATGGTACACCTAGTATTGGTCTGGTCACTCGTAGTGTACCAATCCCAAGGAGTTTGCTGTAGCTGTGTCAATAAGCTGACCAATGAATTGAGATAACACTGGGAACGAGCGTATTATGAGAGAGGGATTCGTCACTCCTTGTGTCATATCCTGGTCTCTGTAATGCTCGACTGAGGCGAGTGATTCTCACCAATGAAGGATGCATTATATGCACGCACATCTGTGGTTGACAGTGCCCAAGATGATCACTTCGAGTCTTAGGGGATTTCATACCATGACTAAACGAGAAGATGGTTATAAGACTGTGTTGATCCCCATGGTCAGGAACTATGAACCAGAATACAACAAGTTCGAATTTGCAAGAAGCATGAAACTAGGTGCCCTGTCATGGTTTCAGCCCACACATACGCTCAGTGGACTTGTAGTCCACGCTGGCGGTGTGGCAATTGACCATCGTCCATCGTGATGGTCAGGTGAGGAATCAGAAGGCAAGTCTACTGGAGTGCTCAGTTCCTCAATACTGATCACCGGTTGTTTGTAGCAATCTATTAAGTTGCACTTAAACTCCGAGAATGGTACCCCAATCCCAGCCGAGGCTGAATGGTGGCAAGCTCAAGATAAGAGGTAGTGAGGAGTTTGCGAACAAGCTGAGTGGAGATTTCAGGAGTCTGGTGCTTTGGAGTCCGATAAGTTGTGGATGCCTCAACACATCGATGTATCCTTGTATGTATGTCGAAGAACCGCGCAAGAAGACATCTCAACGGATCTTGTCTTAAGGAACTGGACACCATTGAGCAGAGTCGCCGGAGGCCAAGGCTGAACACAGACATCTTCAGCAAGAGCTGAGGCGTAAAACTGTACGTCGCTCAGGGTGGACAAGGAGGCCTATGGGCAGGATCTGTAGGGGAGAGATCATCCTGTGGTCAAGGGATTCCGTCTGCTTACGGGAATCTCGCAATGCGTTATTCACAAGCCATCCTCGGAGACTGCAGTTAGAGCAGAGGGTGGAGGCCATGAAGAGGAGTCCGAAAGTGAAGGCCCGCTGGGCGGTTACTTTGACAGTTGTACCAGCTGATCACCACTGTCGATTGATGCAGTGGTGTTACAATCCCTGTTGCTGACCACCCAATCAACTTGGCAATTCGTGTAACACAAGCTGTGGTGACCGGTAAATGGGGTAAGCTCAGGGATTGTGCTCATGCTGAACTTCTCAAGGCTGGTGGACAATGCTGCACTCGTGTCGTTGCAATGAGTTCTCGTCTCGCCCTGGAACAACAGGCATCATCCAACTGACTGGAAGAGGGGCCTGTTGTCTCTCTGGAAGAGAGTGATCGCCAAGACTCACAACTACCGAGGGTGACGCTGCCTCAGTGCGGACAAGGTCTTTGTCGGATAATTCTTATATGGTTCCCCACCATTGCTTAGCATCCTCCACGCAGGTAGTCAGGCTTTACACAAAGAGTAACGATTCCCGTATCCTTGCCTTCGGCCTCACCGAACGCAGACAATTATTCGGCAGGGTTGCTTGCAGCGATGTGATCACTATAAAGCGTTCGATTCAGTAAATGGATGCCCTCGTGAATTCTTGATCTTCGTGGGTGAACCAAAACTGATCGATCTGATGTAACTCTACTCTGGAACTGAAGTGCTGTGAGAGTGGTGGGTACGATCTCTGACATTTCCAGTTTTACTGGAGTTCGTCGGGGTGTATGGCCCCACACTTTTCAGCACTTATGATTGACTGGCATTTCTCGGAGATTCGGAGAGATCAAGCTGCGGTGCATCGTTTGGGAATTCAAGATCCACTTCGATTTCGCAAGTGATGCAGTCATCTTTGCGAAACTTTAGATCCACTTTTGGGGGCCCGGAGGCTGAAATGAGGAGTCGAGCCGCTGGGATCGGGTTCCCTGGTCAAAACTAAGATCCAGGCTTCCAGACAATCTTGGATGCGGTCCGTCTGTGCTGTTTGTGGTGAGGATGAGGGTCGTGGAGAGATTTCACTTACCTTGCAATGAGATCATGTCTGCTGGCTGTGAGTCAGAGGTCAAAAGACGTCAGGTGGGCCTCGGTAGTCATGGATCACTGATAA
Source organism: Eptatretus atami (assembly GCA_035128595.1). Taxonomy (NCBI): domain Eukaryota; kingdom Metazoa; phylum Chordata; class Myxini; order Myxiniformes; family Myxinidae; genus Eptatretus; species Eptatretus atami. Next base: position 69,920,069 of record CM068968.1, on the reverse strand, counting down.
GATGGGTGTGGGGCTGCGGTACAGTTGGCGGGAGGACAAAATCCGAGTCTTCAGGTCCTTGGTGCTTCCAGTCTTTCTCTATGGATGCGAGACTTGACATCGACCAAAGGATCTGAGATGAGACTTATTCCTTTGGTACCAGTCTATTTGGGGAATCCATGCTACGGGGTCACCAAATGCGTGTCAAACGAGCGGTTGCTGAGAAGACTCAAATGAGATTGTTATACCTGCATAGTCGTGAGCATCAGCTAACGGCTTAAGTAGGACTGTGGGCTCATTTCCTGATGCTGATCCTACCACCAGATTCTCAGCGAGGGAGTCTCGTTTGGAGGGAGGCCAATGGGCGACCAATGCATCGGTTGCAGCAGGTTATCGCGCATCTTAAGAGATGGGATCACACGCCGAGCGAGATGACCAACGATCCCTGGAGTACGGCGGAAAGTGGACAGAGACCGCTGCTTTGGCGTATGCTCCCATACATGAATACACAATGTGAACGGAAATCACTAAAATTCTCGTTGTCGGATCGGATCTGGATTTCACCAAACTAATCATTGTCGTCTTGTCAACACTGAAATGTCCACAAAATTTCATCTGGCCGCCTAACTTTAAATATCCAACACAGACAAAATATGGTTGAAAACAAACTCCATCCAGGCGGAGGTACAAAAGAGTCTCATAAACCATACCCACCAATGCTCGGTAATACAAAACGCTTTGCCATACAGGAGTCATTTGAAAATCCAGAACGACAATGCAGCAAATTTGAGTAATATGGGGAAAATTGGTTAGGGACTTCAACTTAAAATTGTCTGAATGTTCACCTGAATTAACATGTTTGGCATTGTTTTGTTATTTATTTTCATGAATAAAAGAGTATTAAATACCATAAAATAAAGTTATTTTTCTTGAGTTATATAACTTTGGATGGAGCTCATGGTGTTATTTCATCAAACACACAAGGGACAAACCAAACCTAAGATCTTCAGCCAGCTACACTAAGTGGCAACACCAGGCTTATTTTACTCACAATAAGATTAAAAAAGTTTATTTTCTTGTGTTATTAAATGATGAAACTTAACCTTAATACGATGATGATGGAATATGATGGAGATGATGAGATATATGTGTGACAATCCATGTTAATAATTGGTGAAAAAGTAGAAAATATTCACCACCCGCAATATTCGAGCACATGACTGCAATCTGCAAACTTTGCCTCTCAATGAATCATCGCAATAGAGCAATCCACGAAGGGGACCACAAACAGCAAGGCCCCCGTATCACATTTATAAAATAATGATTAAAAGATGGTTATAAAAAAGTGTGGAAATTAGCACAACTGAAGTAGCGTAACACCACTACCTTAAACACTGTAATACACAACGCTGAGTCCGGTTTCGAGATGGAGGCTGATTGATCACCATACAACACCACCATCAATCGGCATCGTATGCAACAATCATATTGACGCCTCTTCTTCACCGATATGCACACCCCACGCACAGCTTCATCGCTATACATAATATACTGTATAGCAATGTTCTTGAAGTATTCTGAAGGCGATTCGTGTTGCACAGTTTTGAGTATAATCCATTAAATAAAGATTTAAGAGTTTAAAGAGCATAAATAAATATCCAGGTTCACCGCATCCCCAGTGTGTTTACATCACCCTTCGAACTAACATTACATCGTCTGGCATGTTCTTGTCCATTAAGACATCCGTGAAAAAGAAGTTCCGTCGGGAGATTTTAAAATTTTTTACTGAGACAGAAGACAAGTAGAAAAATTATCTCACTTAACTGTACATGTGCAATCAGACGAATTTCAGACAATAATAAAACGAAGACTCATCTTCCATTTATGTTCAAAATACAATTCCATTAAAAGATGTTCGAATCATAAACTGATAAGATGGACAGACATGACAACAATCACAACCCCGTGTTCTCTTGTGGACGTGGGATAACTAATTGTGAAAATTTAAAGGGAAGGTTACCTCGCATTCAGCATTTCCTCTTCGTTTTCTCTGCTGGCACCACTTGCCTCTGCTATGAGGTACCACATGCTCTTTGAAAGCCGGTGCACTTGTCCGTTCTGGGGAGCTGGTGCAATGATCCTCCTGGAACGTCCATATGGTTCCTCAGGAGATGGTGCGCCTGATACCTTCTCTGGAGCTCAGGTGGAGGGCTCCATCTGGGGAGCTGCGCAATCTGCGTTCCTCCTGGGAAGCGATGCCAATTGGTTTCTCTGGAGAACTGGTGCCGCTGATAATCTCTGAGCACGGTGCGCTGTGCCTCTGGAGAGCGGTACAGAGAACTGCCCCTGAAGTTGGTGCAGCCTTCTGCTCGTCGAGACGTGCAGCCGCGCAGCACGGCATCACTGTTTCCCTCAAGAGGAAATGCAGCTGCTGCCTAGGGTGCTTCTAGACGGCTGTGATGTCTTCTTCCTCTGGGTTGTAAAAATGAGAAATTTTTCATAACATAGATTTGGATTTTACAACATTCTGAACAGCAAGAAAAGAACAGTTTTGATGAGGTGGAAATATATATATGAAAATAAGGGTGAAAAAAGTTTATTTAATTACACATGAGTCTTACTTAGACCAATTGGACACAAGTTCATGGCCTCTCTGTTCAAATAAGGACATGATACTCCAGGTCCCTACTTTGGGTGGATGAAATGGATCTGTGGAATATGAAAGCTAAATGTTTCAATGGTTTTGAAATATAACACACAAAATAATGGACGGAAATCGGTCAGTCAGTCGACGGAGATATTTTAATGTCCCCCGTCCGACGTTGTCGGAGGGGCAGGGAAGTAAGTATAGGAGTAAAATTCACGAATTTTGAAGACTGAAGAGATTTATACAGCATAATCAAGACTTTACCAAAGAATGATATAATACCAGGTGATTATTAAAGGGTAGCCTGCTGAACGTGTCACAAATTTAAGATAAACGTCAGGCTGCGATTGTGTCTGATGCACTATATTGGCGCGTATTGTTTATTGCATGTTGAGCTCGTATTGTGTCGTGATGTGCATTATTTGGCTGCGTATTGTGTTATGTGCATTGTTTGGCTGCGTATTGTGTTGTTATGTACATTGTTTGGCTGCGTATTGTGTTGTTATGTGCATTGTTTGGCTGCGTATTGTGTTGTTATGTGCATTGT
>CM068968.1:69878840-69899959 GCA_035128595.1 Eptatretus atami | reverse complement strand
GGGAGATACCAATGATATACTAATGCCTTGGGCTTGCCACAACGTGAAGAGATGAGAAGCGATAGCACCAGCTCAGAGCAGAGAAGCATTACTTCATCAGGCTGGCAGATGAAAGCTTTGCACATGGTCAGGAGCTAAGGTGGGCCGAGGAAGGACTTTACATGATGTAAGATGCCCAGTCGTGACTGGTTTTGAGGCCAGCTTGGAGATGTGCTTTCCCAGGAAGATCATGGCAGATAGTGACACCAAAGCTTAGATGAAAGGAACTTCTTCCAGAGGATTGTTGAGAAAGTACAGGGGGGGAGGGGGTTCCAAATGGTCCGTTCGGAGAGATATTGTTGGAGTGTGAGATTTGTCAGGATTGAAGAACATGTTCCACGTGTTGGACCAGTTTGTGATATTATCAAGATCTGCAGAGAGTGAAGAGGCTGAAGCTTGCCGATCTGAGGGATGACAGAATGGTACGGCAGAGGGTGGAGTCTTGAACCCAATTGAACATTTATGATGAGAGTTGAAGATTGTCAGTCCACGATGATAACCCATCAAACTTGGCAGAAACGAGAGCAATTGTCAATTGAAGAATAGGTAAAGATTTCACCACGTCACTGTGCAAAGCTGGTGGACCCCTCTGAATCCGTCCACAACTTTTTGGAGATATCATGCTATACAGTATATCGGTTTCACCTCTCTCTCGGTCCACCAGACGGCGGTCTCCTTGGGTTAACCTGAGGCGGTACTTCGGGTGGGTGCCTGGAATGTCCTATCCGAAGAGAGGATGATCACTGTCTCTGTTATCATCTGAGCTCAAGTGTTTGGACATCGTATTGCAGCACTCTCTGAGATCGGAGACCGGATTTTGGCGAGATCATGGAAGGTGGTTACACCTAGTATTGTCTGGTCACTCTGAATAGTTACAATCCCAAGGAGTTGCTGTAGCTGTGTCCAATAAGCTGACTCAATGATAATTGAGGTAACACTGGGCAACGAGCGATTATGAGACGAGGGATTCGTCACTCCTTTGGTGTCATTTCCCTGGTCTTGTTATGCTCCGGACTGAGGCGAGTGATCTCACCATGAAGGATGCATTCTATGCCACGCTCGAGTCTGTGGTTGAGCAGTGCCCCAGATGAGATACACTTCGAGTCTTAGGGGATTTCAATGCATCGACTAGAACCGAGAGAGATGGTTATGAGACGTGTGTTGATCCCATGGGTCAGGAACTATGAAACCAGAATAGCACAAAGTTCCTTGACTTTGCAAGAAGTCATGGACTGAGGGTGGCCTGTTCATGTTTCAGGGCCCACACGCTCATCGCTGGACTTGGTAGTCCAACGCTGGCGGTGTGGCAATTGACCATGTCCTCGTTGATGGTCGCTGGAGGATGATCCAGAATTGCAAGGTCTACTGGAGTGCTCAGTTCCTCAATACTGATCACCGATTGTTGTAGCAACTCTTAAGTTGCACCTTAAATCCAGGAGAATGGTACCATCCCAGCCGAGGCTGAATGGTGGCAAGCTCAAGGATAAGAGGGTAGCTGAGGAGTTTTGCGAACAAGCTGAGTGGAGATTTCAGGAGTCTGGGTGCTTTGGGAGGTCCTGAAGAGTTGTGGAATGCCTTCAAGACCACAGTCCTCGATGTTGCGGGTGGATGTCTTGAACTCACCGGACGGCAAAGAGGAGGCCAATGGGCCGACCACATGCATCGTGGTTGCAGGCAGGTTGATCGGCATCTTAAGGAGATTGGGATGGGCCAGGCATCTGCCTGGAGGATGACCAGACGGAGTCCCTGGAGTACGGCGGAAAGTGGACGCAGAGACGCGCTGCTTTGGCGTATGCTCCCATACCTGACCTGACCTAATCTCTCAATGGTGAAGAATCACTTAAAAATTCTCGTTGTCGGATCCGGATCTGGATCTTCACCAAAACCTAATCAGTTCGTTCTTGTCACACACTGAACATGTCACAAAATTTCATCTGGATCCGTCCCTAACTTTTTGAAATATCCTGAACACAGACAAAAATGGGTGAAAACAAAACTCCACCTTCCATGGCGGAGGTAAAAGAGGGTTCATAGAACACGATACCCACACAATGCTCAGGTACATACAAGACGGCTTTGCATTCACGGGGGTTACATTCTTGAAAATCCCTGTGAACCGAAAATCTGCATTTGGGGTAATGGGGAAAATAGGGTTAGGGACTTCAACTTTAAAATTTGTCTGAAGTGTCACCTGAAATTAACATGTTTGTGCATTGTTTTTGTTATTTATTTTCATGAATAAAAGAGTTATTAATACCATAAAATAAAGTTTATTTTCTTGAGTTATTATAACTTTGGATGGAGCTCATGGTGTTATTTTCAACAGCACAACAGGGGCACAAACTCAAGACCCTAAGATCTTCAGCCAGCTACCTAACGTTAAGGCAACACCAGGCTTATTTTACTGCATCAATAAGATTTTAAAAAGTTTATTTTCTTGTGTTATTAAGATCATGAAACTTACCTTTAATTACGATGAATGGTGGATGATGGATGATGGATGATGGATGATGATATTTTGTGTTGACAATCCATGTTAATTAATTAGGTGAATAAATGTAGAAATATTTCACCAACCCGCAATTATTCGAGCACATTGACTGAATCTGCAAACTTTGCTCTCAATGAATTCATCGCAATAGAGCAAATCCACGAAGGGGAAACCCACAAACAGCAAGGCCCTCCCGTACTTCACATTTAATAAATAATGATTTTAAAGATTGGTTTTAAAAAAGTGTGGAAATTTAGCACACACTGAAGTAGTCGTACACCAACTACCCTTAAACACTGTAATAACACAACGCTGAGTCGCGGTTTCGGAGATGGAGGCTTGATTGATCACCATACAACACACACCATCAATCGGCATCGTACTGCACACATCCATATTGACGGCCTCTTCTTCACTTCGATATGCACACCCCACAGGCCACGCCTTCTCATGCTATACATCAATATACTGTATAGCATGTTTCTTGAAGTATTCTGAAGGCGATTCGTGTTCGACAGTCTTTGAGTATATAATTCCATTTAAATAAAGGATTTAAGAGGTTTAAAGATGCATAAATAAATTAATTCCAGGTTTCACCGCCATTTTCCCCAGTGGTGTGTTACATCACCCCTTCGAACAACATTACATTCGTTCTTCGTGCCTGTTGCTTGTGTCCATTACGACATCGTGAAAAAGTTAAGTTTCCTGTCTGGAATGATTTTAAATTTTTACTGCAGACAGACAGACAAAGTAGAAAAATATCTCACTTAACTGTACATGTGCGATCAGAACGAATTCAGAACCAATATATGGAAAAACGAAAGACTCATCTTCCATTTATGTTAAAATACAACATTCAATTTAAATAAGTTGTTCCTCGAATCATAAACTGATAAGATGGACAGACTGGAAACAATCATTAACCCGCGCTGTTCGCTTTGTGGACGTGGGATAACTAATTGTGAAATTTTAAAGTGGGAAAGGTTACCTCGTCATATTCAGCGATTTCTCCTCTTCGTTTTTCTCTGCTGGCCACCACTTGCCCCTGCTATGAGGTTACCACATGCTCTTTGAACAGCCGGTGCCACTTGGTTCCTCTGGGGAGCTGGTGCAGTCTGATCCTCCTGGGAAGCCGGTGCCACTTGGTTCCTCAGGAGAGTTGGTGCCACCTGATACGTTCTCTGGAGCTCAGGTGGAGGCTGTCCCATCAGGGGAGCTGGCGCAATCTGTTCCTCATGGGAAGCCGATGCCAATTGGTTTCTCTGGAGAACTGGTGCCGCCTGATACATTCTCTTGAGCACAGGTGTCGCCTGTTGCCTCTGGAGAGCCGGTACAGAGCACTGCCCCTGGGAAGTTGGTGCAGCCTTCTGCCGTCGGCGAGACAGTGCAGCCCCGGCAGCCACGGCATCCTGTTTCCCCTCAAGAGGAAATGCAGCCTGCCTGCCCTTGGGTGCTTCCAACATAGACGGCTGTGATGTCTTCTTCCTCTTGGGTGCTGTAAAAATGGAGGAAATTTTTCATTAACATAGATTTTGGATTTTTACACAATTCTGAACAGCAAGAACAAGAACAAGTTTAGATGAGGTGAAAATATCATATATGTAAAATAGAGGTGGAAAAAAAAGTTTATTTAATTACACATGAGGTCTCACTTAGTATCCAATTGGACACAAGTTCATGGCTCTCTGTTCAAATAAGGACATGATACTCCAGGTCCCCTACCTTTTGGGTGGTATGAGAAATGGATCTGTGGAATATGAAAGCTAAATGTTCAATGGTTTTTGAAATATGACGTACACAAAAGTACATGGACGGATAATCGGTCAGTCAGTCGGACGGAGATCATTTTAATGTCCCCCGTCTCCGACGTTGTCGGAGGGGCAGGGGAAGTTAAGTATAGGAGTAAATTATTCACTGATGTTGAAGACTGAAGAGATTTATAGCAGCATAATCAAGACTTTACCCAGAATGATATAATACACAGGTGATTATTAAAGGGTAGCCTGCTGAACGGTGTCACAAATTATTTAAGAGTAAACGTATGGCTGCGTATTGTGTCGTGGAGATTGCAAATCAGTAATCGATTTTGACCCAAACATGGTAACAGAGTATATGGCCATTATGATATTGATGGTTGCTGCAGGATGATTCAGAACTGGCGGCCCGACCGGAGTGGCTCACTTCCTCAATACTGTCCACAGGCTTGTTGTTGCAGCTTAAATCGCAATGACTGGACGCATCTCAGCTCAGCTCAAGTATGTTTGGCAACCTCAAGGATAAGAGGGTAGCTGAGGGAATTGTGTGAACAGCTGAAGTGGGATTTGGGGTTCTCTCTCGGTGATTCAGGGAATCCTGAATAGTTTCGAGTGTTCAAGACCACCGTCCTTCATGTCCGATGGATGTCTGGAACTTCACCGTCAGCAAAGAAGAGCTTTGTCTCTCAAGGGACAACTGGATAAGCCATGACCAGTCGCAGGGCCAGACTTAATGCAGAGCTGAAGATGTTCAGGTAGTTAAGGCGTAAAACTGTTTGTTCACTAAGGGTGGACAAGGAGGCCGATGTGTGAGGAATCTGTGAGGGGGTAGAGCATCAAAACTTGTGGTCAGAGTGATTCCGTCCTGCTTACTCTCAAGTCCCCAAAGTATGCGTGGCATGCACGCTATGTTTTTTGTGAGGTGAAAATCCCCCTACACGGCCTCTATTCGGGTCTACCACGCTTATTAAAAAATAGTTCTGCCACCCTCAGGTCATATTCAACGGCAAGCGTGTAGGGTGACAATGTTGTCCGTGCGAAGAGATGTGTTGTCTTTACTTCCCCGGAAAGTCCTTCATCTGCCAACGATCTCCGCCATGGGTCTGGGTAACTGTACCGCGTCAATGCGGGTCCACCGTTGATTCGTTCGGCTGCCTGAGTGTTGGCGCCACTGACTCTCCCATACCAGAGAAGTACTGGTAGCTTACGCTCGCGGTTTTAGCTTGTATTTCAATCGTTCATGTCATTGAGACAAGATGGGAAGAAGAGTCTGGTCCTGACTGATCTTGAAATGGAAGGAGGGTGAAGAATTAGACGAGGAAAGGCTGAGAGATATCTGCTGATCGTAGTAGCACTGGAAAGGTGCATTCAGGCGATCGTAAGGCGACAGTACACCGCTCGGTAGACAGAAAGTCGCTTTGGAGAACTTTGTCATAAATTCAAAGCGGATTTCAACTGTGAGTACGCCAGCAGGAAAGTTGATGTATTGATAAAAAGGAAGAAGAAGAATTATACGTACGGCCGTCTCCCAATAGGAGGGGTTCATCCTCCAGAGCTAGTCCGTGAAAATTTCCATCGTTTGAAAAGACGGCCATATCAGATCCTCATTTAGAGCGGCTTATCAATAGCCCCGGTCGTGCCTATCATCAGTTTGGAAAAGGCAAAACGAGGTTGCATTAATCCAAGAAGTCGTTTCGAGCCCCTGGTGCTGGTAGGAAGGCGAAAGCCCCAGAGGTCCCGTCATGACGCGTCATTCGAGTGGTTCATCGATGTCCGAGAAAGTCTGAAAGGCAGGCTTCGCAAGGTCTGTCTTCAAAGCAAAGTGCCAGGTACTTCGTTTCCAAGGCATCTGAACTCTCCTCCACAGTTCAGCAGATTCAAGGGGCATCAACGCAAATGGCGCCCGAAGGAGTGTGAAAGAAGCGGCATACAGATTGCCAAAAAAAAGCGGCGAGAGTTTCAAGTACGCATCTTGGGCATTGTAATTGTATGTATTTGAAAGCAATAAAATCGCATGTTTCTATATTTGTCTACATTTCTGGTTTTTCCACCCTGCCTCTGTATTTCGGACCTGCACGCTTAGTTAGACTTTTTTGGATTTTCCACGCCCACGCGCTTATTCCGGCCCCTACTCTTTATTAAATTGTGGAAAATGTTCCACCCTACCGCTTATTCAGACCCACATGAGGCTTATTCGGACTTGAGAAGTATTCAGGGGAATTCGTGGCATTGCGTTCCTTCCAAGTCCGTCCCTCGTGTACTGCATGTTGGAGGGCGGATGGTGGATGGGCTCTTGATGGAGGAGTCCGAATGAAAGGCCCGCTGGGGCCAGTTATCTTTGAGTGGCTGTGCCAGGCTGAATCCACTAGCTGTCGAGTTGGATTCAGGGTGGTTACTATTTGTATGCTGACCCTCCAAATCAACTGTGACCCAGCCTTCGTTTGTGGAAATTACGGGCTGGCGTGAACCGGACGAAATAGGGTAAATCTTCTGGATCTGTGATCCATGCTGGACTTGTAAAGGTCTGGTGGAAATCTATATTGGTGGAATTGGCAATGCAAGGTTTAATGGCTCTTTGAAATACATGGCATAATCCGCAACCGACTGGATAAGAGGAGGCGTTGTCCCTCTCTGGAAAGGGGAGGGTGTTCGCCAGGACTGGCAAACAACTATTGAGAGGGTGCGTTGCTCTCAGTGCGCGGGCAAGGGTCTTTGCTCGGATAATTCTTGAGCGGGTGCGCCACCATCTGCTTGCACATCAGCGCCCAGAAGTAGACAGACTTTACACCAAAGAGGTCAACCATTGACCGTATCTCCCGAACGAGGACGAGAGTTTTTTCGGGCAGGAGTTGTTGCAAGCCTTTGTTGATCTCTGCAAAGCATGTCATTCGATGAATCTGGATGCCCTCTGGAGGATTCTCACTCCCGTGGGCACCACCAAAACTCACATCAATCTGATGTCTGAACTCCTACTCTGGTGCTGAGAGTGCTGTGAGATGTGGAGGTTCCATCCCCTGATTATTCCATTTGTTACTGGGTTTCATCAGGTGTGTGGACTGTCCTCCACACTTTCAGTGCGTTGATATGGACCTGTATTCTGGGGAGTGAGATGTCGGAGAGATGAAACTGTTTGGGAGTGTTAAATCATTTTGGGAGTGTTAAGATTTTGACCTGATTTAACAGATGATGCAGTCATTTTGCGGAGACTCTGGTATATCGCCTTTTTTAGGGTCCCTCGAGGCACTGAATGAGTAGTCGAAGCCATGTATCACTGTCTTTCGTTTTCATAAATGCGCAAGGTGAGCCATGAAAAAGGCAAGTAATTCACACAAGGTTTTGGAAAAAGGTCGACTGATAATAGAAAACCTATACGCCAAGAAAACCTATAGAAAACCAAGAACGGCCAAGTGAAACAACGATAAGCCAAGATCTTGTGAAAAAAGATGCAAGGGAGTGTCACATTGGCGGCGCATTGGGATTACGGGTTTCTTGGGTCAAACTATGATCCAGGCTTTCAATGACATTGTGGATTCCTGCTTATCTTGTCTTGTACCTGTTTGGGGTGAGGATGTTGAAGGTTACGGATGATTTACTTACTTGCAGTGATATTGTTGCGGCCGATTGGGTACCGAGACACCAGCTTATCACTCTGGGATTAATCCCCGGGTTGTCCTCGGTAGATGCCGGAAACTGGGGCCGACCGCTCACTAATTAACGTTGTGGTGCGGTGGGTTGTTTTAGAACTACGAACGAGATGTCGGCCACCGATTAACCACAAAATTCGCATTGTCACCGTCTAATTATGCGTGTTTATCTCGAGGTCACGTGGTTACCTGAGCGGGGAGCGCGCCCTACGGGGCAAAGCACCAATGTTATCTCGATTAGATTTTAATTAGGTGCGGCTGAGCGTTTAACCGCTGGTGCGTGCGCGACTATTTTTGGTCAATAACTGTGGTAATGCCTCTCCAGTCTGGGTTCGGACAGATGCTAGACCAATGAGAGGAAAGGACAAACCACGGACAGGTTGGAATATAGACAAATGAATTTTATTAATAATAAATAAATGAAAGGGAAAAAAACTTTTTATTTTCTGGAGGTAAATAAAGAGTAAATTTCAAAGCAAAACAATCAAAATGCCAGGAAAGAGACAAAGAGGCAGATGCTTATCTGGGGTTGACGAGCTAAAACAGCAGACATGGGTACCACAGATCATTCGGGGGGGGGGGGGGGGAAAGGAATCGTCTCGCTCACCAGAAAAATAGTCTCCGTGAAGTGAAAGACGACCCTGAAATGTGTGTGTGGCACGTGTCCACGTGCCGTCGGTGACTGGTCCACGACCCACACGCCACCAGCGACGGCTCGTTGCACACTTCCTCGCTTGCAACTTCCTAGCTTGCTAGCACTTACCTATCTGGTTCGCTTCTTCCCTCGTGCGCTTCAACTCTCTCTTTCTTTCTCGTTCTCTTCCCTCCCCCTCTTCTTTCTCTCGCCCTTTTACTTCCTCTCGGCCTCCGCTTTCCTTTCACTTTTCTCAGCCTCCGCTTTCCTCCTCAGAATGGACCTCCAATTCGTTTTATATCTGGCGGCCGTCTCTGGCGGGCGTAAGTCCGCCCCGCAAGCTCACGCCTGCCCACTTGCGCACGTTACCAATGAACGACCGTGCGCTCATCAAAAAAGGGCAGGCCTTCAGAGCTCGTGAAAGAACGTTGCTGAGGAAATATAAGGGCGCGGCGTCAGATGCTATCGCGAATAAATGCTGAGGAAAAATAAGGCGGGCTTCAGAGTCACGAAAGAAATGTGTGTAAACGTGTCCTGTTGTCAAGAAAAAAAGTCTTTTCCCATAAGAGAGGGGACGTATCCTTTACCGCTTCTCTTTCATCACATTTATAGATCCCATTAAGACATGAGGGATGGGGCTAAATCTGAACATGCATTTAAGGAAATGACTGTCTGTAGGACCGTGGATGTTGTGGATAAGTCCATCAGACGCAGGATTCTGATCGTAACAATATTTTACGTCTCCCTGGCTGTGAGGCCAGAAGTCAACTGGAACGTCTGGGTTGGGCCTGGGCAGTCATGGAGTCACGTGGATCATGGGGTGTGGTGTTGTGATACGTGTGGGCATGGGGAGGAGGAATCCGAGTCTTCAGGTCCTTGTAAGCTTTCAGTCTGTGCTTTATAGGCGGATGTGAAGACTTGGACCTCTGACCAGGGATCTGAGAGGGAGACTTAAAACTCCTTCAGTACAGAAGTCTCCTTCGGAGATCTTGGGCGATCGCTGGTCAGACTTTGGGGTCCAATGAGGCGGTTGCGTGAGAAGACTCAAATGAAATTTGTTATCTGCGTAGTCCAGTGAGTCGTCAAGCTGGGCGGCTGTAATGGACATGTGCTCGTTTTCCTGATGCTCACCTGCTCACACAATTCTCTCAGCCGAGGGAGCCTCGTGAGTGGAAGAGGCTAATGGGCTGAACACGTGCCTCGTGGTTCAGGGCAGGTTGATCAGCGATCTCGAGGAGATGGAGATGGGGATGGGCGCAGGCATCTGCCTGGGGGATGGCAGACGATTATCGTGTTATATTGTTATGTGATTGTTATGTGATATTGTTATTGTAGATGATTATGTGACGGCATTACTGTTAGCTACTCCTCTTGTCGAAGACCAACATCATCCCAATCTTGTTTAAAACCTTTTTAGACTGCAGTTTGTCATCGCCTACGTATGCTTTTTTTATTTAGCATAAATAGTTTTCTTCACTTTCACAATAGTTCTCATAAGCTCTTTTGCCTTTTCTGAAGTCTAGCCATCCATGAGTATGATTCGTACATAACACTACCACATAACGCCTCCTATCCCATATCATTCGTTCATATAACTACCCACATAACATCCCCCTGTCCCCATCCTGTGAATATACTGGTCTGAACTCGGCACCATGAATATACTGGTCTGAACCCTGCACAATCTTCCGCTCCTTCCCCCACACCCACCCATTATAATTTAAATAGATGTAAGCTTATAAGTGATGGGGCAGGTGCTGATTGCTGCTGCCCCAGATCTTTACAGGCAACATCAATAATTGTGAAAGAGAGGTCTATTTCCCCAGCTCTACCAGTTGATTAGCAGTCATTGAATGGTCAACAAATTCACATATAAAGTGTACAGATGTCAAGGTCTTGATATGGTGTTTCATGGTGATTTATTCCTTTTCGGTGAGTTTACCATATCATCTTAACATGTGCTCCATGACTTTCTCCCTATAGTGAAGTTGCTTGATGTATACAACTTGCCAATTTCACAACGAAGTGGGTCCTCATTTTGGAGTTTATTGATGGAAGTGAGTGTTCTCTTATTTATTTTACTGAAACTCTCTTAAACGTTTGTGTGGGCATCAAGTCTTCTTTCACGTTAGGGCGAGCTAAATTAATTTAGTAACAGGAAATACACCTGTGGCTTCGCTGACGGGAATATTAAGGACCGGGGGAGGTAAGGGGGGTAGGTGAGGGGGAGCGAGGAGGTGTGGCGGAGCGAGGAAGGGGGGGGTGTTGAGGAAGTGGGGGAGAGTGAGGAAGTGGGGGGTGGGGGGAGAGCGACGTCTCACCAGCATGTCGCTATATGCCACTTCTGGGAGTGGGAGGCAGCAAGGAGGATTGGGGAAAAAGGGGGAGTGTGGAGGGAAGGGGGTGTTCTGTGGTTCTGGACATGGCATGTGGTTCAGGGGACTTGACGGAAAGTGGTGGCGCGGGGGGGGTGGGGGGGGGGGTGGTGGGGACTGGGTCCCCTTATGCACGGCATTAGTAACAGCATTGAATGAAACTGGATACAATCAAAAGCAGCAGCGTTCAAGACTGGTCACACTTGAACAATGGCTAGGACCTCCTCGAAATCCGGGCGTGGAGGGGCTGTGGGAGGAGGTAAGCGTAAGGAAGGGGAAGGGAAGGAAGGGCGTTTTCCTTCTCTTGCTCTTTCTCTTTTCTCTTTCTCTTTCTCTTCTCTTTTTCCTTGCTTTTGTTCAACTATGGCGGCGTGTCACCTGTTATCTTTTCCTTTCCTCGTGTTTTTTTCTCAAAATGAAAATATTCATTGTTTGCACTTGTATGTTTCTGTAGAAAATGTCTAATGGAGTCTTTATATGTGCAGTTTCAGCGGAAAGCATGCTAACCTTAATTGTGGGGGAATTTCCGAGAAACCAGGCACAGCTGCTCATGGTCACAGGTGAGCTGAAAGAGCTTTTGCGCCTCAGGCGTGAATTTTGATGCAACTTGTTTTGAAATACTACGACAGAAAGGCATTAAACATTCGAAAAATTGTTAAAAATAATTAACATTGCAAATAAATGTTATCACCTTATCAATATTTGATCTACTTCCAGTATGGCGTCAGCTGTTGATACTTGCACAAGCAAAACATCGTGCACAGGGATATAAAGGTAACAACTGCACCATCGTAGATTGTGATGGCATGCGTATAAACAACTGGCAATGAAAACCCATTTTTGTGGCAGCACACACAAAGGAGGCCTTATCACTCAATTGTGAAGAATACTTAAAAATTCTAGTTATCCGGATCGCAGATTCTGGAGCTGAAACAAAATCTCATCAATTTGTCCTCATCACACACACCACCTGTTCCACCAAAGTTTCGTCGCGAAAATCAGTTCATACCTTTTTGAGATTATCGTGCTCCAGACAAACAGACAGACAGGGGTGGAAACATAACCACCCACTGTCGGAATGTGTATTTAATTTTCATATCTATCTTCACATTTCCATTGTGAAAGATGTGTTACTTACTGCATTTTCTCTCTGCAAGTTTGCCATTTCCTGCGATGCTGATTGCAGTCTATTGTTTTATACAAGTTCTGGCACCAACTCTTCTTGTATTCTCAAAAAATTTGCCTTCGTTGAAAAAACAATAGCCTCACTCACGTGCTCCCTTCGCAGACTGTCAGCGCATATTTGGATTATTACTTTAGGAAGGTCGAACTGCTTCACTCCTGCTGGAATTTGTTTACAAATGGATTGGAATCGATAGGGACTCCATCTGTATATCTTTAAATCTGTTCTGGGCCTTTCCCTGTTTCTTGGCGACCCAATGTATCTATGCCCCAGGCAACACTTATAAACCGCGGACAATGCAATACAGTCTTAAGCCATCAGCATGCTTCTGAATTCATGAAGCGCATGAACCTCTTTCCCTCACACCAGAGTTTGAAAAATCAATCTATGAATACCTCCCATCTTCCATCCCTCGTTCTATCCACACAGAACCCTCCCACATACCCCTATCTCGTGAGATATAACTGTCCTTTAAACGCAGATTCATACAACCCTGCCTCCTATTTTCGAGCCTTTCCTGTCAGCAGTCTGTCATCTTGTAGCCTTTCTAGTTCTACATCTTCGACCAACTGTTCTCCTCTTCAACAAAGTCTCACTTTTGTAGGCTCTAGAATTCAAACTCTGCTATTTCTCTGACTATCCAGTCCTTCACTTATTGTTTCAACTCGTTGCGGTTGGTGAAGAGATATTTTTGACTTTTCCTTTCCTGATTTTTTTTTTTTGGGCCTGCCTGCATTTATCAATCCGATGATTTAATTTTCTTTTTAAAACCAAACTTGATTTCTGGTATCTTCTTTCAGCTGCAACGTCCCTTTGGCCGCCATCCCCTTGCAAGAAGTATCAGAACCGTGAAGATAATAAACTTTAGGTTTGCCACATTTTTTCAACGGCCGGTGAAAAGCTTTATACATCTGTGGCAACACCTGAATAATGGCGCCAGAGATTTCGTGCCAATGAGAACAAATCCTCCAGTTGACGTGTGGGCACTCGCGGTCCTCTTCATAAATTATTCATTGGACACAAACTCAAGTGGCTGCGGTAAGTTATTGACGTGAGTATTGTTTGTAATGGCATCATTATCGACAAAAACTTGTGTCATCATTATTGTGGCTCAGAGTTGCCTTTGAACAAAAATCAAAGGAAGACTAATTACTGGCAGCTGCAGTCCCAAGAAGGAAGCCAGACATAACAATACCACGCACATGCACACGCACACACACAACACACACACGTAATACATCTATAAACACACAAACATAGATATTTTTGTTTTACGGGCTATGGAAAATGTCGCATTACACGGCATAAAGGGTCCTCAGGTGAGATATATCGGTAAGTTCATGTGTAGTAGCGCCAAACCAGTTGTATAGAGGGAATATATGTGATCCATTTCGGCTGCGATTCTCACTTAGTCGTTTTTTCTTTGGCTGTCGTTAATTTGGTGGGCAAGAACAAACAAGAATATCGCCACGACGCAACATCTCAACGATCACGGCCATTCACTACACGACGACACAACAATACAACGCATTATACCACGACGCACCTTTTCCCCAGCAACTATGCTACCAACGACATCTTCGCAACTACGCGCATTTCAACGAGCACCGTTGCGGTCCGATCTCCGCGGGACGGATGAAAGGAGCGGAGTGGCAGCTTGATATCTCCCGTCCAAGATCTGCCCGCCCAAAACGCCCTGCCCGCTTTGCATGGGGGATGGTGCGATTTGAGCCAGAGGTCAAAGGTGAAAAAAGGTGGGGGCCTGATTTTGGGGGAATAATTCCCTGGCCCCGAGCCAAAGACTGACTTTCTCTATCCCCCGGCACGCGCGGGTGAGGGGGAACAGAGGGCAACGCCCTTTTTTTGGGAAAAGCTACAGAAGGGAGGTGGGGGCAAGGGGCGGGCTTCCACCCTACAAAGGGCGTGGGCGTAGAGGTGTGGTGTGTGTGTGCATGATCGCCGCTGGGAGAAGCTCGAAACTAGAAGAGGCTCCGAGACTGTTCGAGCAAGGATCGTAAGCTGTGTGTGCATCGGATCGCCTGGGAGAAGCTCGAAACTAGGAAGAGGGCTCGAGACTGTCGGAGCAAGGATCGTTACTGTGAGGTGCATGTCCGTTCGTTCTGTGTTCGGTTGAGCACGGGGCTTCTCAAGCAGTTGTGCAGTCCTGGACGGAGCGCCTGGCCATTCCCCACCCCGTCCGCTACTGCGAGATAGCGGCGGACAACCCAGTCCAGTTTCCCCCCAAACAACACCGTCCGAGCTGTCGGGCGGACGACCACGAGCTACGCGCGGCACGAGCTCGGTGCGACCACGCCGGAGGACTCGAGGGGCTGCGGTCCGCCAGGCTGGACGACGCGCGCAGGGGAAGTCGCGCCTTCTTTTCTTTTGGGGTTTGTGTAAAAGTCTGTGGGTGCGCCAGTCCTGTGAAGTAAAACTGTGTAAGTGTTCCGTGTGTAAGTCCTATGCGGTAGTTAGATCTGCGTTCGTGCATTGCTTTTGTTTCTTTACCACCTGCATACGTGTGTTTCTTTTGGTTTTATTGGTATTCTGTGTATTGTTTTGGTGTAATTACTGTATTATACGTGCTTCCGTGCTGCCGTGTGGTGCGGAATAAATGTGCTTGTTCCGCAATTGTTTCCCGCTTTGGCTTTGTCTCCTTTCTTTTAATTGACTCTCCATTCTGTCTGGGCAATGCACGTAAGGGATTCGTAGTGGGTTTCAACATCCCGGTAATTAATCGGAACCGGTCAAGGCCGTCGTAACTCCCTCGGTTATCCCT
Source organism: Eptatretus atami (assembly GCA_035128595.1). Lineage (NCBI taxonomy): Eukaryota > Metazoa > Chordata > Myxini > Myxiniformes > Myxinidae > Eptatretus > Eptatretus atami. The sequence goes on along the minus strand of CM068968.1, from coordinate 69,885,060 downwards.
GTAATACGGAACGAACTCGCTTAAGCGTTCGTGTCCGAGTCGGCCTGTGGCGTGGTCCACCCTCGGCAGATTAGCCGTGCGAGTACCAATAGGTATATCGACTTTCGGCGATTCCCTATCTCGCGCGGGTGGACTGCGGACTTGGGTGGGTGGTGGGGTTAACCCCCAGAACACGTGACTGGTTTCTGGCGTAGTCCCAGGAGGGGTCACGCTGCATTGTCCGTCCGGTGGGTCGACGCGGTCGCGATTCAATTCACGTGGCCGATCGCAACGCCGGCGGGCGCGAATTGGCAACAAATATATTTATGTAACTAGTAAGGTATTTAACAAATCCCTGGTCGCAGGTCCACATGCAGTAGATTACCAAGCATCAACGGACTCTACAACCCAAAGTCGTATCCAGACTGCAGTAAACACAGCATCCAATATCCTTATTCAAAACTTATTTAATATTACTTTTATTTAAACTATTACTGCTATATGACTAACTTTAATCATACACCAATTTATATAATAATATATTAGCGTAAACACTTACCTTGGCAGACATGTCCATTACACCACACCATTACTAATTTACCATAGTTTCAAGATGTATTAATAAACCAATTTTCACATGTTAGACTGTGTGTCTTAACCACCACAAATTATATTAATGGCTTATATGATAACGTATTTATAATATTACATATTAATTTAGTTTTTTTTTATGCTGAATACCTTCATTATTTAATTTATCATATTAATTAAGACATGATACCTCACTAAAATAATTAATCTAATTGTTATTATTGTATCAAACGCAATGCATAGGATACTTGTTTACAGTGAAAACGCAACCGAACTCGTAAATAAAAGGTACGATGAGTTTAAAGACATTCTCACAAGACCTGATCAACAACCAATCAGCTAAATATCCTCTGAATTTAACATGAATGGAAAAAAACCTTCTCACCGTACCACAAAAATCATCCTTCAACTGAAACAAATTCTTGCATGCTAAGTAGTTGAATGAAAAGACAAATTGTAACTATTTTTAATTGGTACAGTTGTACGCCTGGAAAGGTGCACAAGATTCCAGGGAAACTGAAATCATCAACTTTATGATAATACACTTAACTAAAACATCCTTTCCAACTCTACCAACACATGCCAAATATGGCAGGCAAGCTGTACAATCATAACCACTCCTGTAATGGTTAAATCAGGTCATCCTCATTCCTCACGATAATCACGTTCTGGTGTTTGTGTGTGTGGGTTTGTTGCGCCTAACGCTCCTCAGTTCTGGCTGATTACATACAGAACTTGCTACATAGGATTATGCATGACCCCAAATTAGTCTGTCGGGGTGTTTTTATCTTTGGGCCGGTAGCTTGTTGGGGGTGGGGTGAGGGATGGGTGATGCAAATTCTCCATGTAAAATGTGTACACGTGTAAGCGCCGCCCCAGGTGGGGGAGGGTATTACGAATGTTCACCATTTTACAGAGCACAACTATTCCCTGTCCTCACGTTTCCAGTACATTGTGAGGTGTTTGAGAGTAGTAGGTATGTTTTTGCTCATTCGCAGCAACCGACCCGGGTTATTTTCTTTGTTTATACAGCAGCTGTATTTAACCTATACACGGCGCCCAAATAAAAGGTAGTTGTCAGAAGAAACGTGTTGCATGCTTGGAAGCAAGATGCCCGAAGGGCGGGTACTCGCTCAGTCTGGATAAACTTGTGAAGCTGCTTTCAAAAATAATTATGAATTAATCACAAAAGTGATATCAATCTGTATATACGACATGTAGAGATATATTTTAGCTAATTCTAGATTTTTTTTCGCTGTCTTCATCAGTTCTGCATGAATGAATTTCAGCAGAAAGTAAGAAAATATCCGCTCGTTTGTGGGACACAATTCCGCACCCATGGGAATACGCCTTAAACCTGTTGAAACAATTATCCGCACAAAAAGACAGCAAAATATGTAAAATTAAATAAATTGTTGCAGCATCCTTAAACTTCTGCTTCAAACAATGAAAACTTGATTATTTTTATTTTTTGGAAAACAATGCTCCATAATAACCTGACACATAATCTTATAAAGGTTAAGAAACCTGGTCAATCAATTTGAAAGAGTGAAATTCCCGCACTGAGTACTAAATCCTACATTTGTATAAAATTAAAAAATCAAAAACTTTCAACTGCTTGATAGTAATGTATCTTAAATTCTATCTTACAAGTTCTAAGTATAATTTCTGCTCGCAGAAGAAGAGTTTATACCAGAATTCTTCTCCAGCATTTGTTAACAATATTTCCTGCTCTGAACTGTTCCTCACAACTTGTAAATCTGAGTTAACTGAATACCGATAACCGTTTAGTGGAAGCAATGCCTGACACTTGCCATAAAACTGTACTTGTCCGGGTTCTTCTGAAAGAAACAATGACCTATAACCGCCTATTCCATGAGGAACCAATGCTCACACGTGATGTCACGGCTCACGTGGTTTGGAAGCCATATTGGATTTAGCCCTGAAACCTATAAAAATCTTCTTCCACTCCAGAACGGGGCGAGACAGATCGAGGGGAAACTTCAGCAGGAATGTTCTCGCCAAGCGCTTGGGTGTACAGTTTGTTGAGGAATAATTGATAGGTCATGGTTGGTTTGGCAGCCATATTGCATTGAATGAAAAATATGTAAATAATGTTTTCTCTGAGACTGCTTAATCAATCGCCATGAACTTCACAATGATGGATTGAGGTCGTGATGGGGAATATGTTTTAAATTTCACCTGCAGATACATGGTTTGGCAGCCAGAATATTTATTTTTTTGATCTGGGTTCTTATTGTTATAATAATATATATATATATTTTTTTTTTTTTTTGAATAGAGGCTCACTGGCTGTGCCTGGATGGGTTTGAGAGTAAAGGAGTAAGCAGTGAAATTGTGAATCTTATCCAGGTTTTCTACCTGATGGATTTCGTCTTTGCTTTTTCCTTGTTGCAGGTTCCTTCTGATGGCTCCAATGGCAGGACTTTTACCAATTTGGTCTTCTTGATTTGAATTGAATCTATTTTAATCCCATTCTAGCATTCAAATTGAATAATAATGAGAAATGTCATGGGGCAGGGTCAGGTGTCGCAATCAAAGTGGAGGTTGCATCAAAGCGAGACGTCTTGGTACCCTGGGTGACCAGGTCACACTGCCAGCAGTTATAAAGTGGGCATTTCTAACAAGAGTTCTAATGATGGTCTGTGGTGCAATCTCTGATTGCTCCTTTCTAGTTCTGAATGTAATGTGTACGTATACCGTACGCAGTTGCCTGGTGAGATTTGGGGTCGTTGAGGGCATGCTGAGAGGCCGCCTGTGTTAATTCTCAGCAGCCTGAACCATACTGTCCATTTTGTAGTGGATTCCAGTGAGTGCTGTCTTTGTGGTTACCCTGAGGCCACAGACAGCACTCTGCAATTGGCAAAATGGCATCGAAACATCGTTTAAAGTTGGCAATTTACCCGTCCACAAGGATGGGTTTTTACCAGTTTATTAAACCACAGAGGCTTGAATATTCCAATTTTGAGGTGATAGGGTTTTGTTTTTCGTGTCACAAAAAACTTTTCTATTATACCGACAATTATAATTTTTGAATCAAAATGGTATTTTATAATTTTAATAGTCAGCTCGGTCATGTACGTCAGTGAAGTGCGTGTTGGAAATATGCGTATTATGTTAATGTAATTATTGGATTGTGATGATGGGTGATGATTCTGTCACAAACGCATTTGTTTTTTCTCTTGCACAGGCCAATGTCAAACTACAGAACAGGCTTCAGTGTTGTGAAGATCCTCCTCCCCCATATGATGAACCCATGACCCCCTGCTGAACGCGTGTGGCTTTGCAAATCCGATAAAAGACTCAGATGCAAGGTGGGGTTTGAGTACCATTATCAATGGATTTGATTTGTCATGAAACAGGCATGTTCACAGCACACACCACAACACACCACTCACACACAGCACCACACACACACACACACAACACACAGCACAACAGACACACACTGAGATGTCTGAACTCACACAGACTGGGATTGCTGAAGCTCACGTACACACACGCACACTGGGGTTGCTGAACTCACGCACACACACACACACACACACACACACACACAACACACATACACACACACACACACAACCACAGCACACACAACATCACACACACACACTGGGGTTCACCGAAGTCCTGGTTGTTGTGGAGCAAAAGTGCTATTGTTCTCTCTGTGGCCTTCCTTGTGCGTGTTTTATATTTAACATCGCACAACTGCATTAATTATGTTTTACAGGAGTATTTGTGTCACACTTGGTTCAAAACAATAATTCCAGAGACCCCAGATAACGCCTGCTCATGTTGAAGGCGCTGAAGGTAACACGCAACCAAGGCCTTACCTTTTTGTACGTCTTTAAATATCGTCCGGTCTTAGATGTTTTCTTCGTCGGCAAGATGGAGGCTCAGAAAGTGCAAGAAGAAGAGTATGACCTGAATAAATAGGCAGCGGAGCAACTCTTGGATAAAAGATAATAGAGCGATAGTTGATGGTGCGCCATCCGCAAAATCCCCAACGCTTCCCACCAAAAGGCGAAGTTGACAGGATGGCAAAAGGGTTCCACTCACCAGGAATGATCCAATATCAAATTTCGAGTTAAAAAAAATTCAATTTTTGATCCCTGCGACACCTGGGGCGTGACTCAGGGTCAAATTCCAAAAATAAATTCGTTAAATATTCACGCGGGTCCCCCAATGATGCTGATTTTACTCACCTTGAATGCGTAGTTCGGGGAGCTTAAGGGATATATGGGATGGCATATACGTCCGTCCCATTATCGTCCACAAGCTCTCGCAAGCGTTCTCTGAAAACTCGCACACATGATTTCCTGAAACTTGGACAACCTTCTCTCCCTGGATGTATTAAATTTTTCATGGCAGACAAAATGCCTCCCGTGGGTGTCTACGGGGGTTGCCCCGCAAATAGGAGTTTTCTTTATTCTCAGAAACTACAACATGCAAGTCCAATGAAACTTGACCACAACCTTCATGCACCCGTGATGTATGAAAGTTTGTTCATAGGGGCATTTAAAAAAATAAAAATCTAATTAAAGGTTTTTTTTCCATACCTCCCCCCCCCTCCGCCTGTAGACCCCCTGAAGAGGCAGATTTTTACGGCAGGAGCGATAAGCTTTTGGTCGCATGCATGGTGATGAAGGTTTGGTACCTTTCCATCGAAATTGCTTTGTGGTTCCAGAGAAAAAGGAAATACAATATTTCAGGAAGCAAACCCCCTGCATACCACCACTCAGGACGCCTGATGTTTTAATTTTTTTTTATTTAAGTCGTGAAGCAAACTTTAGTACATCACGAGATGATGAGGTTGTGGGTCATGTTTATCAGAGTGTGTGTGTAGATTTCTGAGAGAAAGAGAAAATTCTCTTTCGTGGGGCAACCCGCCCCATAAACTGCCCTCCGCTGACCTCCGTCAGACCTCCGATTTTTTTTTTGAAATCGTTTCTTTTTTTTATGCCGTGAACAAACTTTTGGTACGATCAGCAGGTGATGAAGATGTGGTGAAGTTCGATTGAAATCGGTGTGTGTAGTTTCAGAGAAGCAGTGTAGGCGAAGTGGTTTGCAGACGGGACTGACGGACGGACGAACTCGCCATCCCATAAGCTCTATCCAGACTCCGTTCCATGTGAGGGCGAAAGACTTGACAGTTGTATAACCAGTTTTTGCGCAGAAACTGCTCGTTACCACAAACATGGCTCTTTAAACTAAACAACCAGATAATTTCCCGAGTACTTTCGATCTTTCCTCCAGGTGTAATATCAAATTCCAACGTTGTATTCACGTTTTTACTCTGTGGGCTCTACGACTTAGTATCGCAACCTGGCAACAGGATAACATTGCAGTAGCACAAATACTAAAGAAACTTGATACAGCGTATGAGTGGTCACAGAACTACAATATGGCAGCCAAACAAATGGCACATAACAACACAATACGCAGCCAAACAATGCCCATAACAACACAATACGCAGGCCAAACAATTACAATAACAACACAATACGCAGCCAACAAATGCAAAAACACAATAACGCAGGCCAATTAAATGCACATCAAAGGGCGACAAAATACGCAGCCAAACAATGGCACATAACACAATACGCAGCTAAATAATGCCATCACA
>CM068968.1:69851204-69861644 GCA_035128595.1 Eptatretus atami | reverse complement strand
ACAACTTCCTGTATCATTTTTTCATAAAAATGCAACGTTACTTACTTTTCCTCCCTGTCCTCTCTCAAGAATGGAATTCTTCCCCTCATTAAGCACGGTCTCTTTCAACATCTACTTCCTTTACAATGACTCGTAAAAATCTTCAGGACGCTAATGGAATTCCTTTTTTTAACCGAATTGGTTCTTGAAAAATATGAGTGTTTCAGTTCTGAATGACTACAAATTCTAGTGAAACACTGAAACCCCCAAAGATCTGTATTACCCAAACATAAATGTGAGGCGAAAATGAGGTCTGTAAAACACATGGAGTTCGACAGCAACTTCGAAACAATGGAAAGGGGAAGAGCACAGCGAGACAACAAAGACTGTGAAGAGAAAAATGGAAGAGATAGGGATAAATGGAAAAGATGTGAACCCTCTGTGGAGGAAGGTTGTGAAGTTCATGAAAAATGTGATAGAGGCGCCAACGGGGAAACGGGGAGAAAAGAGCAGGAGGGACAAGGGGAACGGTGTGGAGGGTCACATCGAAGAGATTTTTTTTTTCAGGACAGGCTCCCTGCCTGCCATTTCAGGAGAAGATTGGCCCTCAAATAAAATAGTTGAATCTCGAAATTAACATAAGTGAGGAGCCGCAAGGGTACCCAGCGGAGGATCCTAGTTTTGAAACCCAAGCCCCTAATGTATCTTGTGATAGTTTTCTACATTGTAGGAGAAAGATGCTCCGGGGTCAGCTGTTAGTTGTAGTGCGAAGAAATTTGTTGTGGATCACCCTCCACTGGCGAACGCCGAACTTATCGACTTAGCTGAAAAGATCCTGTCCGGCAGGGCAAGATTGACAGACATTTCGACTTTCCAGAAACTTGCTTGCCAAAGACTAACCATTTGAAAAAACCTACCCAAAGTGTTGATCCTGGAATGCGGGGTAATTCCACTAAGGGTGTCTTAGCTATGGTACTCAAGGTTGATTGGATACATTATTTGAAGACGGGGTCCAGGAGGAGATTTACTTGTCTGAGAGCTGCAGGTTTCTGTTGCACAGCTTGACATCATGTAGTCTTGGCCTCTGTCTATAACATAAACTATCGTGAAGTGTATAAGAAAGTTTTACTCAGCCACAAAGAAAAGTTAAGATGTTGTATTTGATGATTAGCAAGTTCAATGAGCAAAACGCAGTTCAGCAGCCCAGTGGGTCGTAGGGACTTAGATTAAATCTTCCGTATGAGAAATGTCTACACCCGCTCAGTACGAGTAGTGGCAAGTAATATTAGTCAAATCATTCTCTAGACAACACGTACGGTGTAGATAGATGAGACTAAAACTAGGTCACAGGTAGAGAACTGTTTATTTGTCTGAATAAGACTGCCCAGCTTGCCTATTTACAATACCGGTTGCCCTGCAAATAAGATTATACAACTTTATCTGGAAAAAGAACAACAGGAAGAGTAAAGCACGTTTTTGGCCATGACTAGAGATATTCGGTGTGTGTCAAGCCAGCGTGAAGAGAAAATTTGTATGGTATGTCAACGTCTGACAGTTACTAAGGGCTATATTGTACAAACACCTCTATGAGTAGGGGAAATGTTTGAGGTCCACAGTGAGGAGTTAATTTTGGTCTGAATCTGCCAAGATCCTCCACTGCCAGCTTCCACAACAAATAATACAACTTCTGTGAAGAAGAACAGACATAGTTGAGAGTGAAAGAAGATTTTGAGAAATTATCAGTTCAGCGATCACAGATCTGATTCAATTATTGGAACATATCCTGGGAAAATTTAGAATGTTAAGAATCTGCTGTACCCTTTCTACACCAGCTGAGAAAATATAAACGCACACCCTTGAGTGAGCTTTATAACATGAAGCAGGGGACTTGTGTGTTGGGGCAGTTTATGGAAACAATGGCGCGCATTCAAGTGTGAAGAGTTATGGGACTCACAAAGAACGAACTGTTTTGGTTCAACCCGACTGGGCACCATAAATGCTACCTAAGAATTGTCGAGGAACCATGATTGTTACTTGCGAACTCAACCAAGTACATTCAACTTGGTAGTTCGTTTTACAATGAAGCGTTTTTTAAAGACAAAAACTTTGTGCACATCTACTCTAGGCGTCCTCTTGTTATCTAAGAGATCCCCGCGTTTTTAAAGGGCCTATATTTTCGATTTCTGTAAAAACATCCCGTCTCTATTTGTGGATAAAACATCACCCACTCTAATCAGTCTATTGAACACATCACTGATTTCTGCTGAGGGCTGGATTTCCCAATGTGATTGTGTATTTGTTCTGATGCTGTTGCGTATTTCGTTACTGAACGAACAACACAAGCCCCCAGCATCCACTGTCGCTCGGTATTCAATTCCGCAACCATCCCAGTACTTACTTCCGTGTCTCTGTTCTTTCTTGGATAGTCTTGGTTCCGTGTGTCGTGCTGTAAGAAGATACGAATATCCATTATCAGCATGGACCGTTATCCAAAACTCCTCCGGAGTATAAATGGAAAAGTCTGTTTTTAATCTATTTGTGTACTTCTAGTTGGCATAGTATCCCCATTTTTAAGTCGAAAAGCTTTCACTTACAGCAAATGTCCATGCATATGTTGTATGATGCAAGCGCATTTCTATTTGTCCGAATCCTGTTAAAACAACATAAGCGAGCAGCAAATGCTACTACATTAAGAGAGAACCTTGTATTCATGGGGAATATGTATTATATCTTTTTTCAACTGCAATAATAACTGCACGATTCTCAAGGTTTGACTTGAGCAAATGTCCCACAATAACCCCCGCTGGTCTAACAATCCTCCCACCCCCAAGGAATACATAGTATCCTTGAGAAAGTAAAATGGACACGACCGCTGTTATGCATCATCTTTGTTAGCAACTCCAGAATAAGTACCTGTAAGTTCAAAGGACTGAATTTATCACTGGGACCTTTTCAACCTTAAACATTAACTCTGGGAAGGTTCTCCATCATTGAAGATCTGGAATAGCCATATCCCCGTGAGCATTATATCACAATTGCATCCTGGCAGTGAAGGTCATTGAAAGCAGCCCAAGACTCAATTGCGTATCCCAGTGATTATTCGGTCGGGAAATTCATATTCTACCATTACTCCATGTTTGCCCAAAATAGTGAGCGAAGGCCACGCGTCCAATGAAATGCGCCCCAGCTGACGATCAATTGCAACAAAGGGTCCGATGGCCAAAACGTAATAACGAAGTCGTCGAGGATTGTTTGAAACAATCTATGCTTGCGAAAGCAGAAACCCTCCTTCTGATGCTATCGGCAACAAGTAAGTTTGGGTTCAGATTGGGTATCACCAAATGGACTTAACAGAGAAACTGTTTCTAATGTAGTCGCATTTATATGCCCATTAACCCCTATAAGTAGGAAGATAATAAAACTTATAATTAATCGGAAAATACCAGAAAGGTATTATACTTTACCTCCGAAGCAACTAAGGAATATCTGATGTGTGCGATAGTTCTAGTTCCATTGTATGATATTTAAAAATTTCGGATTACAAATTCTGCACATCTCTGATTATAGAGAATGGCACAATATGGATATCGGATTTGAAGCCCCAGGAAACCCCAGCGTTGGTGATGCCTCCATGATATACAGGACCAGCAGTAACATATTACCTGATAGCAGTTCCACATCCAGACTGCTAGTGTTTTTGGCAGAAGGAATCAGATCTCCCGCTGCATCGGATAATGAAATACTAAGAAAAAACAATTTAGAATTAGGCCACAGTGCACCCAAGCCCGCACGCGCACGCCCCTTAATGCAGATCGACCAAACTCTACCAAAACCTCAAAGATTGAGATTCAAAAAGAGATTATAGCGGAGAGCTGTTAAAACCAAGAAACAGTTCGAAATATATGACTAACGCACCACACGTGATAGAATTGGAGAGTCGAAGGAATAGAAAGGTAAAGAAAGGGAACACTCAAGTACGAGTACATTCCATTATAAAAATTACATCCCCGGAGACTAATTGGCCGAGCAGATTAACAAACTAGTCTGCACCGCAGAGCTTAGTCCGGTTTTCGATTAACCGTTGACGAATCCTATAGGAAAGCCTTCTGGCGCAAAACTCATTTCAGAAGAACAACATTGAGATTATGAACGAGCTCCTGCTCCGAACCGTAATAGCTACCCCCCTTCTACCGACATGCGAAGCATGAGCTGAGTACTTCCGTTGAGCTCCTCTGGACCCAAGTACGGAACGTCGAGGCATCCATCCCCTCGTATATACGGAGAGATTAAATGGGATCTGGATAACAACCGACGACACACACAGGATAAGCGGAGGGTGATCCAGCTTGTCCACCAAAGAGTCAGGACAGCCGCAACCAACAATAGCAACCTTTTCACCACAAGTGCACACGGCCAATGCACATAGACACATACACAGGTTCGCTATTCAGAAGGAGTCTATTCCAAAACCAACCGGAGTGCACGTTGACACCCATTGTTTGACTGAAGGCCCTTGTGAGTCCAACAAGCCTGGAATTCTCAAGCATGGCGAATCAAACTTCATTCCATCTCTATAATCAAGCTCCCATCGATCACTATGAATACCTCAACGATTCAAGAGAAAACACAAAATGTTTTTACAAATTTTTTTAGCAGCCAATTAGTTCAAAAAATGACCCAATGCGAGGAACCTATCTAATTTACTAAAGTATTCAGCACCCCGAGTCAATAACTTTATAGAAGCTATTGAATCAGGACTCCCAACAATGTCAGTCAACGTCAACGATACCACCCAGATCGGCTGACTGTCTATTAGCATCTGGAATGGGGGTAGGCCTTCAGGCCACAATCATCGATCATTGGCGCATCTCCTTTTCTATCACGCACGGACGAGGCTAACGCTCTTTTGTTCGGAATAGAGGCAGGCGCATTATGTTGCTCCCAGTGCAGACGCCCTTACTAGGATGTATACCCCTTGAAATGAAGACCCCTTGCTTAAAGAGTCAGCCCATGAATCTGAACCTGAGGTCGCCGCGTATCACGTGGGGCCTCAAGGCAGCTGCACATTGATCTGTAAGCCACAAAGCTAACGCCACAATGAAGCACCAAGTGGCTGGAATAAGGAGTATAAATAAATGTCATAATGAGTGGAGTCCCCAGTGAAGTCCTGTTACTCTCTATTTAACAAGACCAACCTCATAGGCTCGCTTCTCAGAGGCAAACCACCAGAGCGAGACACCGATCATTCTCCAAGCACTTCCCATACCCTCCAATTAACAAGGGGGAGCAGGCAGACAAGAGGGATGCGAGAGGGAAAGCACCAAAATCCAAGTGAGGAATCAGCCTATATGCATAGACTGACCGAGTCATGTGGAAGATGAACGTCATTGAGTTGGAATCTGGCGTGGGGCGGCCGGAACAAATATAACATGCACGCTATCTAAGCAGGGTTGGTAAACAGATGGGACACGACAGGACTTTCCCGCCCACAGGGCGGGATCAAGGAAAGCAGGAATTTGAAGGAGGTTTGGCGTTGGAGTTTATCATGGAGCCGCCGGGATAGAAACATGCTCTCTGGATTTTGGAGAACTGTTATGCGCCGCAAGGAGAATCCCCAGGAGTGGTTTGGCCGGTTGGTCACACTACCCTCTCTCTCTCGAAGACCTGCGAGAGATATAAGAGATCAGACCGGCAGCTGTGGGAGTTTGTTCCAAAGACGGGATTATACCCAATGGACAATATAAATATAGCAGCAGTTGGCCGCATGCATTCTTCCATTGGAGTAGTACAAGTTTACCGAAAAGGGGTTGTTGATAGAGCTTTAGCAAGCACTCCACGAGCAAATATGGGCGGGACAAGTATCGCACAGATGAGGAAGTGTCGTTTGATGGCTTGGAGCTGCGCTGGCGTGCTCGCAGTTCGACAGACCGCAGAGTGTGCAAAGGAATAAGAAGAATGAGCCCCCAGTACCACCTTTGGTTACCATACCGGTATCCTAATGTGTGCAAGAGATAGTTTTGGATCCCGATGGAAGGGGATGTGCCTCCAGGTCCCCCCTGTGCCCACATGGGCCTATTGTACGTCCCCACCGGATTTGTAAAAATAGACTGCTCACCTGCCTGCTGTGTGTTGAAGTGAGTGTATTACACACAAAAGACTCAAGTGCTCTTCCAATAACTGTGATGCTTTAAATACCATATGAATCCATAAAATTGCTTTTGGCTATCCACACGTGTGAATGAGAGTTGAGTAGATGTGATGAAAAGTCACCGCATTCTTCTGAGCAGGTCGACACTATTCTCTCATCAGGCTGCATGGTATGAAAAGCGTGTTCTCTTACGCTGAAGTACGGTTATGAGCCTCAGGTGTGGTCCGAGAGAAGGCCCTTATACACGAAGATAGATTGTTTAAAAGCGAAAAAAAGCCAAGATGCCCATCCCCACGGTGTATGGTTTTTGGAGGGCCACTTGGAGATGTGGCTGATTTCTCATAGCAAGTTTTGGATATCGTAAAGCCTATACTTCATCTACTTTCACCCATATCGATCGGTGAAGCAATCATTCTAACCTCCTGTATTGTCGCGGAGTCCTCACTCTTGACAAAGACACGATCAACATCGGGTGCCTCGTACGACACAGGCGGACAGAGACTCTTGCTCCACAACATTATGCACCTATCACCAAGAGCCCGCGTCCATAAAATCTTTATTTGAGACACTACTGACACAGACAGGACAACAATGAGCAGACAGAAACGTGGGTAAACGATACCTCCTCTCACCTTCCATGTCTGAACCACGGGGAGTATAAATAATCTAATAGAAGAATGTGTTCAGTTGATATCCGTGACTGTTTTCCTCTCTCAATTCAATTCGTTTCGCATGGAACGATACAGGACTTGCCTTGCCATTCGGCGCGAGGGGTCCGTTACATTCGTTGGAAAATCTCTGTGGAGCCGAAAATCTGCAAAGCGTATTGTGGCAGGAATATACTGGGGAAAATATGAGTCTCGAGGACTATCAACTTGTTTGTTTGCATTGAGCTATTTTTAATAAAAGCTTTCTCTACGAGAGGCTCATGGTGTTATCCTATACCAGCGACACAACTGTTCAGTTGGATGCACAAACTACCATATATTACGACCATTCGATCTTAGGTTACCTATTGAGTACCACACACTCTGTGAACGCAGCACGAATGATTGCACGACCTAAAGCCATATCTGCGGACTGGCTTTTGTGCACCACAAAACCATTGGAACTGCGTCGTCGTCAACACTTCCACACCTAGTGGAGCTTTCATATACATATACCTGACCTCGCTTGACACTTCATTTTGCCGAAGCGCTTGGTGTAAAAGGGCTCCTCTAGGATACGAAGTGTAAACCCCGTACCTGAGTGTACTTATTCAATACCTGCTCGTAGTGGAGGATTTTCAGACCTCCTAAGAGCCCTAAGATGGTAAAGTACAAGTGCTTACCTTAAACCGTTTAAATTTACGGTCCACAACCAGGCTTATGTTTTACGTGCATCAAGTAAAGACATGATCAAGTTTATTTCATTGCATTATTAAGTGATCATGAAAACTACGTTTACCACCCGTTATATCTATTTATCTTTATTATATGATAAACTGATTTCACTCGGACATGTGTTGTATGGTTATGGCGATGGGATTGGACCGATTTAGCTGCATGGATTTTGTATTATATAGTTTTGAGAAGGAATTCTTTGTATCTGATTTAATAATTATGGTTTGATCAATACTCTGTTATAATTAATTTGGTGAATAAATGATGTGAAAATTGAATCTTACACACCTCATCGAGATTATATCATAACGATAGCGCATATTTGACTGTGCAGATCCCGTCTTATTACTTCTCCTCTGAAATAATTCCATCGCATAGATAGATACGACAATTCAATCGGACAGGAGGGGAACCTCCATGCATCAGGCCCAAGAGAGCCGCCATCCCGACGTTACAAACATTATTAACAGTAATCATAATAGATCTTTAATAAGTATACTTTGGTTATTGTTTATAAAACATAGATGCAAGTAATTGTTGGAATGAAGAAATTATGCACTACATGAAGCAAATAGTCGTATGCACCACAACTACACCCATAAATAACTACAGTAAAATTATACATACATGACGCTAGACACATGTCAGCATGTTTAAAGGTATTCTAAGGTGGAAGAGGCCCTTGATTGTGATCACCTTACCTAGATAATTTTTGCGGCATTTCACTATCAAATGTCCCGGAGCGTGCATTAACGTATCGTGTCGTTAGACAAATACATATACCACATATGAATGCGACCCTCATATCTTTCACTTACGTATATCCACCAAGTCCACGCAATCTTCTGCTTGTCATAGGTACATCGGAATTGATATTGACCATATAGCAATAGTGTTCGCGTGTACAGTAGCTTCTGAGGCAGATTCTGCTTCTACAATCTTCAATATGTCAAATCTGTCATCAACAAGTTACAATAAAGATTTAAGAGTGCGTCTCTAAGGATATGTATAAATAAATATAAGTGTTGTCGTGAGATTTCAAACTCAACACATTCGCACCAGTGTGTGCTTAAAGCATCCTTCGCGAACACTGTTATAACAATTCAGGTTATCTCTCATTTTGCCAATGACACTGTTATACGTTTTTGTTCCTATTTATTGACTATCTCTGCTTGTACAAAGTCTTAAGATTACCTGTCTGAATGATTTTAAATTTATAGTTATACATACCAACTAGACAGTAGCAAGACAGACAGTAGAGAAAATGTAATACATCCACCTTACTTCGTTGAAAATGCCCACATGAGTTTGTAAAGGAGTGAATACAAGAGACGAATAACAGTAACGCTCATAACATTACGGTTGTAGAATACAAAGACGTGCCGTATCTCCTCTTCATGTATATCAATATTGTAAAAGTATCTATCAATCATATTATAAATAAATGATTGTACCTCGATCATATATCATAATCCGATATAGATTTAACTGAGCGGACATTGAATCAATCACTTACCTCGCCTGTTTCGCTTTGTGGACGCCGCGTACAGCAATCATTTTATATTGTAACAGGTTACTTGGCATACTTGAATGTTTGCTGTTGCATTGTGTGTGCTGGGTAACGAATTTGTAATAATTTTAAAGTAGGAAAGCGTACCTCGTCATTACTTCATGAAGGTGTGTGTATCCTCTTCGATTTTTGCACTCGCATGGGCCAACCACTTGCCTACCTGCTATGAGGTACCACATGATCTTTGGAAGCCGAGTGCCCACTTGCGTTCCTGCTGCTGGATGTTGTGTCGGTGCCGCCCGATTATGGCTCTCCTGAGCCTAGGGTATAGCTTGTTCCTCCGGCGGTGGTACCAGAGCCGTGCCATTGAAGATGTCCGTGGTGAAGGTCTGCTCTGAGCCATCTGGCCGAGACGGTTGCAGCTTTGCAGTTCCATCTCGCGGAAGCCACGTGCCACTTTGTTTCCTCTGGGAGTTGGATGCCTCCTTGGATATGGTCTCTGGAGCCTATGTGCTATAGCTCGTTTCCCTCCGGACTGCCGGTACAGAAGCACTGGCCCCTGCGGAAGTTGGTGCGACCTTTCTGTTGTCGGCGAGACGGTGCAGCCCCAGCGCGCAGGGCATCCTCTTCCTCTCAACAGGAAAATGCAACCTGCCTCGCGTGGTGCTCTCAACATGACGGCTGTGACGTCGTCTTCCTCATGGGTTCTACGACTGCTGGCTGCTGCGTTACTTGGTGCTGTAAAAATGGAGGATTATTTTTCATAAACATAGATAAGGATTTTTACACAATCTAACAGCAAGAACAAAGAACAATTTAGAGAGGTGAAAATATATTTGTAAATAGATGAGAAAAAAAAAAGTTTATTTATTACACATGAGGTCTTACTTGCGATCTAATTGGACACAAGTTCATGGCTCTCTGTGCAAGTTCAAACAAGACATGATACTCGACCGGTCCCCTAACTTTTGGGTGGTATGAGAAATAGATCTGTGTCATATGAAAGCGAAATGTCAATGTTTTTGAAATATCACGAACACAAAAGTACATAGACGGATGATTGGCGTCATCGGTCGGACGGAGTTTTTTTTAAATGTCCCCCGTCTCCGACTTTGTTGCGAGCGGCGGGGGGAATTCAGTAGAGAGGTAAATTATTCACTGATGTGAAACTGAAGAGATTTAAAGCAGCATAATCAAGACTTTACCCAGAATGATAAATACACAGTGATTAGAAAGGGAAGCCTGCTGAAAGGTGTCACAAATTATTTAGAGTAAACGTTTTGGTTGCGCTATTGTGTTTTATGTGCATTGTTTGGCTGCATATTGTGTTGTGATGTGCATTGTTTGGCTGCGTATTGTGTTGTGATGTGCATTGTTTGGCTGAGTATTATGTTATGTGCATTGTTTGGCTGCATATTGTG
>CM068968.1:69693219-69712446 GCA_035128595.1 Eptatretus atami | reverse complement strand
TGAATGTCAGTCTCTGACTCTTGATTTCCCAACAGATGAATGGCAGTCACTTGTGGAGACTCGCAGATCCTCTTGTTGGGGGCCATCGAAAAGTACTGAAACGAAGGGAGTTGGAGCCGTCTGTGAATTACGGTTTGTCCCTGGGGAAAACGACAATCAGACTTTCCATGACATCTTGGATGCTGGCTGTCTTGTCTGAAACCTGTTTGTGTGAGGATGTTGAGGTGTGGAGAGATTCACTTACATGGGCAGTGGATATTTATGTCTCTTGCTGGCTGTGAAGCCAGAGGTCAATAGAGGACGTCTGGGTCGGGCCTGGGGAGTCATGGATTCAGCTGGATAGGATGGGGTATGAGGCTGCCCGGATGGAAGGTAGAAACTGTGCAGGGAGGACCGAAGAGTTCCGAGTCTTTAGCAGGTCTTTGAGCGCGCCTTCGAGTCTTCTCTATCGGTAGGTGATGAGACTTGACCTCGTGACTTAGTGAATCTGAAGATTGGAGAGTGGTTAAATTTCGACGTTTGTACGTGGAAGGTCTCTTCAGAGAATCCTTGGCTATCGGCTGGTCGGTATTTTGCCATACGAGGACGGTTTTCTCAGAGAGAC
Source organism: Eptatretus atami (assembly GCA_035128595.1). Lineage (NCBI taxonomy): Eukaryota > Metazoa > Chordata > Myxini > Myxiniformes > Myxinidae > Eptatretus > Eptatretus atami. The sequence goes on along the minus strand of CM068968.1, from coordinate 69,711,842 downwards.
TCAACTGAGATTGTGTTACCGTGCATGTCCGTGAGCATCAGCTGCGGTCTAGTATGGAATTGGGCTGCGTTTTTCTGAGCGCGATTCCTGTTCACACAGATTTCTCTCAGCGATGGATCCTCGTGAGTGGAGGAGGAAGGGGCTGTGGAGTCACAGTGTCTCCGTGTGAAGCACTCGTACCGTCGCTATTTTTTATTTTTCATAAATATAACACTGTTAAAAACAAGGGAATTGCTCCATGCATGATTTTCGCTGATATTATTCGATGTCGCAGTGGTTGATATTGAGGCAAATGCAATCGCGGCCCCACCCCATCAGCTGTTTGACGAGTCGTAACAGTCACGCCACACGCTGCGGAATCCCTGCTGTTAATTTTACAAAGAGAATCATAACGTTTTGTGTTACATTCGGTCGTGGAATCTTTCAAAGATATCAAAATTACAATACGCAAAGGATAGGATGCACGAGAGTTCAATACTCTGTCGATGTGTACAGAATGCAGGTTGCCATTCGGATAGAAGGTAAGCTCGGAAATGATGGCTGAAAATTATTATGTTTTATATTTATTATTATTATCTTATATTAATTTTAATTCCATATATTAATAGTGAAGGAACCTAGCCTGGTGTTGGCGCAGTGTTTAGGCAGCGGCTTGGGACCCAAAAGGTCCTAGTTCAATGCCTACCGTTGGGGACCCATGATATATTATATATATACCAAAGTCGTATACACCAAGGGTGTGTGACTCAGCCTGTCAATCCCTTCGAGGTCGGCGAACTGATGAGTACCAGTGTCTGGGCCCGGTGTATGCCCTTGGTTAGAATATAGGGGTGTACCATATCCCTGTGTGTCGTAAGAGGCGACTAGGGTTGCGATAGGACAAGGGGCAATCCGGCGTAAAAGAATCCTATGCAAAACATCATTATGGCGGAAAAACAAACGGAATTTTCCCATACTATATCGTCCGCAGGCTCCAAAGAACGGGGTTGACGCAACAAACGACACGTCATCGTACGTCAGCAGGGTACAGTGGAAATTGTGCTAACTGCGGGTGAAGGAGAAAAAGGGTGAGGGGAATGGCGAGTCCGAGGCATGGGTAGATTGGGGAAGCGGTAGAATACCTATGTCAAGAGGGTATTGGAGGTGAGGAGAAGGTCTGACCGAGTTGATTGAGTGTGAGTTGGGAATTGAGGGGTGATGATGAATGTCAATCAGTGATATAGCCGCATATTGGGTGTGTAGATGGATATATGAAGAGATCATGTAGTTCACGCTGGGAGGTGAGTGTAGGAGATGATGATGTGGATGTTAAGAGTGTAATCAGGATGAAGAGACGTGGATGATGGGATAGAGGGTCTTGATAGTGGCATTGGGGTGTGGGAGGGCGATAAAAGAGGAGCGCGTGGACAGGTGATGGCGGGTAGGTGGTGTCCTCAACAAAGAATATGTGGAAGTGGGACAATTGTGTGGTAGAGTTCGCGTTTGCAGAAGTAGTAGATGGAGGCAGATGGAAAAGGTACGTATTTCAAGTAAGAAGGAGGAGTACACAAGGGGTGACCGGTACAAAGTGGAGGAAGTGCAACCGGTGATTACATCTTAAGCAGGAAGATGCAAGAAAGAGATTGAGACTGTCAGGAGCTGGTGGCAGGGGAGAGTGATGCTCGACAAGGATCTATTGGTGGTTCTGTAGGATGATTTTGGAGGGTGAGGTTGAGGAAGAGTGAGTGAGGGCTGAACCAGGACCAGATGGTGGAAGCTGAAGGAGGACAGACTGTTGCGTGGAATTTAGGGAGGAATGGCGAGAAAGGTGTTGGAGTGGCTGGTAAAGATGGGTGGATGATTGGGCAACTACAGCAGAACAGTGGTGAGGGGAGATAGCTCGGCGGTACTTGGTTCGTGACATCTGGACATAGGGAAGCGAAGATAAGCAGACTTGGTGGTGGAAGCGAGAAGTACAGGAAAGTATAAGGAAGAAGGGGTTGGTGAAAAAGAAGTGGATAGTCCAGATGAGAATCGAAGAAAGTGGCAGGAGTACAAGGAAGTGGTGGAAAGGACAAAAAAGCAGAGAGGTGGCAAAGGCTAAGAAAAAGGCATATGAGACTGTATGAGAAGTTTGGATACAAGAAGGGGAAAAGGATTTATACTGATTGTCAAGACAGAGGACGCGAAGCTGGGAAGGCTGTGCTGCAGGTTAGGGTGATAAAGGACGTAATGGGAAATGTGCGCGGCTGAGGAGAGTGGTGTTGAGAAGGTGATGGGAGTACTTGAGGAGCTGATGATGAGAAAATGAGAGATAGAGAAGGTGGAAGAGGTGGAGATAGTGATCAGGAATGTGGGGGTGGATCAGTAAGGATGAAGTGAAGGACTGCTATGAAGAAGGATGAAAAGTGGAAAGGCGGTTGGCCCAGATGGTATACCATGGAAGGCATGGAAGTGCTTAGGAGAGATGGCAGTGGGGTTGTTAACCAAGTATGTGTTTAAATATAACATCTTGGGAAGTGGAGAGGATGCCGAGGAGTGGAGATTTAAGTGTATGGTTCGATTTTCAGTTTAACAAGGGTGTGTGCAGAGCTCGTGGAATACAGAGGGATAAAGTTGTTAAAGGACCACAACCATGAAGTTGTGGGAAAGAGTAGTCGAAGCTAAGGTTGAGAAGAGAGGTGACGATTTGTGAGACAGAATATGCGGTTTATGGCAGGAGAGAGGCACAATGATGCGATATTTCTGCTTTGAACCATGTTTGATGGACGGAAGTATAGGAGAAGGCCAGAAGGAGTTACATTGTGTGTTTTTGTGGAATTATAGAGAAAGCGCTTATGAGTAGGGTGCAAGAGTAGGAGTTGTGGGCATGATACGAGGAAGTCGGGAGTGGTGTGAGAAGTACGTGAGAGATCGGTGTTAGGATATGTATGGAGGACAGTGTGAACAGCGGTGAGGTGTGCGGGTAGGAATGACGGACCGGTTAAGGTCGAGGTGGGATTGCACTAAGCGATCCACTTGAGCCTTTCCTGTTTGCAATGGTGATGGACAGGGTTGAAGGACGAGATCAGCACTGGAGTCTCCATGGACTATGATGTTCGCGGGATGACATCATAGATGTAGGGAGAGTAGGGAGCAGGCATGAGGCGAGCCCTTGAGAGGTGGAAGGTACGCCACGTTCTGGAGAGAAGGGGAATGATAGTCAGTAGAGTAAAGCACGGAGTTATCATGTGCGTAATGAGAGGGAGGGTGGTGGTATAGGTGCGGTTGCAAGGAGTTGAGGTGGGGAAGGTGGATGGGTTTTAATACTGTGGGATGCAACTGTCTGGCAAAGTAACGGACGGTGTGGGGAGATTGAAAAAGAGAGTGCAGGAGGCTGGAGTGAGGTGGAGGAGCGTTGCAGGAGTGATTTGTGACGAAAGGGTAGCTGCAAGAGTTAAGGGGAAAGTAATATAAGCGGTAGTGAGACCAGCTATGTTTTGGTTTGGAGGCGGTGGTGCTAAAAAAAAGACAGAAGCGGAGCTGGAGTCGCAGAGTTAAAGATGCTGCGATTTCGTTGGGAGTGACAAGGATGAACAGGCATAAGGAATGGAGTATACTTAGAGGGAAGCGCAGCGTAGGACGGTTGGAGACAAAGTGAGAGAGGCGAGATGAGATGGTTTGGACATAATGCCAGGAGGGAAGCGGCAGTTAGTCGGGAGAAGAATGCTGAAAGTGGAGCCGGCCAGGCAGGAGGAGAAGAGGAAGGCCAAGAGTGAGTTCATAGGATGCGGTGAGGGCGGACATGGGGTTGGTTGAGTGTCAATGGAAGATGTGGAGGATAAGCGAAATGGAGACGGTTGATCCGCTGTGGGACGCCTAAGGGAGCAGCGCGAAAGAAGAAGAAGAAGATATTAATTACTGAAGGACGCACATTTTGTGCTCCTCCTGGCGGTCGCGTCACGTTTTACTCGGTAGCTGTGGAACCTGGACTGAAAGAAACTCGTACCTGTAGAAGTGCATGCGCACATAGTGGCTTTCAACTCAAATAGTCACTTTCAACTCTGAAGCAAGAATTAACATTTTTCGTTGAGACGGGGGTTTCGAGGAGTGAAGAGGCGGAGGCGGGAGTGGAGCGGGGGGGGCAGTGGGGCGGGGAATCAAGAGACGGGGGGCGGGGAGTGAAGAGGGCGGCGGGGCCGGGGTAATTAAATTTTTGGGCGGGGGTCAGCAAATTGAAGGCGGGGGAATAGGGCAGGGGCGGGGGATGAGTAGGCGGGGGCAAGCACGCCCTGTCCAGTCGGATGTCCCTCGAGTGTGGGTGAGCTGGTTGAATGAACGGAATCCGTCTGTGATGGGGGTTTCGGTAGTTATTACATTACTAGGGGTACGCAGTCCATGGTACGAGGGTAAACTGTTGTTTTTCTTTCTGCTTATTCTCTTCTTTTCTTCTTTCTTCTTCTTCTTCTTCTTCTCTTGCTTCTTCTGTACTTCTTCTTATTGTTATGAAGGGAACATAGAAGGTCCCGGGATTGTCCGATGTCGTGTTTTTCTGGTTTGTTTTAGTTTTTTTATGCCTTTTCCATGGTCGCGAGAATTGAAAAGTGATTCCCTGCTCAATCAGCTGAACAAACCAAGTTTGGCAGCCAAATCGACTTTTAGTGAAGATAATCCTACACTTTTAGTTTTTGTCGCGTAGCACATAGGGAAAGGGCCCATTGTTTTCCGTGCCATCCCCACATGGGGAGGCCATTGGTTTTCGTGCCATCCCCACATGGGGAGGCCATTTGTTTTCCATGTCATCCCCACAGGCGGGAGGCATTGTTTTTCACGTGCATCCACCACATGGGAGGCATTGTTTTCCTGTGCCATCCCACATGGGGGAGGCCATTGTTTTTCCGTGTCACCCCACATGGGGAGGCCTTTGTTATTTCGCGTGCCATCCCCCAGATAGGGGAGGCCATTGTTTTTCCGTGCCATCCCCACATGGGAGGCCATTGTTTTCCGTGCCTATCCACATGGAGAACAATGAGGCTGTTATTTCCCATGTCTGTTCGCTTGCTAACAAACCTGATATGGCTTGTGTGCGAAAGGATTATGTGTCAATGTGATTGGGCTGTGTGAGAAGGTTTATGTGCAATGTGATTGGCTGTGTGGAAGGTTATAGTGCAATGTGATTGGTGTCGTGAGAAGACACTATGTGCAATGTATATGGCTGTGTGAGAAGACTATGTGCAATGTGAATTGGCTGTGTGAGAAGACTATGTGGCAAATGTGATTGGCTGTGTGGAAGACTATGTGCAATGGTGAATTGGCTGCTGGCTTTTTTCGTATAGTTTATTAAACAGCTGATATTCGAAGCCGATTCCATATTTGACATTGGGACATGACGGCTTAAATAATTGTGTCGATCTGAAGTGAAAATCGGAAAAAAAATAGGAAACTTCGACTTTCTCCTCAACCGGAATTGTGATATATAAATATATGGACGCGACCTGAGGTAAAATGGCTTCCAAGATTCATTTTTCACTCTTTTCAAAAGGTTAAGTATTATTGTCGCGTGTGATTTTATTTTACATTTAACGTACATATATATTTATATATAACGGTATATTTATATATATATTATATATATAGACAATGTAATGTGTATAATTTATATCTACATAATATATTGTTTACGGATTTTCAGACATTCCGTTGATGACGCGTCCACACATCCAGAGGTCCTTCGAACAGTTATTTCCTGAAATGCATATGTCCGCGGTGAGCCCCATCCCCATTTCCGAATTGGGATTTTAATGTGAGGGATGTGTTGAGAAAGGGTGAACAATAGATGACCTCTCTTATGGGAAAAGCCTTTTTTTCTTTACAGAAAGACATTTTGACACATTTTTTCGGGCGAGCGCTTGACGCCGCCTTTAATCGAGCGCAGGGTTGTCATGGTCAACGGTGGCATCACGCTTGGGAGGACTCTGCGCCGCGAACGGGCCGCAGATATAAAATAATTGGAGAAGTCCGTTCAAGGAGAAAAGTGAGAGAAGAAGCTGGCAGTGTGTGGGTGTCTGACCAGCACCAACAACGAGACAATTCGTCTTCTCCAGTGCTTGAGGAAGCGAGCGTGTGGATGGAGCAGCGCGACAACGAGTGACGAACGGGTCGTTCAACAAGCGAGTGAGGGACGGGTCGTTTACACGAGTGAGACGAGGTCGTTCACAACGAGTGAGGGACGGGTCGTTCACAACGAGTTGAGGGACGGGTCGTTATGCACACGAGTGAGGGACGGGTCGTTCACACGAGTGAGGAACGGGGTCGTTCACTAACGAGTGAGGGGACGGGTCGTTCACAAGGTGAGGAACGGGTCGTTCAGCAACGAAGTGAGGGAGGTCGTTCCAACGAGTGCGGCAACGGGTCGTTTCACAACAGTGAGGATACGGGTCGTGGTCACAACTAGTGAGGGGCGGGTCGTTCACAACGAGTGAGGAAAGGGTTCGTTACCGAACGAGTGAGGTACGGGTCGTTCAACAACTGAGTGAGGAAGCGTGTCGTTCACTACGAGTGAGGCACGGGTCGTTCACAACGAGTGAGGCACGGGTTGTTTCACCAACGAGTGAGGCACGGGTCGTTCACAACGAGTGGGAACCGTGTCGTTCACAACTAGTGAGGCACGGGTCGTTCATAACGAGTGAGGAAGCGTGTTCGTTCACAAGGTGAGGAGCGGGTCGTTCACAACTAGTGGAGGAACGTCGGTCGTTACAAACGAGTGAGGAACGGGTCGTTCACAACTAGTGAGGCACGGGTCGTTCACCAACGAGTGAGGAACGTGTCGTTCACACGAGTGAGGCACGGGTCATTCACGAACGAGTGAGGAACGGTCGTTCACAACTAGTGAGGCCACGGGTGTTCACACTAGTGAGGCAACGGGTCGTTCACGGGAACGGGGAGGACGGGTGTTCAGCTAACGAGTTGAGAGTCGGGTCGTTCACGAACGAGTTGAGGGGCGGGTCGTTCACAGAACGAGTGAGGGGCGGGTTCGTTCACCAACGAGTGAGGCACGGGTCGTTCACAACGAGGTGAGGCGCAGCGGGTCGTTACATGGGGGGACGAATGAGGAACGGGTCATTCACAACGAGTGAGGCCGGGTCGTTCACGAACGAGTGAGGCACGGGTCTTCACAACGAGTGAGGACGGGTCGTTCACGAACGAGTGAGGCACGGTCGTTCAAATCACAACGAGTGAGGCGCGGGTGCCGTTCACAACGAGTGAGGGCGCAACGGGTTCGATTCACCAACGATAGAGGAACGGGTCATCTACACAACGAGTGAGGACGGGTCGATTCACATCAGATAACCGATGTGAGGCACGGGTACGTGTCTACAGAGTGAGGCGTTGGGTCGTTCACGAACGGTGAGGCCGGGTCGTTCCAAGGAACGAGTTTGGAGGCGGCGGTCGTATCACAACGAGTGAGGCGGCGGGTCGTTCAAACGAGTGAGGCGCCGGGTCGTTCACAAACGAGTTGAGGCGCGGGGTCAGGTCCCACCAGATATGTGGGTCACTGGAACGTCACCAAGTTTCGTGGAAGTGGTGAGGAGTTGCCGTTGTCACAGCACAGGGTCTAAACCCGCACGGAGCGATCTTCGGTGCCCGCAGACGTCGACTGGCGTTCACGGCTGTTCACAAGTGGGGATGCACGGCAGGCTGGGTGCTGGGGCGGACAAGACACTCACCCACAATTTCAGGACGTTTTTTCATTACGGGCGACTTCGCCTGTGGTGAGTGAGACGACTCTTCTCCTCCGCCCCCGCTCCCCGAACGATCTGCTGGGTACCCTTTTGTGTTTTTGTTGTCAAGTAAGATCAGCCGCCCCTACCGCCTCTCCACATAAACATCTGCAAGCCTGGTGTTGGCTCATGTTTGGTTTAATGGGCGAGGTGGCGGCTTTAGGGATGTTAGAGTCACTGAGTTCAAGCCCGTCGGCGCGGCTGAATTAATACAGCGGAGTTGACTCAGCCTGTCATCCTTGCGAGGTCGACAAAATAAGTACCTAGTATTCCAGTGTGATGTCTGTAGAGGGGCACTGGCAATCAGCGACAGTCCACGCTTCAAGAAATGATAGTACCCCAGCAGCTAAAGCTGACCACAACGACGACAGCATCTGCTTCTTCCATCTCTTCTGTCATTTTGATATGATTTTGCCTGAATTAATGGAATTCATTTCGATTGCTTTGGAATTCATGTCATTTATTTACTCAGGAAAAAAAAAAGTTCTTTTTAATTTACTTTATTTATTTCTTATTAATAAATATAGCGGCGTAGTGGCGTGCGCTGTAATCCGTCTACTCGGAGGCTTGGGTGGAGGATTGCTTGAGGAAGGGCCGCTCTGCGCTGGCGCGCTATGAGAGGGTGTAGGGCAGCGCCGGAATATGGCGAACCCAATCCTTTATCCTGTGTCGTAAGAGCGACAGGGTTGCGTCAGGAGGGCTCGGCGTAAACCTGTGCCAAATCAGTATGCGGTAATCATAACGGATGATACGCTGTGGCGACGCCTAACTGGAGCACAGTCCGAAAGAAGAACACACATTTCTCTATTATAAACATTTGTTCACTTTCCAACCTGTCCGTGTTTTGTCCTTTCCTTCGCATTGGTCTAGGCATTTGATCGAACCAGATAGACTGGGAGGTAATTCCACAGATTTGACCAAAAATAGTGGCAGCACCAGCGGTAAAAACGCTCGGGCCGCTCGAATTAAAATCTAATCGAGATAAGAATTGGTGCTTTTGCTGAGGGCAGGCTCCCAACTCAGGTACCATAGTGACCTCTCGTTTGAAACGGAATACTTAGACGGTCGGGACATTGGCCACTCATGGTTAACTGATGGCGTTCGTGGTTCTAAAACAACCAATCATACCACAGACGTTAATTGCGAGCGGTGAACCCAGGTCCGGCTCTTGCGAGGACACCGGGGATTAATCCCCTGAGTGACAAACTGGTGTCCCGCAATACATTGGGCCGCAACAATATTATTTTTTATATATATAAATGTATATTAATATATATATATAAGATATATTATAATACCAAGTTGCACACGAAAAACTCGGCTCGCCGTCACAGATCGATCCCTATTAAATTTGCTGTGGCCTTAGCGGACAATGCCAACAATGTTTGGGAAGTCTTGGGCGTTCGCATAGTACACTCTGCAATTTGCACATGCGTATTTTTTTGTCATTCCCGCGTGTATGTCCTGTTCGTCTGCTACCAGCTATGTTGTCTGCCTATCGCGTGCCCATGCGCACGGGTATCGCTAGTATGTATATATATTATATATATATAATACTATATATATTTTATATATATTATAATATATATAAATATTTATATATATATTCAATTTTAAAAAGTAAATAATATATTTAATGTAATGGAATCGGTTTTGTTTTATTTAACAGTGCGTTATTAAGCTACAATTCGGCCGACGGCAAGACTGAGGTGACCCACACTGCGCCCTCTAAGCTGTCTATACCTGGGTTTGAATCTCGACGCCAGATATGAAGTGTCTCCTAGTGTTTCACAGACTGGTGAACTCAATCAAATGTGTGTGTTGTAACCTTTCAATGGACGTGTAAACTGGGCTGTTCTTCTGACAATTGATCTCCGTTAAAGTCCCACGGCGTCCTTGCCCGAATAGTGGGCGAACAGCGAGCTGCCTGTGGAAGGCAATGACAAACATCCAGTCTGAGTGGGGGAAGTGGGAGAAGAGACGGGGGAGGGGAGTGGGGGGGGGAAGGAGAGAGGGGTGGTAAGGGAGAGGAGGGGGAGAGTGGAGGTTGGCGAGAGAGAAGGAGTATTGGGAGGATTGGGGGGGGGGACGGAAAGCAAGTCTCCTTCTGTAGTCCATCCTGTCCGCACCATTCCTCCTGACCCATTGCTTGTCAATCTCCTCTGTTTTGTCTTCACTTCACTGTTTGGTGTCCGAGCCCACCCCTCGCCCTCACTACTCGTTCCTTTTTTGTCCTGTTTGATCTGATCCGTTCTGTGGTAACTCGTACTTCGCTCTCCATACAAATCTCGACATGCATACAAAAAAAATTACGAACGTCACTCGATATCAGTGATCGGGCTGAATCTGAACCGGACCTGAAACCAAATCGAAATATGTTTTTTAGACACAATCTCTCAATGGTGAAGAGAATAGTTTAAAGAATCCTACGTATCGAATTGGATGTTCAACCAAATCGAACGCAATTTTGAGTCCTTGTCACACACTCAACTGCCATAGTTTCATCCTAATGCCATCCATAACCTTTCTGAGATATCCTGCTCACAGACAGACAGGGGTTAAAAACATAACCTCCGTCCACTTCAGTGGGTGGGCAGGTAACGCAGTTAACATAAAACCAAACCAATATTCATGCAAGAAGTTGATATGTATTTTGCGGCGGGTTCGGGTGGAAGACACGAGGGGGGAAAGCTATGCTCGGCTCCCACCAGACTCCGCACAGTCGCACACGGATAATTCCCGTGACGGCAGGCGGGTCGCCAACCGACGTGGACGCCAATAATCAACGCGTGACCTGGGGTCTCTGGTTAAATGACCGGGTACGTAATTAATCACGTGATTTTATAACGGGAACCGCCCTCGTACGCGTTGTCTGAACCGATCACTCTATCGATGCGGATGCAGCCGAGCGACCTACCAAGGGACATATGCCGGCTAAGAACGGATCGTTGGGGTATAAAGTCACGGCTAAGCTAGGATTTTAAACCATGCTCGGATCAATGAAGGAATTGACAAAAACGAGCTGGGAACATTTCTAATAATAATTTATTTACAAAGCGAGGAAAGTGACGTGGTACAGGGATCGTTTATTGGGGTGTGTTGGGCAGGGATGAAGAACTGTGAGAGGTTTGCGGGAATGTTACAAGGCAACTTACAAAAGCGACACATGAGTCGACTTGACCGGAATAGATAATCATAAAACAATAAATAATTACAATGAATTTCTGCAATCTTACTTATGTGCAGGCGCCAGGAACACATCGTGCGCGCGGCACACACAGCACACAACCACAACAACACACACAACACATCACACACAGCAACACCACAAACCGATGAAGAGTTTATTGAAGTGAGAAGGAGAAGGAGTTTGAGGCTATCGGATCTCTCGGTACCCTGGTTGTAATTGATTGCCCGAAAGCGCCACACACGTTTGGGGGGAATGCTCCATGGTGGCGATTCTCCCGAAAGCTGGCGCGTCGTCTCTCGTCTTCGTGCACACTCACGTCGAGACGCGACATGGCGTGGAAGGAGGGACTATCAGTTTGGGAGGTGTGGGAGTCAGCAGGCGATGACAGACATGAGGGCGGAGTCCAGGCGATGGACGAGATTCCAGCGCATGCGGGGGGGGGGGGGGGGGGGCAGAAAAACCGAGAGAGAGAGAGAAGCGAAGGGCCCACTCCGACCTTTATTAGCCCACGGCCGCGGGGCGGGGGGAATCCCGAAGTGACGCGTCGTCGACCTGAGCGGCGCCCCTGCGCGGCGCGGCTTGATGGCATAAGCCGCTTCATTCACGTCGGCCAGGCGACCCCAAGCGTGAAAATGTCTCGGCTCCGACTCACGCTATGATATGATCGCCGACACACGCAAACTCGTATCATGCATTGCCTAGCAAGAAACGCCCCGGGCCCGTGCCAATGATCCGGCCGAGGTGGCGTCGGTCCGCATGCACGCCGCTGGGCGCCCCGACCAGCACTGAATAATGCTGCTCCGCGATTGCCACCACGTGGCGAGAGATCCAACGCAAGCAACGCACCACCGCTGGAATTGCAGTTGAAGCGAAAGACGCTCGACTCCGTCCGTGGGGTAACCATGCCGTGGCGCCAAGCGAGGACCGATGGTAAGGTGTTTATCATAAACAATGTGGGCAAACCAGAAGAAGATATGTGGCCTAAGCGCCGTGTAAGTGGTTCACCCTATTTTAGGCATACCTCTGACTTGAGTGGCATTTTGAAAGTTCACAAGATACTATGGTCATCGAATTTGGTTCATTGCACAGACAGTTTCCATAGGAGCGTTAAAATATGGTTAGGTTCAGGTCTATGAGATGTAATATTCAACTGAATCTGCAGGATCTTATTGAAATATACCTGCCACAGTATTGGCCTTTTTCTTGGTTTCACCTTAAATATGACATATATTAGACCATGGCATAAATACAACATATAAAAACATTGCTGTATGAAATTTCTCATATAATCAAAAGGTTGTACCCACCGTCTCGAGAAATTCAGCATTTGTGTCGGATCAGTGTGGATTCGCATGAATACTATATACACTTTCTGGCATATTTTTATTTTTTCTTGTTTATTGCCTTTTTTAGAGCCTGGGACTGATGAAATGCCCCTAACAAATGATAGTTTATCAATAACTCATATTTACGTGTCTTAAACTTATTCAACTTACTTACAATAATACAATGTAAAAAAATTGAGATGTATCCGGGTGGATACTCTAATTACACGCGGCTTTACCAACCTTCGCACCCAAATGTCGACTGCACAATTCACGGTTTAAAAAAAAATGCTTTTATTCTATGTGCATCAAGATATTCTTCCACTAAAATTTATTTACAAATGGGGGCCGTGATATAGAGTTATAATAGTATAGAAAAAATTTGAAAACATGCATGGCTTGGTTTGGAGTATTTTGCATTTTTGTCCGACTGTTAAGTCACACTTTTTTTTTGAATTTGATTTAAAAAATTAATTTTTCTTAAAAATTGTTTTAAATATTTTTATCCAGGTATTTAAAAAATATTTATTAATTTAGAAGGCAGTTACAGTTTTTTGGAAAAATTTAGAGGAGTTTTTGTTACTCCCAGAAATTGATTGAATTGAAAATTTATGTCAAAGAATTTGGTTCGATAAATCTCTCTTTAGTGCTTTTCAGCATCTGACAGTCCACTGAATAGAGCAGTAATAAAGAATTAGGTTATGTATTATTTCTTAATATCCCAGAAATTGGGTATTTTGATTATTAGAGTTAGTTGCTAGAATCAAGTTACATACTATGACTTCATTTATTTGCCCAAAAAGAAAAAAAGAAAATTAGGCGTAATTTTCCTTGAAATCGCAAAACCATCAGAATAGGTACCACCTTCTTCCAACGTATAGCATATTTCGGTATATAATACATATATATTATAGTATATATATATATTATATATATATATATATATATATATATATATAACTATATATATCTGTAATTAAGGCTATGGGTAAATTCATGGGAAAAGTTACCCTGGTTGGCTATTTTATTGGAAAGTAAACATTTTTGCATTAAACCTTTATACATATGACAGTCATGAATTTGAAATAAATTGAATTTTTTGCAATATTAGCTTCACAAGCAGTGTCTGGTATTACATTGTGGTATCATCTCCGGACGTTTACTTAATAAACGTCGTTACGCTCGAATGTTGACGCGTCTGAACATTACCATTTTGCCATAGTACTGCTACTCGGTATGCATTATTCCTCAATAAATATGGGAATAAATGACGTACCTATAGCCAAGCTTGCTATACGCCGATTAGTCTTCTGTCTAGAAACTTCACAGAAATTTGTGAGCAAAACGATCATCATGCTAAAAGCAGGTATTTTGACGGTACGTTCCGTTACGCAAGATTCATAATATGTGTTACGATTTTGGAATCAATTGCCAGCACAATAAGGTTGCTTAGTCAGCTATGTCAATAAGTGCATGTTCCCAATCGTAGTCACCTCCTTGTTAAATGTTTTGAAATCGATTAGATGCGCTGCGAGATGAATTTAATAGTTTAGGAGAGCGAACAGATAGGAGACGTTCCCTACCCCTCTTCTGGCGAAGAGGAAGAAGAACCTCTGCGTGACGTAAGAATCCGCTCCCACTGTGGTTGAGCCGGGGGTGGATAAATGCGAGGGCATGAGTCAGCCGGTGAGGGGGAGGGGGTGAAAGATAAAGAGGACATCTTTTCTTTGTTCGTGGGGTTTGTCCCGTGGTAGGGTTCGTGAGAGTCCGTTCTGAGTCCGTGTAGCAGAGTACGTGTGCTGAGTCCGTGGGAGGGAGTTCGGGCTTTTGCTTGCGGAGAGAGGCAGATCGTTCACAGGTCTGGGCCATCGGGTCTGCTTGGCTTTGCTTGGCTTCCAAGGCCTTCGGAAGCTTTTTGCTTCGGTTTTGCTCAGTGAGCTTTCGTGTTCTGCTTTGAGTTTTGGAAGGAACTTGAGCCGGTTGGTTCGGCTCTCGAGCTGCGAGTGGAGGCTTCTTATCCGTCTTCTTCGCTCTTCTTCTTGGTTGCGTGGATGCTTTTCGTTCTCCATTTTGTTTCCCGGCTTGGGGGACGCATCGGCCTTCTTCTTGAGTTGGAGTCCTCGGGGAAGCGACGGCATCGACAGGAGGATCGCGCGCTCGTCCACGGCACGTGTTGAGAAGCGCGGGAGGATTCGCGGGAGCTCGGGAAGGATCCGTTTCGATTGGATCCAGCCTCGCTCTGCGCTGGAGCCCGGGTCCGGACAAGTTGAAGACCACACGAGGATGGAAAGGTTCGAGTTTGGCTCTGAGTTTCAGCTCACTGTCCTCCGAGCTGGAGCTGCGTGATTAAGGCTCAGCCACCATTTAATTGTGTGTGTGGGTGTGTGTGTGTGTGGGTGTGTGGTGTGTGTGTGTGTTGTGCGTACGTGTGTCTGCGTGGACAGCCCGTCTAATAAGTAGGAAGCTGCTGGTTAAGTTGTAAATGACTGTACTTAAATAAGTAGACGTTGTAGTTCTTTGTCGTGCTTTTGTTTGGCTTGTATATTGCATACGTGTTTGGCCTTATAGTAATTGCATACGTGTTTTTCATTATAATAAATGTCTTGGGTGAATGTAAACCTGCTCGTTGCGTCCATGCGCCCTCATTGACTGAACATTTCGTGTGTTGGGAGTTAGAAAGCCGTTGGTTGCCGAATAGGGGACATTTGGACCGACGGTTCTCGGCGATTACGCGCTCGGAATCGCGCACGGACTATAAGCTCGCCTCGGCCGGTTTGTTCCGTACGAGTTCGCGTCGAGGGGTGGAATACCCCGGTAGTTGGATGCAACGTGAGGTATTTAGTACATTGAAGATTGGCAAATCGCCCTACCCCAGTGATTGCCGGATTGGCGTATTTCGGTTCTTGGTAACAAGGACGGTCCGCTCGGAAGTTATCCGGGCGGCGATCTATATTCCCGGCGATCGGTCGGGAGCGACTCGACTTGCGGCTCCGTTCAGAGGCGGTCGGTTGGCGGCTGACGCCCGGGCCCGTAAAATAGTCTGGCAGCCTTGGCTAAAGTGTGTTTTGGAGTCTACATCAATTTTTATTGCAGATTCTGGTAAAATAGACTATACTAAACTCAAATCCGAGTGATGGCACTTTGTCAGCGCTTGAGCATTTTTTTTAGAGAAATTCAAAATGGCCACCATCAACCGTTTTTTGGCCATAACTCGGCGCAAAAATCGAGATATGAACCGTTTCAGTGGCAAACCCCGTAATGTTTTGGGGGTCAAGGAATACACTGAATGTTAAACTACATATCATCATATAAATTTTAGTCAGTATAGCAATATTGGTATATCAGATACCGGAAGAATGCCCGCCCGGAAACAATCCAGATGCAGGAGACCAGACGAGACTACGAGCAAGATTGGCCACATATGTTGACCCTCTACAACCAGAGAATCACCCGGATGGGGCTTGTGAACATTGTAACGGAATAATGGTCCAAACATTGTCACGCTGACATTTTGTTGGCATAGGAGTCAAGCAGATGAGGAGTATGAAAAGGAGACAATGGCCAGAACAGCTTTCAAAGCCGCTCAGAACAAGTAGTCAAGATGTGCAGTGTCCGAAAGCAGATAAAAGGTCGGACAAGCCTGTATATGAAACGGGGCTTCATAAATTCAAGAAGTGGTTTGGGCCCTTCAGGCAGTGAGGGACATCAACCTGAAAGTATCCTGAAGTTTGAGCTCGCCCAGTACGCCTTCTAGTGTTTGAGATAACGTGACATGCGAATCACACAATCGAAAGCAGTCTTGAAGCAGAAATTGCAGGTAGAGTGTCTGAACAGAATGTTTTCCAAGCTGTGGAAGGGCAATTCATATGTAGATGGTTGTTGCTATGGCTGTGGGTGATTCAATGGCATCGAAAGGAACAGTAGAGGACTATGTGCAGAATCTCTTTCTTATTTTGAGAGAATAAGTGAGATATGTGAATACGTATTTGGTCTTTGACGCGGTATTATGACACAGCATAAGAAAGCTCTACGCGACCGCAATGCAGGCAAAGATGCCAGTTGAGGACGACACAGCTAATCTGACGACGCCACTCTGCACAAAAGATCGTTTTTGACAGTGACAGAGAACAAAGTCCAGTTATAAATATCATTGCACTACATCAAGACGCATCCTGAAGCATTTTCTACGCACACAAAAGCTCATATTAACTGGACCTAACGCAATACTATGGAATTGCAGATACAAAGTAGTAGAGAGGCTGACCTAAGACTCAGAGAGCGATGTTATGGTACAACAATGGTCTTCTAGCCTCATAGGAGTTCGATATCCGGGTATTTCAAGACGCAGCACAGATGTATTCATATTGCTGTTGATTTTTAGGCCACTGAAGGAACTGGCAAATGCAACCTTGTGAATGGCTGGGTAGCACAAGTCGTGACAGATTGCGTCTGTTGACATCAAGGCGACAGTGCAAGAAGCATGCACATATTGTCACCAAGTTTCTGGCCAGCGCATGTGTTGTCTGGATGTGACACAGTGGCCTACTGTGGGGTATCGGAAAAGGCACAATTGTGAACACCTCAAAGATGCCGTTCATTAAATTAATCTTGGTGATCTTGATCAGAATTACAATGTCATATCTGAAGCAACTGCTTTCTTTGGCTGCTTGCTATGGATCCCAGGAACAGAAGACATGTCAGGCTCATGTCGATTTGATGTCTCGGTTTCAAGTGGCTAAAAGAAGCTGACAATTCAGCACCAGAGTTAAAAACTCTACCACCACCACTGGTGGCTTTCATCAACAAGCGTTTCAGGGGCGCACTTGCGGCAGCAATATGGCAAGACTGCTTAGTCAGACCACCATTGATCGATCCAACGAGTCATGGATGGTCACATGGAAGAAGTGTCGAGCATGTTGCTTCCCTGTGTCTTGCTCGGATTCATCAGAGGCTCCTGATAATGTTCTCAAGATGATGCGGTTGTGGGTGAAGGCTCAGTGCGACCCCTGTGCAACGGATAGATGTAGTTTCTCTGCGCGAGCTCTCCTGTTCATTGTTCTGTGACTGCACGAATGGTATGGAGGAATGTCAGATCGACACAAACAAAGTCTGTATGCAGCAGTGAAGCTTGTGGTAAACTTGAGTGAAACATAGTTATTTATTTTATTTATGGTGTCTTGGTATGTGAGATTGAGTGAAAGAAAGATTGAGTGAAAGCAGATGAAAGAAGTTCATGCAGCTAACCAATCAGTATAGCTTCATAGTTGATAGGCATGTTACAGACCTTTTTGGGATTTGAATTTGTGCAAAAAATTTTGTACTTGCTTATTACGTTTAATT
The DNA here is from genome assembly GCA_035128595.1 of Eptatretus atami. Lineage (NCBI taxonomy): Eukaryota > Metazoa > Chordata > Myxini > Myxiniformes > Myxinidae > Eptatretus > Eptatretus atami. The sequence continues at coordinate 69,694,248 of CM068968.1, read as the reverse complement.
TGGTTATGTGTAATATAATTATTATAGTTTGTAGTTACCTATCATTTGTATTACTCAATCTGTACTGTGTGGAAATAAATATATACAATAGAATAAATATACTGTTACTACAATACAATATTACCTGTTTAACCACTAAATCAGGTTCATATAGATTTGGGCATAGTTACGGCTGAAATAGTTGGTCGATATTTTTTCAGTCAAATATTATTAAATATAAAAAATTGCAAAATATAGACTTATTATGAGCTGTATGGTTGTACTTAAACATATCAGTGTATTCCTTGACCAAAACATAGGTTTGCCACTGAAATTGGGTTCAATATCTCGATTTTTTGGCCGAGTTACGGCAAAAAAACGGTTTTGATGGTGGCCATTTTTGAATTTTGCTCCTAAAAAAAATTGCTCAACGCCCGTCGCACAAAGGTGGCATCACTCGGATTTGAGTTTAGTATAGTCTATGTTACCAGAATCTGCAATAAAATTGTGTATGTACTCCAATACACACCTAGGGTAAAATTCCAGTTCTGCATCCAGACTATCATACTGTAGAACTCAGGCAAAAATTCTTAATCTCATATAATTACCATTTCCTGGCACCTTTGTGTTCACTCATAAAATACAACTATACATTTGGTTACGATAACTTGTTCTTCATGAAATAGTTTTGAGAACTGCCAATAAGTTCTGTCTGAATGTTAGTCCGTTACGGTGGAATTACCCTACACGTTTTTTGTTCTGAACTCAGTTAGACTTCAACTTTCAGGAAAATGTAGTGAGAAGGCAATGGAACAAACTTCGTTTTTTTTTTGACATTTTTGAAACAGAATGGTAACCACTTACATTCGCTTAGCCATGTACATTCGTGCCCTGTTCTGTGCGGTAATAAGGTGTCACGAGCTAAGCACGGGTCTGCCTTCGAGCACGTTCCGTGCAGTGCGCGTGGATCCGCCATGGCCCACGTGGTCAGCACTCGCATTCACCCGATCTGTGTCAGAAATTGAGGGGAACGATCGGTTTATAATTATA
>CM068968.1:69659051-69671060 GCA_035128595.1 Eptatretus atami | reverse complement strand
TCGGTATGCTGAAATTTGTGTTTTTTTAAAAGTTTTGGTCGCTATTCATAACGTGTTGGTCGTATGATAACATATTAGGAACGGGCACAGGAACGTTTCGTTGTCTTCTAGATAACTTTATACCAACGAATGCTGCCTGTTGTCTGGCCGTTCACACTATGCCACACGTAGTTTAACGTTGGCCATTAGCGCGCTGCACGTATGGCCGACGAACTCGTGGGTGTAGCTGTTAAAAAACTGCCGCACGCCGATTTAAATCATAACGCTGGAATTGAAGTGTTCAAACCCATTGCAGTACCCTTGACGATTAGCCAGCGTATGCCCGACTATGAAAATGTGTCTAAAACGCTGGCACCACGTCGAAGACGGTATGTGGTACCAATTGTGGTATTATGTTAAGGCACGCTGAAAAACGATGAGTACGCTGTCATATTTCGTCGGTACGTTTAGTTACGTGTTGAAATTTCAAGCTATGCTGAATGATTTTTACGACGTACTCGCCGATGGCCTTACACGTTCGCTACGCTGGGAATAAGGTGTAGGCACGATATGCGATCTTGCACAACGTCGACACAAGGTCTCCTTGTAAGTTACTCTAAGTCGAACATGTCGAGATAATTGTTTAGCATACCCGAAACTTATTTTCTCCATGCAAGGGCACATTTCTTTTTTCTCCTGCCCGTGAAGGCACGTGATCGAAATATCTGAAGTTGTTGTTGTTGTTGTTGTTTTTTATTTATATATTTTTTATTTTTATCTGACACGAATGTTTCAATATATTCGGACATTTGCTTTTATAAGTTTTGACTGACGTGACATATCTCAAACAGAAATATTCACAGAGGACGGACTTAAGAATAAAATGAGCATCTGAAAGGCAATCGGAAGTGACGTAACGGACGTGATGCGAAATTCGGAAGTTATTGTGTGTTTTTTTTTTAAACGCTGGCAACGCCATTATACGGTAGCTGTAAATTAGAAAACACGTTCCAGTAAGTTTCTGTTGGTCCGCGAAGACTGTTCAATCAAAATTATTGTCTAATACGGTCAATTGTCGTTGGAGGTACGTTACAATAGGTTCAGCATGTTACTATAGGTAGAATGAGTTTTGGCTACCTAAGCCATTACGCTCGACGTTGTTCTCAACTTATGCAGTAACGCTTACAAGTAACGTTGCCTCGACGTGTTCCAACGATCGCTAACGTGCCTCGACTGTGTGTAACGATCGCTGTAACGTGCCTACAACCGTTACTCATAGGTTATAAATAAGTTTCGCGGTACGCCTTAATCATACCTGCGACGTGTTCGCTTCATAGTAACTTACACAGGTAACGTGTGTCTGACGTGTGTCAACGATCGCATACGTGCCTACAAATTATGGCGCGCGTAGCGGAACGTGTTGAGTCACTACGCTGGGCATACGTCGCTAAATTTCAAGCATGGAAAATTTGAGGACAACCGCAAAGTACAACGATGAAAGCCAAGCGCTTACTACGACGCTATTGGCTAGGTTTTTCAGCGTGCTCTTAACGTATAAAACTTCCCATAACGTATTCGCGTGTGGCCGCGTTTTAGCCCATTTTTGCATACGTCAGCATACGTTGGCCTAAATCGTCAAGGTGTGACAGGGCCTTTAGGGAAGATACACCAAGTTGCAACTTTGCTCCTTGCAAAGAGTCATGATGCAGCAATGAACTCTGTTCAGCACGTTCCGTCGGGACAGAATTCTCGCTTTCTGTCAGACGGATTAATGAGCGCAGCTGTTTTTTCTGCCAGCATGACACGCTGAAGACTCTTCAGGTTGCTATAGAAAGTCAATGACCAACTGCTCAGGACTAGAATAACTGTTTGGTATCTGCCAATGGATGCCCATGCAATGGACATCAAGTATCATAACCCTGCTGGACTAAAACATGTTTTTCATGTTTTCGGGGTGACTCACGTTGGGGAACACAGGAAAAAGTCCTTTTGCCGAGCATGCTTGATTGAGTTGATCCATCTCATTGACATTAAACGAGACCAAGGAATACCTCTCTATGGCGGATATGAACTACCGACCAATTGCTGGGTAGTCGATGCTTAAAAAACCATTCACCAACATATCGTCGTAGTGGTTTGAAGGGGAGAAATCTGTTGAGTTGCCGACGGTAGCTTCTGTTCTTCAAAAAACAAGGAGAAATCATCTTGTACTCTACTCCCCAGAGGCTTGTTGAACACGAGTGCAAATCAGCATTGAAAGTGAGGAGGAGGAAATGTAATATGAATCTCATATAAAGGCAGCAGTTGTGATACGAAAGGGCTATCGTGGTTTTCACAAAACATCACTGGTGCTCTTTGGGGTAATTGCAGGTCCCAGCTCTGACGTTGATGTCCCCTGCTGAACTGTATTCAATGGATTCCTGGGTAATGGTTGGACCAGTTCCAAGCTAAGACGGAAAAGAGATCCGGCATCGTTGATCTATCCGCGCTTAGTGTGCCAAACATGATGTATGGTACATCAACACACAGGTGCAAACAAGCCAAAGGATTCTTCCACGCATTTTGGGCGCATACTTACAGAGGAAATGCTCCGGTGCAAGGCTGGCACTACTGCACATCATGACAACAAACAAATCACTGATTGAGTTACTCAGTGCTCAAGGCTTTTGTATTCAATGCAATTGGTTCTTAATTAGAGACTGCATTTCTATGCAGTGTGGAACAGCAGCTGCCTTAGATTTCTATGTCCCACAATTTTATGAAGACGGGAGATTTTCCGTTCTTTTGCTGCGATAAGTGAGACTTTGTGAAATACCCAGAGGTAAGGGTGCACACATGGCACATCATTCCATGTACGAAAGAGTGACTGCAGATGGACAGCCTTTAGCTCCACCACTTGACATTGTAGAATCGTGAGCCTGTATCACCATATCATGTTCGTGTTAGGTTTAGTAGCAGCCACAGCAGTCAAGAGGACACTGACTTCACTGTAAGCAGGACTGCATTCCCAGAATACTAATTGACCACCTTGGATGGGTTTGGTTATTTCTTGCAAGGGCAAGAATGAGCAGTGGTTTGGAAGATACCTGCTGGGTTCACTCATTGCTTTTTGACCACCTCAAAATTTAATGTTGGTGCATTGCTGCTGCCTCCGAAGAAGCCATGTAGTCAACACTGCTGACTGTAAGGTGCAGGTCATCCAGTTAGACACTGCAGTGGAGGATTTCATCCCACAATAATAACTTTGATTTGCATTGGATGAAAAAGTGGTGCAGCTGTTAGATGCGACCTGATCTGAGGACAATTGTTCCAAGGCTTAGGGGACTGCATGTTGTGATGGACTGCATTGAGGGCTATTGGGCATTCCATGGAGAACTTCTGGCATTGGATGCTGGGCTGAAGGCTGACCTATATGCTCGCCACAACAAGGAAGAATTGAAGTGCAAACACTATAAATGTGCACTTCGAGCTCACATCCTATTATACATGGCCTTGTACAATCTCGCTCTGGATGAATTCTTCAAACAATATCCTTATTTACGTGTGTGCTTGAGCGCAATGCGCAGTGATGCCTTGTAAGTGCGGATAAGAGGAAAAGGTGGATCAGTCAGAGAGGCAAAAAACTGTCTGGAAAGGCGATGACATTGGAATTGTCACTACATTTAACCTGTGGAAGGAAAGCGATCCAAAGATGCAAATGTTTAGGGCAACTGCTATTTGCAAATGTCGAGATGTCCTGTTTTTTGTCGCGGATCACGGCAATGCGCAGATAGGGAACTCCCACCAAGCAGAGTAGAGTGCTAAAACAAGCTTTTTTTTCCATGGACACAGAATACAAAAGACTATGGCCACGCTAGTTGCAGACTGAGGATCTCAGCAGAAGCATCCAGAGACTGGGAAGAACTGGAGGGGGGCTGCTTGTCAGTTCGGCAGAATGATTTACCTTTCAGTTCCATTGGCCGGATTCATGCATGAACATTTGATAGGGCAATGAAAGCCAGATTCAGTTGGTGGATTATCAACAATGTCAATTTGCCAGCAGAGGTTTTTCTTTGCCAATCCGAACTATCACGCATGTCAGCAGATCAAGACTCGCGTTCTTCATGAGGCAAACAGCCAATTGACTGAGCCCATGACCTTATCCAAGTGATGGAAAAGGTGCACCAGCTGTGGACAAAATAAAGAATGCATATCTTGTAATGGGACCCTTTTGCAGTTTTGAAATTGGACAAGCTGTACAACATGATTACCCTGGGCTTATGTTTCCTGATGAGTATGTGGGAGCAGATACTAAATGCAAATGACAGTGGTCAAAGTTGTGTGAAGATTTGTGGAGACAGGAATTAAAATGGGATACAAAGCCTTGTGCTAGGTCACAAAAGTAGGGAACAGAATGTTTCTCTTGGGACAAAACAATGTCCGTACCTGCGTGATTAAGACGTCTATCTGAAGGAGACAAAAAATCTGTATGGGAAGACTTATGGTTCTCGCAAAATCGCAGAGACATAGATCTAAACTGCCATTGGAAACTGAATTCACCTTGCACCAGAGCACTGTTTTCACCTGTGGTACATGCTTGGATGCATGCAAGTCTAGTGGATTCACCTTCTTAGACACTCAACCTGAGGAACAGATCAAATTGCAAACAGAGTCAAATGATGAGACACATGGACACTTCACCAGCAGGACCAATGGTGTACACAGAAAGATTGCGTGGTGGATGGCTTGGTTCTTGTGCAGAAAATAAAAAACATTTCCCATTAGAAACTGTTGCTGCTTGGACCAGCTTCAAATGAAATGCTGATGTCAATAAAAGGAGGTTGATGAGATCATTGGGTGTTGACCACATCACGGATTCTCTCTTGGAGTATGCACAGAGAATTCCCGATGACAGGGGAAGGCTCCTGTCCAGTACAAGGATCCACGATGATCACGGATAAAAAATGTCCATGAAATTCTTTCGCAAACAAGCAAGTCTGATCTAACAGATTACCTGCAAGAAGTGATGATTTACAAGGACTCACCAACTTATTGTTGTGTCGGATCTGGGTGCCAAGAGAACAGCAATATAGCGTTTGAGAACAACACAAAGGGCTGACTTCCGATCCATCTGCGTGTCGGCATCTCCAGATTCACCTGATGCAGAAATCATGTTCTTCCTCACCGACACTGATGTGCTGACTTGTACGTGCCAACTATACTTTTCTCAGAAAAAATCATTTCAATGGTGTCTGGTCATTGACTGGAGCCTATTGCTGCGCTTGGAGACAAAAGAGCTAGGCACTACCCGCATTTGCTGCCTTCTCGGAGGCTGCACTGTTGGGAAATCACCGAATAGGCCAAAAGCGCTGGCTCAAAGGTCTTCATGGAAAGCGGTGATGATGTCATTGAAGCTTTCAGCAGCCATGGTGATAGATGGTGTCAGTGAGCAACAGTTGGCTGGACTTGCATTTTTGGGTGTTGAGGTATATTGCCCTAAGGATTCACATCGAAGATTCCAGACTTAATGGTATCTCTTCCGCAAACATGGTGGAAAGTGACAGGGGGACTGCCACCAACATGGAGCATTGAGAATATTCTGAGAGTAATTCCGGCGGAGAGTGTGGGGTCAAGCTAGTATTGCATTTCAGACCTTCGTGATCACTGAAGAATTATTCTTCAAGACGCTAATGGATCTTTCCATGCTACAGTGATCTTCCTGCACCAGCATTATTGAGTGTTTTGTTCACTGCAAGGGCATTGCTCAACACACAGGTGTGGTGCAGTCACACAATCTTGCCTGCACGACCTCTGTTCAGCAACACTGATGGCCAAATGGATAAAATACTCTGTCAGTATTCTGTGTGAAATGACAGTTAGAAAGATGACATTGAACTAAACTGTTTGCGTCAGCGAATTGATTTCTATTGATTGAATTCCAGTGTCACAGTTTGTATGTTCATTTGTACATTTTGCCAGAATATTCTTGTCAGATATCAGAAAGTGAAGGAATTTTATGTGAAGTTGACAATGCCAGCATAAGCTACTTGGTCGGATGCTCGATGCCCTGCACTTACAAACATGTACTTCATTGCCACACGTTCTGTACAGGCATACATCGGTATGACCTGTTGCACAAAATGCTGTAAGTGACAGGAAATACCTACTGGTGGGAATATCGTAGGTTGCGCAGCAACACCAAACTTTTTCAAATAGCTCCCACACTTTTCTTGACTTTGAATGTGAGAATGCCCCGAGCACTCGGTTCGCAATCTTATGCTGCAGTAGGTTGTGCCAAAATAGATTTGAATGGTTGACCATCGTGAATATAAGACAACTGCATTTGATTCTTGCATATTTCAATTTATGTCAATACTGCATCATTTCTTCAGCTTCCAAATGTTAGGTTCTTATCACTAGAATTGTGTTCCATTTTAATACAATAACAAAAAAAGGGTTTTTGATGGCAGCCATCTTGAAATTCCAGAAGCTGCCATTCAAATCCATTTCTACTTGCACTCATTTTCCTCCCATCCAAAATGTGGATATAGCCATTGAAATTCATTTTCGTATCTTGCTAGTTTTGAGTTATTAATAAAACAGCAACTAAATGGTGGCCATTTTTGTAATCCATTGTTGGCGGCTCTGAAAGTATCGATGAAATGGAAACTATGGTTTAGTGTTTAGTGGACCAAGGGTTTCCAAAAATTGATATTACAATCTCATCGATATTGAATAAAAGTTGGCGCTCTTAACATCGTGAACCTGACGATTACAGCCGATGGTGGTGCAGATTAACTTATCAGTCATCAGTCATGTTCTGGTGCCCATATTGGATTGAAATAAAACGTTAAAAAATTCTCTTCTCCGGAATGTAAACAGATCGATCGAACCTTATACACGAGTACTTGTCTAGAGTACAGTTTGATTTTTTTCATATCACCGTCATGGACGCAATCTAGGGCCCTGATTGTGCACAAAAAGTGGTCATTAATATACCAATTTCAATCATATCAATAAAGCTATGGATAATGTCATTTATGTGATGTAATCGCGGTGCAATGGATGATACGGGTACTGGGCCGTAACAGCAGTGGGGCCTATAGTTGCGTGTTCCACTGTTCGTTAACGAATGGGTATTTTTGTCAGAATGAGCACGCGAGGCGGTTTTTTAGTTCAAGCTGTCCTGTTATGCCTTACCATGGACATCAGTGAAACACTATTCTGATTGTTTTATTGTCGGGATGGAATAGCCTAGACGAGACAGCTCAAAGTCAGTGTGCACCTCTGCAGCATCCATCCAACCTTCAAGACCAATATGAGGGTGAATTACATTGCATTTTAATCTCAAATTGTAAATTGATTCTCAGGGCTCATTATTGGAGTCTCTCTGAAACATGAATGTTGTGATGGATGGTCTCTTTATATCAAATATTTTTCGTTTGTTCACATATGGCATCATAAAAAGTATGAGTGGCATCTCGATGATAGTAAGAAGCAATCCAATCGTTGTTTGCAACTCCACCAATGATTTGATTTACTGTATAGGAAGACCCCGACATACGTTAGGGGGATACATTCCTGAAAATGCCACAAACGTCATCGGCGATTAGGCATTGTTTCAATGGAAAAGGAGGGACAGGTTCCCATGTGGTTCATGATTATAGAAGGAAATCAAAATCCCATGAAAACGTGACTACGCCCGACACATTTTGAACCGCGATACGCAGGTCCACCACAGACATTGGGTCCGACAGTCCTTCAAAAAAAAGTGAATGTTTAGTATAGTGAAATGAATGCCCACAAACGTACAATTTGTAACTTCTTTATAAAAACTACACCAAGTTTTTCAAATGAAAACACCATTTGATGTTTGGATGGACCAGTCACTCATTAATGAAAGCTTCATAAAGAGCTGCAAAAGAAGAATGGAAAGGAATGATTAAGGAAACAAACTCATTCAATAAGCTGTATTAAGGTTAACTTACACAGAACAACCACAAAATTGTAATCACACGAGAGAATATCAACATCCTCGGGGGGACGCATTCTTCCATCACAGACAATATCTTAACTGTATTGTTCAGCAGAGTAAACACGTTATTCTTAACTCAGGAACAAACTTACAAATATGTCGTGTACTCCTCCTGCGCAATCTTCACTGCAAACTGACGAGAGAGAGTTTAACCTCAATTTTGAGGAGCTATCCAGCACACAGCCTCCCTCTTTATCACCACTTACACATGACTTGACCATGTCGATGGTGTACTCATATGCATGTCTTCTACAGCAATAATGGGGCTGTATGTCTGAGATAGGCTCCTTATCTAACAGAATAAAGGAGACAAATGAGATGGCAGAGAATCTTCAACTCCCTTTGCCATCGTTCTTCTTCCAGTCTCCCTCTGTTGTGTTCCGTCTGTCATGCTGTCTGTGTTTTCTTGCTTTCATTTGTTCTTTTCTTGAATGTTCTTGATTGTCTGTGTTTATGCTCTTCTGAGCTTGGTTTGCTCAAAAATGAAGGAAGAACAGAAGGTATGCTTGTCCCTTTGTCAGAGTAAAGTTTCTTGCTTCCATATGATTCCAACGTTGTCTTTCCAAGTTTAGAGGACCTCCAGTGCAAATCTGATACAAAAGCAAAACATGGAGTTCACAACAGTACTTCATGTTTACTCTTGTGGCTTGCTTACAGACTGTAAGCAGATGATCGGTGATCCTACATGCACACATTAATAACTATAAGCTCCGTTATACCAGACTGGAAAAGGTAAATTTTCACGCTAGCAAAGTGAAAACGTGTTGTCGACATTTGAATTTGCGGAGAGGGCAGAAGTCACACCTTCAATGACTTAACCAAATGAAACACAGTGAATGTTTACATTGGAGAAATAAACTTTGCAATGTAACAAGAACTAAAGAGAAACAGGCAAGGAAACCACTTTATTAAAAAATAATAAGTTTACTCTCTGTATAAATCTACGGAATGAATGGAAGACTTACGGAATCAGTAGACTGCTTTAACAAGCTTGCAGGTTTCTAGAAACATCGAAGTCATTGCTTTGTGGGAATTTGTATCAAACGATGAAGCGACTTTTATGTTGATTTGTGGACGGTGAAGTCAATACTGTAGTTGCGAAACGCTTTCAACTATCACACGTGCTGGCCAAGTGTGTTGCTGCTACTCATGCAGCACAATGTTACCTGTAAAGTACAGCACATGCATTTTTGTTCCTCTGGTACTTGTCATCTGATAATCTCTCGAGAAAAATAAAAACCAAATGTATTCGCACATTGTAAAATTCGTTGCTTCTCGTTTCTGTGAAATGCGTGGATATTGATGTGCCGCAAAATGTCACTTTCGCCACCATTGGATGCGAAATGAATTTACGCATTTACAGCCGCGAAATGAATCAAGAATGAAAATGGAATCAGAATGAGCTGTTCACAGTTTACAGGAATGGTATAATAATTTAATGCAAATTCAAGGGTCAAAGGATATAACTCAATGGTTTTGACGAGGCGACGCTGAGAAGAGACAGAGTTCATGATTCAAAGTCGAAGACAAATGCTAATGCGTGGAACCTACAAACAAAGTCGCAAACAAAACGTGATTTGTGATATCTTGTCGCTGTTTCCACATCACCGTTGTAACATTTAGATTATGAAACTAGTCTTTCATTGCTTCCACCACACCTTTGTTTTGTCAAAGTCTCGGTCCACATTGACTTCATTCAGCTGTTAGTTGTCCCACCTTCTCCATCTCTTCTTTTGTCCTGTTGCTCCTGATATCCGTTCAGTGTTCTTGGCTCTTCCATGAGCCTTGATTTGAAAATAACACATATTGTTTATATATATATATATTATTATATATTATATATATTATATATATATATATACATTGTCATAGTGCCATCAGAGATAGCAATTCTCTGTTGTCTGGGTTCATCCTGAGTAAACGTGAACACAACAGCCAGCACAACAGTAATTTGTCACTTTCATGGTGATGCAATGAAAGAATGTGTGCCTTCTTACAATCCAAACCAGGTTCCGTTTACAGGTTCCTAACCTAGGAATGTCGACGACTTTCTCCCACTGTCCATCGTCCGTAAATCACAAAAACCCACAAACACTTCGTTCATTCCTACCTGCTATAAACCTAAACAGTACCAGCTCCTTGGGGAGTAATCGTGCGTCTCACGTGTATGTACCAAATTGTCTCGGTCACCTGACCCTCGTGAGCAGGAATAATCTGCACTGCGACTGGTTACGATATTTTAGTTGACAGGACATTTCAGACACTTTTGTGACCGTCTGCACTATGGGCTTTAAGTTCTATCGCATGCAAATTCAGAGGAACTGAACAAGCACAGCTTACAGCCATGTGTCAGTTAGTTGATGAGAAAGAGCTGCATGTAAAGACATTATAAACGACAATAATGTCTTCTCACCATATTGGAGGATAAATACTTAGCTTCACGTAATAATCAACCCAGGTGGCTAGGCTGTGCTTGTTCTTCGCAAAAGCTGAATAAAGAACGAGGGAAAGGATAAACGTCGCCCTTTGCTTTTTTCAAACTACCTGGATTCTCCACAGTTCAGACATTCAATTGAGTACTGAGGATCCAATGTCACACACCTCTTTCGGCGGGACCGGCTTCATATTATTGGCGAATTCATCAGCCACCAGGCTCCAGTCAGGTACCACGTGGCAATGCCCATCACAGCTTAATATACATACAGACCCAATCAGTCTCTCACCAATAATTGAGATTTTTTCTGATCATATCTATCCATTATGACCTGTTATACGTATTCGCAAGTCTGTGTTTGTTTGCATGATTTCTTTCATGGCCAACTGTAGCACTAGGCTCAAATTTCTGGTGAGGCACTGTCAGAATATGGGCAAGGTTTTTAAAGTGCAACGTTGCCCTTTGACATCTGTTTGAAACTAACAAAGGCTTGCTATAAAGTGGATATTGCGACATAGGGTCAGGCGTACTGCTGTCGGCCCGCAGACAAAAGGTAACCACCATGAGGCCAATAACCTCAGAGCTTTTCATGTCTTAACACGTCTGAGCACCTCTGAGAAAGTTCTGTCCAGCGGGTGAGTGCCAATTTTCCCCTCCCCCCCCCCCCACCTCCTTAAGGAGTGCCAGACAGCCCCTGCTCGTATATGTAGGAAGGATGACGTGTTTATGATTATTTCTTCTCACGATGGTAAGACATATCATCGGAACGAAAATGAGTAATATGTGCTATATATATATATATAATATTATATAATTATATATATATATATATATACATATATAATATATATATTATAATATTATATATATATAATATCTTATGCAATCCTGTGTTCTTGCTTACCTGCATTGACAACATTAACCCTCATCACCTCCTTTTCATTTTCATCAGTCTCATGCCCTTATCTTCTTCAGCTGATTATCCTCTCATTTCATGTCCGCCCATTCTTTCATTCTTCACTGTCCTTCCTCTTGAATCACACTGAGCGAACATCCTGCAAGATGAGATGATATCCACATTAAAGATATTGTGACAGACATTATCAATGGTGAAAAACATCGTTTCAGATGTGTGCATCTGGAAATTATGTCTCAGTTTCATTCAATTACGGCTTGTTCTTCTTCTAGACCAGCCATTTTTCTTATACCATGTCTCGAGGAAAGGCTCAAGGGCTCATGAACATGCAAGATTAGCCAAGTCTTTCAGGAATTGTTGGCCAGGCTGACATGTTGAGTTGGTGAAGGGCAGGAAATTTGTTCAGGTGCTGCCGAAAACTTAGCAACTCTTAGTAAAGCACCGAGTGATCTTTAACGAGCCCCCCAACTAATGCTTACCAGACGGGGCACCCAACGTAACATTCAGCTGAGGAACGGTTGTGATGCAATGCCCTACCTCGAGCACCAACACCTTGACGATTTAGCCAGCGTATGCCGACCTATGAAAAATGTGTCTAAAACGCTGGCACACGTCGAAGACGGTATGGGTAAATTGTGTATATGTTAAGAGCACGCTGAAAAACGA
>CM068968.1:69643400-69657417 GCA_035128595.1 Eptatretus atami | reverse complement strand
GCTTGTAATGAAACACGAGTGCAATCAGCACTTGAAAGTGAGGAGGAGGAAATGAGTAATATGAATCTCATATACAAGGCAGCAGTTGTGATACGAAAGGCTATGGCAATTTAGCATTATAGACAAGCAGAAGAGAACCCGAACGCAATATTTTCTCCCATCCAGATACCTCTCCACCTGAGAGACGAAACAGTTAATGGAACCATTCCATGAAAATTTGCTGCAGTCCCACACCTTTCCAGTTGCCCCCCCCCCCCCCCCCCCAAACACAGGCAGCATGCATTTTACTCTTGCTCTTGAGAGCATCATGGGCTTCGTATACAGTTCCCGTTTTGCATTGTTGCAGAAGAGAAAAAATTACCGCCGTTCCTTTGCTGCCATGACCCCGATGCGTCCCCTCAACGCTTCGAAATAAAAGGTTTGAGTGTTGGCCATTTTTTTTCGAAACCAGGCGGGTCCTGTCTTGTCATCCTGAACATCTGCTCTGGCAGAGGTACCCTTTCTTTTCTTGATTGAGTTGCAGAGTTGACAGGGAATGTTTTGGCTGCCTCGTGCTTCACGGAGGACCTTTCCTGCAGTTTGGCATCTGTGGAGACTGTAAGGGCTTCTTGAAAGTGGTCAAACCATCCATGCTCACTCAGAATTGACTGGCCACTCGACCCACAGTGCTCATCGACATCACTCAGAGCTCACCCACATCACTCGTGCTAGCACCACTCGTTTTTTACAAAATTTATGTGCCGTGAAAAAACCCTTGAAAGCGTGAAGCACAGGGCCATTGAATGAGAGAAGCAGGTCATACGTGCTGCCTCATGGAAGATATGTTTTGCATAAGACACAGCTGCCTGCATGCTTTTAGCTGGTGGAAGATGTGTTTTTGCATGGCGCAAAAAAACTTGCCATTATACATGAAGCGCGAGTCGCAAATGTTAGAGAAGCAGGTCACGGCAAATACGCGGGGTCGCGAATGGCGAATGTCAGGGTTCCGACAGTAACTGACTGGTTAGGATTGATTGAAGAAAGAGGAAAGGCAGTAAATAAATGAAACGCACAGATGATGGAATGGGTGAGTCTGCTTTGGGGGGACTCAATAAATATTTGAATGCGGCCAGCTAATAGCCCAACCTTCTAGGATCCCGGTGATGTCACCTGCCAATATGGATGGTGAGAGATGAGTGATGAATGGGAGCAGATGATGATCGTGAGAGAGCATGCAGGAATTTTTAATCTTCTTGCTCTTCGTTCATTTCAGCACAAGGCTGCAGTGTGGGGCTGTTGCCCCTGAAACAGTTGCCGCTTTTGGGGAGCAGGAATTGTAATTTTTCAAGGTGCCAATGATAGCTCACGACTCCACGAAAGACACCATGCGGTCTTTGGACGTCCACCAACGAATGCTGACAGACCAGTTTAACATCCATCCAAGGATAGCACACACACTGATAAATCACCCGTGAAACACCCGGGATGACAGTTACAGCTCTGTCGGGATTCAAAACACAGCAAGACACCTTAGAGGAGAGTCTGCGTACCTCTACTCCAGGCCATCCTGTTCAGACCTAGGGAATTTTAATTGGGAAAATGTAGTACGAGGTGATTAAAATGCAGTCGAAAATCCTGCCATTGTCGAATGGACCACAAGTGTCCACTGTTCTTCGGAGAGCAAAGCAATTCTATGCTTCAAGACAACACCATTGTTACGATCACAAGAGAAAGAGTATCTGCCTGAGAGATTGGTGCAGATGGAAGAGAGACCAGTTCCAGCGTGTCACATTGTGGGTGTGAAACAAATGTGTCTGCAAAAGACAGAAGACATGAGATTATTCATTGATTGAATGACACGTGCTCCATTTAATATGCCAGCCACTCACCGATTCAAGTCAGCCAGAGAGTGATGCAGCTGATTTTCTTCTTATGAGTGGTGGTTCACACTATTGCTCTTGATATCTCAACCTCTAACCATTTGCATTGCTTGTTTGATGCTCCCAAATTGATTGTTTTTGGTGTTTCTCACAGATGAAAAGTGAAGGCTAGAACCTTGCCTCTCACCCTGATGTGCTGAAAGGAGTGCTGCTGCCTCTCAAACCTCATGTACTTATGAATACATGTGATAAAAACGTTGAGCCGAGGCTTAAAGCACTGCCTCGCGCAGAAGGAAGGTTGAGTCCGGAGTGAGATTGTGAAGCTGCGGGTCATCAATAGCGCTTGGATTGGAGTGGGCGATTAACACGATTGGAGGTTTTCTGCACTGAACAATATTTGGTTTTCTTGATTATTTTCTTATCATCTCCAATGTAACATCTTCCTCTGCTTCCTCTTCGTCCTCATCCTCCTCTTCATAATCCTCCCCTCCTTCTCCCATCCTCCGTCGATTCTTCTCCACGTCTTCACATCTTCTCCTCCTCTTCCTCCTCTCCTCTTCTTCTCTCTCTATCTCATCATTCAAAGCTGTCCTTGAAAACTTTTTGATTGTCTTTTGATGAGCCTTTCTCCAAAGCAGCTCATTCCTTCCAATTAATGTGATCAAAACAGAATTACATGTAATGGAGATCTAGTCTAACATCGGTTTTTATAATATGCTTGCCATGTTATGTCTCGTTCTAAAATATCCTCTTTACATACCCATTCAACAAACTGGCTCGATTTATTGTTGTCCAATACAGTGATGAGTTGCATTTGCTTTCTGTCACAATTATTTGTCCCCGACTGGTTTAACTGGAGAGACCATTAGGTTTTGCTGGTCCGTCCGTCCGTCCCACCTGTTGGTTTTCAGAAATTTTTTTCACACACCCTTTAATATCTCCAACTGAAGTTGGTACATGGCTTCAAGTATTACAAGTACAGAAGAAGGTTTTGAAATTTTTATAAACATGTCAGGGCTCGTATGAGAGCTTACACACAACGCACAGCAAGGAGCATGAGCGAGGAGTGGGAGAGGTAGGACAAAACAGTGGTAACAGAGACTTAGGAGATCTTGGTGGAAGGGAGAGGGATGGGGCGTGTGAAAACAAGGGGTGTACCAAGATGGACACCACAGTGACTTTCAGGGAAGCAAAGCAGGGAATTTGAAGGAGGTGGGTTTGGGATGGATTAAATGGGGGTAGAAAAGATCGAGGTTTTGGATGGGGGAAGATAGGAGGTGGTGGTGAAGAGCTGTTTTGAAGCCTGGAGGGAGCCTGGAGGCGACAACAAACAAGTTCGAGTTTCAGAGCGTTTCATCAATTTTTCACAGAATTATGTTCCTTTTTTAGGATTTTAGAAAAATATCACAGGCACGAGGGGATATGTATTGCCAAAGCAATTCTCGCTCTTGTTCCTTTATCCTTGCCTGACAGAAATCCCCCAATTCGTAAATTTATCTTTTATCACTGTTGTTTCTACGTTGTCCGACAGGTAGTGCAGACGTAGCAAATAATACCTGACCCTGACCAGACTGTGAATTGACAAATTAATCTTGGCTCGTGAGGACTGGTGTAGATTTTGTCCGACTTTTTGGCTTTGATGAAGGGTTAACACCCGAAACGTCGGGCTTCTTTCTCGCTTTCAACGACGGTTATTATCACCTCGATTCAACGATCTGTTGATTCCATCCATGTTTAATGAACTCGGATTGGTGCCTCGCAGGTAGGGCATTGCATCACAACCGTTCCTCAGCTTGAATTTACGTTGTGCCCCGTCTGGTAGCATTAGTTGGGGGCTCGTTAAAGATCACTCGGTCTGTTTCACTAAGAGTTGCTAAGTTATCGGCAGCACCCTGAAACAAATTCCTGCCTTCACCAACCTCTAATCATGTCAGGCCTGGCCCAAACAAGTTCCTGAAGGGACTTGGGCTAATCCTTGCATGTTCTATGAGCCCTTGAGCCCCTTTCTCGAAGGACATGGTATAAGAAGAAATGGCTGGTCCTAGAAGAAGAACAAGCCGGTAATGATGAAACTGAAGACATTAATCCAGATGTGCCACATCTGAACACGATGTTGTTTTCACCATTGATGATGTTCTGTCACAATATCGTTTAATGTGGATTCATCTCATCTTTGACAGGATGTCGTCTCAGTGTTATTCAAGAGGAGGACAGTGAAAGAATGAAAGACATGGGCGACATGGGAAGATGATAGATATCAGCTGAAGGCAAGATAAGGCATTTGAGTCTGGATGAAAATGAAAAGGAGGGTGATGAGGTGGTTAATGTTGTCCAAGTGCACAGGTAAAGCAAACACAGGATTGCATATAGAATATATATATATATATATATTATATATATATATATATATAATGTATATATATATAATATATATATATAGTTAATAAATATATATATATATATATCACAAATTACTTACTCCATTTTCTTCGATGATATGTCTTACAATCGTTGAGAAAAATAATTCATGTAAACACGTTATCCTTTCTCTTTATCAATATACGAGCAGGGCTGTCTGGGCACTGCCTTGAAGGAGGTGGGGGGGGGTGGGGCGAGGGGGTGCGCGAAGGGGAACAATGGCACTCACCCGCTGGATTTCAGGCCTTTCCCAGAGGTGGCTTCAGAACCGTGTTAGACATTGAAAGCTCTGAGTTATGGCCTCATGGTGTTCCTTTTGTCTGCGGGGCCGGACAGCAGTACTTGCTGACCCCTATTCGCAATATCCACTTTATAGCAGCCTTTTGTTAGTTTCAAAACAGATGTCAAGGCAACGTTTGGCACCCTTTAAAACCGTTGCCCATATTCTGAAGTGCCTTCCACCCAAAATTTGAAGGCCTTAGGTGCTACAGTATTGGCCATGAAAGAATTATCTGCAAACAAACACAGAAAACTTGCGAATACGTATAAGGTCGAAATATATGGATAGATATGTCAGAAAAAATCCAATTATTGGTGAGAAGACGTGTTGGGTCTTGATATGGTATATGTAAGCTGTGATGGGGCATTGCACGTGGTACCTGACTGGCGAGCCTCTGTGGTGATGATTCGCAAATAGTGCATGGAAAGCCGGTCCCGCGGCTGAAAGAGGCGTAGTGTTGGCATTGGGATCCTCAGTTACTACATTGTGAATGTCGAACTGTTGGAGGAATTCAGCTAGGGTTTTTGAAAAAGCAAAGGGCTGACGTTTATCCTGTTTCCTCGTTTCTTTATTGCAGCTTTTTGGCAGAAGAGAAAACATGGCATCGTAGCCCTAAGCCAACGGGTTGAGTGATTTACGTGAGAGCTTAAGTATTTATTCCCTCCAAATTATGGGTGAGAGGACATGATTGGTTTGAAGTGTTATTATGTCTTTACATGCAGCCTCTTTCTCATCACTGACTGACCACATTGCTGTAAAGCTTAGTGGCTTTTCAGTTTCCTTCTTGAAATTTTGCATGCTGATAGAACTTAAAGCCCATATTGCAGGACAGGTCACAAAGTGTCTGTTAAATGTCTGTCAATAAAATATCCGTAAACAAGTCGGCCAGTGCAGATTCTTTCCTGCTCACGGAAGGGTCAGGTGACGGAGACATGGTAAATCACGTGAGACTGGCACGATTACTCCCCAAAGGAGCTGGTACTGTATTTATTGGTTTTATAGCACGGTAGGATGATCGATAGTGTTTGTGGTTTTTGTGATTACGGCACGATGGACAGTGGGAGAAAGTCGTCGACATTCTTAGGTAGGAACCTGTAAACGGAACCTGTTTGGATTGTAAGAAGGCACACATTCTTCATTGCATCATCCACTTGAAAGTGACAAATTTACGTTGTGCTTCTGTTCTGTGTTAATCGTTTTACTCAGGAAATTGAACCAGACCAGAACAGAGAATTGCTATTCTCTTGATGGCAGCCTATGACATGTATATATTATATATATATATATATATATATTATATATATATATTATATATAATATATATAAAACTATATGTTTGTGTTACTTTTCAATAATCAAGCTCCATGGAAGCAGCAAGAAAACACTGAACGGATTTTCAGGATCTCAACAGGACAAAGGAAGAGTTATTGGAGAAGGGTGGGGACCACTAACAGCTGAATGAAAGTCCAATGTGACGGAGGACTTGACAAAACAACGTTGGGTGGAAGCATGAAGACTAATGTAGTTCATTAATCTAAATGTTAACAACGTGTTTGATGTGTGGAAACAGCGACAAGAAATATCACAACACGTTTTGTTTCGACTCTGGTTTGTAGTTCCACGCATAGCATTTGTCTTCGACTTTGAATCATGAAACTCTGGGTCTCTCTCAGCGTCGCCTCGGCAAAACCATTTGAGTTATATCTTTTGACCTTGAATTGCATTTAAAATTATTTTATACCATCTGTAAACTGTTGAAACAGAGCTCATTCTGATTACTCATTCTTCATTTACTTGATTATTCGCTGCTTGTAAATGCTGTAAATTCATTTTCGCCAATCAATGCGTGCGAAAGTGGACATTTTTGCGGCACATCCAATATCCACGGCATTGCACATGATTAACGGAGAAGCACGAATTTTTACAATGTGCCGAATACATTTGTTTTTGTTTTTTCTCGAGAGATTATCAGATGACATACCAAGATGGTACAAAGAATGCCATGTGCTGTTCGTTTACAGGTAAACATTGCTGCTGCATTGAGTAGGCAAAGCAACACACTTTGGCCAGCACGTGTAGAGTAGGTTGAACGCGTTTTCGCAACTACCAGTATTGTACTTCACCGTCCACAAATCAAACATTAAAAGTCGCTTCATCGTTTTGAAGCAAATTTCAAAAGCAGATGAACTTCGATGTTTTCTAGAAAACCTGCAAGCTTGGTTAAAGCAGTGCTACATTGATTCCGTACATTTCTTCATCATTCCGTCATATTTATACAGAGGATGTAAATCTTATTTATTTTAATAAAGTGTGTTTTCTTGCCTGTTTCTCTTTAGTTCTGTTACATTGCAAGTTATTTTCTCCCAAATGTAAAACATTCACTGTGGTTTCATTTGGTTAAAGATCATTGAGGTTGTGATCTGCCTCTCCGCAAAAATTTCAAATGTCACAAACACGTTTCACTTTTGCTCAGCGGAAAAAATTTACACTTTTACAGTCTGGTTATATGGAGCTAAGTTATTATGTGTGCATGAGGATGCACCAGATCATCTGGTACAGTCTGTAAGCAATGCCACAAGAGTTAATCCAGAAGTACTGTTGTAAACTCCTGGTTTTTGCTTTTGTTATCAGATTTGGCCACTGCGGAGGTTTCCTCTAAACTTGGAAAAGGACCACGTTGGAATCATATTGGAAGCAAGAAACGTTTACTCTGACAAAAAAGGGACAAGGCATACACTTCCTTTCTTTCCTTTCCCAGTTTTTTTGAGCAAGACCACAGCTCATGGAGAGGCATACAAACACAGAAACAAATCAGAACAGTTCAGAAAGAACAAAATGGAAAGCAAGAAAACACAGACAGCATGACAGAGGTAATACAACAGAGGGAGACTTGGAAGAAGAACGATTGGACAAAGGGAGTTGAAGATTCTCCATGCATCTCATTTGTCTCCTTTATTTCTGTTTAGATGAAGGATGCCTATCTCAAGACATAAGCCCCACATTATTGCCTGTAGAAGATTCCATGATATTGAGTACCATCCATCGACAATGGTCAAAGTCATGTGTAGTGTGTGATTAAAGAAGGGATGGCTGCTGTGCTGGAAGCTCACTCAAAAAATTGAGGGTTAAACTTCTTCTTCTCTTTCAGGTGCAGTTGAAGATGCGCAGGAGGAGTACCGACATTATTGTAAGTTTGTCCTGATTGTTAAGATAACGGTGTTACTCTGCTTGAACTAATCAGTTTTAGATGATGTGGTCTGTTGATGGAGAATGCTGTCCCCCGAGGGATGTGAGTTCTCTCGGTGTGAGTTACAATTTTGTGGTTGTCTTGTGGGTTAAGTTAAACCTTTATACGCTTAGTGAATGAGTTTGTTTCCTTAATCATTTACTTTTCATTCTTCTTTGCAGCTCTTTTATGAAGCTTATTACTGAGTGAACTGGTCCATCCAAACATTCATAAGTGTTGGTTTTATGAACTTGGTGAGTTTTATAAAAAAGTTACAAAATTGTACTTTTGTTGCATTCATTTTCTCACTTATTACTAAACTATTCACTTTTTTTTTTGAAGGACTGTCGGACCCCAATGTCTGTGGGTGGACCCTGCGTATTCGCCGGGTTCATAAAATGTGTCATGGGGCGAGTCATTCGTTTTTCATGGGATTTTTGATTTTCCCTTCTTAATCATGAAACCACATGATCCTGTCCCTCCTTTTTCCATTGAAAACAATGCCTGATATTCGCAGATTCGACGTTTGTGGGCATTTTTCAGGAATGTATCCCCCTAACGAATGTCGGGTTCTTCTATACAGTAAAATCAAACATCATTGTTGGAAGTTTTGCAAACACCCGATGGGATGCTTCTTACTTTCATCGAGATGCCACTCATACCTTTTTATTGATGCCATATGTGAAAACAAAATCTGAAAAATATTTGATATAAAGAGACCATCCATCACAACATTTCATGTTTCAGAGGAGACTCCAATAATGAGCCCAATGGAGAATCAATTTACATTTTGAGATTAAAATGCAATTAATTCACCTCATTATGGTCTTTGAAGGTTTGATAGGATGCTGCAGAGGTCGCACACTGACTTTGAGCTTTCGTCTAGGTTTCTATTCCCATCCCCGACAATTAAAACAATAGAATAGTGCTTCACTGAATGTCCATGCGTAAGGGCCATAACAGACACTTGAACTAAAAAACTCGCCTCGCGTGCTCATTCTGAACAAAAATTACCCATCGTTAACTGAACAGTGAACACGCAACTATTTAATGGCCCACTGCTGTTCGGCCCACGTACCCGTTATCATCCAACTGCACCGATTAACATCACATAAATTGGACATTATCCATAGGCTACTTGATTATTGATTTCGATATATTGGCTATATTTAATGACCACTTTGGCACAAATCAGGCTAGATTGCGTCAAATGACGGTGAATATGAAAAAAAAAAATTCAAAAACTGTACTCCCTATGACAAGTTATACATGTGTATTAAGTTTCGCATCGATCTGTTTAGCAGTTCCGGAGAAGAGGATTTTTTTAAACGGTTTTTATTTTCAATCCAATATGGGGCACCAGATCACATGACGATGACGTGATAAGTTTATTCGTGCACTCCACATCGGGTTGTATAGTCAGGTTCACGATGTTAAAGAGCCCAAAACTTTATTTCATATCGATGGAGATTTGTAACTATTCAATTTTGGAAAGCCCTTGGTCCACTAAAACACATTAAACCATTAGTTTCCATTTTTCATCGAATTACTTTTTCAGCCGCCATCATGGATTACAAAATGGCCACCATTTAGTTGCTGTTTTTATATTAATAACTCAAAAACTAAGACAAGATACGAAAATGATTTAATGGCTATATCCACATTTTTTGGGATGGAGAAAATGATTGGTGCAAGGTTAGAAAATGGATTTGATGCAGCTTTCTTGGAATTCAGATGGCTTGCCATCAAAAACCTTTTGTTTGTTATTGTATTAAAATTGGAACACATTCTTAGTGATTAAAACCTAACATTTGAAGCTGAAGGAAATTGATGCATGTTTGACATAAAATTGAATTATTGCAAGATCAAAATTGCAGTGTTGTCTTATTATTTCACGATGCGTCACCATCAAAATCTATTTTGGTCGACACCACCGTTGCAGCATTAAGAAGGCGAACCGCAGTGGCCTCGGGGCAATCCCACATTTTCAAAGTCAAGGGAAAAAGTGTTGGATGGCTATTTGAAAAAGTTTTGGTGTTGGCTTGCTGCAACCTACGAATATTTTCCCACCAGTAGTATTTCTGTATCCTTACAGCTTTTTGTTGGGCAACAGGCTCATACCATGTATGCCTTGTTTGACCAGAAACGTGTTGGCATGAGTTACATTGTTGTATAGTGCAGGGCATCGAAGCAGCACCGACTAAAGTAGCTTTATGGCTGGTGGCATTTCAACTTCTTCACATGAAAACTTTCCTTCCACTTTCTGATATCTGACAAAATATTCTCAGAAATGTACAAATGAACATAAAAACTGTGACACTGGGAATCAATCAATAGAAATCATATTCGCTGGACCAAACAGTTTTAGTTTCAATTGTCATCTTCTGAACTGTCATTTCACACAGGAATACTGACAGCAGTATTATCATTTTGGCATTCAGTGTTCATGAACAGAGGTCTGGTGCAGGCAAGATTGTGTGACCTGCAACCACACCTGTGTGTTGAGCAATTTGCCCTTGCAGAGTGACAAGAAACCATCTCAATTATGGCGTTATGGGTGCAGGAAGATCATCATGTTAGCATGGGGCAATAAGATTCCATTAGCTCTTGGGAAGAATAATTCTTTCAGTGGATCTACGAAGTCTGGATATGGCAATACTAGCTTGCACCCCACACTCTCGCCCTGGACATTAATCTCAGAATATTCTGCTTCAATGCTCCCATTGTTGGTGGCAGTCTTCACTTTCCACCATGTGTGTGCGCGAAGAGATTACCATCGTAAGTCTGGAATGCTCTCGATGAATCCTTAGGGCAATATACCTCAACACAAAAATGCAAGTTCCAAGCCAAACTGTTGCTCACTGACACCATTTCATCATCCATGGGCTGCTGAAAAGCTTCAATGACATCATCACCTGCTTTCATTGAAGATTTGAGCACGTCGCTTTGCCTATTCCGGGGTTGAATTTCCAACAGTGCAGCTCCTGAGAAGGCATGCAATGCGGGTTTAGTGCCTGATGCCTCTTTTGATCTTCCAAGTGCTGCAGCAATAGCTCCATGTCAATGATCCCAGACACCATTGGAATGGATGTTTTTTCTGACGGAAAAAGGTGATAGTTGGGCAACTACAAGTGCAAGCACATCAGTGTCTGGTGAGAAGAACCGATGATTTCTGCATCAGTGGATTTCTTTGTGAGATGCGACACTGCATGATGGATGGAAGGTGCTCAGCCTCTTTGTTGTTTGTCTCAAACGCTATATTGCTGTTGCTTCTTGTGCACCCAGATGCAGACACAAACAATAAGTTTTGGTGAGTCTGTTGTAAATCATCACTTTCATTGGCAAGGTAATCTGAGATCAAACTTTGTCTTGTGTGCGAGAGGAATTTCTTCCATTGGTGACATGTTTTATTCCGTGTATCATCGTGGATCTGTACGGACAGAGCCTTTCCCTGTCATCGGGATTCTCTTGTGGCATACTTCAGAGATGAAATCCCTTATGTGTCAACACTCCAATGATCTCATCATACCCTCTTGTTATTGATCAGCATTTCATTGAGCTTTTCCAAGCGTCACAACAGTTTCAATTTGGCTGTTTTTATTTTCTGCACAAAGAACCATGCATCCACCAGGCAATCTTTCTGTGTACACCATTTGCGTATCTCTGCTGGTGACAGTGTTCCATGTGTCGTCATTCAGTTGACTCTGTTGCATTTGATGTTTTCCTCAGGTTTGAGTGTCTCAGAAGGTAAAATCAACTAGACTTGTCAGGTGGCATCAAGCAATTGTACCATCAGGTGAAAACAGTGCTCTTGGTGCAAGGGTGATTCATGGTTTCCAATGCATGTTTAGATCTATGTCATCTGCTGGATTTTGCGAGAACCATAAGTCTCCTACAGATTTTTTTGTCTCCCTTCAGATAGACTGTTCTTATCACGGCAGGTTACTGGACATTGTTTGTTCCCAGGAGTAAACATCTGTTCCCTACTTTTGTGACCTTAGCACAAAAGGCTGTATCACCATTTATCCTGTCATTCCACAAATTGCTTCACAACAACTTTTTGACCACTGTCATTTTGCATTAGTATCTGCTCCACATACTCATCAGAACATAAGCCAGTGGTAATCATGTGTACACGCTTGTCCCTTCAACTGCAAAAGGGTTCCCATGTACAAGAATTGGCATTCTTTATTTTGTCCACAGCTTGTGCACCTGTTTCACATTCACTTGGACTAAGGTCATGGCTGCTCAGTCAATTGGCTTTTGCCTCAATGAAGAACCGAAGTCTTGAATTCTGCTGACATGCGTGATAATAAGTTTCTGGATTGCAAAGAAAACCTCTGTCTGGCATTGACATTGTTTGATAAATCCAAACCATCCTGATGCTGGCTTTCATTGCCTATTCAAATGTTTCAATGGGCCATTTGTATCCGTGCCAATGGAACTGAAAAGGTACACATCATTCTTTGCAACTGACAAGCAGCCCCCCTCCAGTTCCTTCCATGTCTCTGAGGATGCTTCTGCTTGAGATCCTTCATGTCTGCAAGGAGATAGCGTGGCCAGAGTCTTTTTGTATTTTCTGTGGTCCATGGAAAAGAAAAGCTTGTTTGCAGCTCTACTCCTGCTTTGGTTGGAGTTCCATATCTGCATTGCGTGAATACCGCCGACAAAAAAAACAGGACTATCTCGACATGTTGCAAATTAGTTCAGGGTTGCCCTAAACAATTCCATTTCTTTGGATCGCTTTTCCTTCCACAGAGTTAAATGTAGTGGACAATGTCTAATGTCATTCGCCTTTTCCAGGACAGGTTTTTGCCTCTCTGACTGATTCCACCTTTTCCTTCTTTATCCGCCTTACCACAGGCATCCAGCTGCCAGCATTTGCTTGTCTCCAAGCAACAATCACGTTAAATGAGGGATATTGTTTGAAGAATTTCAATCCAGAAGCGGAGATTGTACAAGCCATGTATGAATAGATGTGAAGCTCGAAGTCACATTATAGTGTGTGTGCACTTCAATATCTGTCTTGTGTTGGCTGAGCCATATAGGTCAGCTTCAGCCCCAAGCATCATCAATGCCAGAGTTCTCCATGGATATGCCAATAGCCCTTCAATGCAGCCATCACAACATTGCAGTTCCCCTAGCCTTGCGAACAAAACTTTGTCCTTCAGGATCAGGTCTGGCATCAACAGCTGCACCAACTTTTCATCAATGCAAGATCAAAAGTTATTATTGTGGGTGAAGAATCCCAACTGCATGTGTCTTAACTGATTGACCTGCACAATTATACAGTCAGCAGTTGTTGACTAGTCATGGGCTTCTTCCGGAGGCAGAGGCCAATGCACCAACATGTATTTGAGGTTGGCTCAAGAAATCAATGAGTTGAATCTTGCCCTAGCAGGTATCTTCCAACCATCTGCTCCATTCTTGCCCTGCAAGAAATGATACAAATACCCATCCAAGATGTGCTCAATTAGTATTTTCTGGGGATGCCAGTTCTTGCTTACAGTTGAAGTCAGGTGTCCCTCTTGACTGTCTGTGGCTTGGCTTACTATACTCTAACACTGGAACATGTATGGTTGATAGTCAGGCTTCATCGATTCTACAATGTCAAGTGGTGGAGCTAAAGGCTTCCATCTGCAGTCACTCTTTCGTACATGGCAATGATGGTGCCATGTGTTGCACCCTTATCCATCTTGGGGTATCTTCATCAAAGTCTGCATTATCTGCAGCAAAGAACGGAAAAAATCTCCCGTCTTCATAAAATTGTGGGACATAGAATCCTTAAAGGCAGCTTGCTGGTTTCCACAAACTGCATTAGAAATTGCAGTCTCTAATTGAAGAACACAATTGCATGGATACAAAGGCCTTGAGCACTGAGTAACTCAATCAGTGATTTGTTTTGTTGTGTCCATGATGCTGCAGTAAGTGCCAGCCCTTTAAACCTGAGCATTTTTCTCTGTTAGTATGGAGCCCAAATGCCGTGAAGAATCCTTTGGCTGTTTTGCACCTGTGTGTTGATTTGCTACCCATACATCATGTTTTGGCACACTAAGCGCGGATAGATCAACGATGCTGGATCTCTTTTTCCGTCTGTAGCTGGAAACTGCGTCCAACCATTACCACGCGAATCATTGAATACAGTTTCAGCAGGGACATCACTGTCAAGAGCTGGGTGCCCCTGCATATTACCCCAAAAGAGCCACCCAGTGATGTTTTTGTTGCAAAACAGCG
>CM068968.1:69565574-69587468 GCA_035128595.1 Eptatretus atami | reverse complement strand
CATCACAGTCCAAAATCTGATAACAAAAGCAAAAACATGGATTTTCCAACAGTGCTTATGGATGATTTCTTTGGGTATGCTTACAGCCTGCAAGCAGATTGATGGGTGCATTTCTACGTGCACACAATAAGAACTACAAGCTCTACATAGCCAGACTGTAAAAGTGTAACATTTTCACGCTGAGCAAAGTGAAAACGTGTTTGTGACATTGTGAAATTTTGCAAGAGGGCAGAAGACACAACTCAATGATCTTACACCATATATAAACTACCAGCAATGTTTACATGGAGAAAATAACTTTCTATGCAACCAAAAATAAAAGAGAAACAGGCAAGAAAACACCACTTATGTAAAAAATAAATTAGATTACATCCTCTGCTAAAATATACGGAAACTAGAACTACGTTGTATGCCACACCATCGGCATTCTTCCGAGCGCACTGCTTTGTCCCATTAACGCCAGGTGAAAATTTTATCTGCAAAATGGATGACTATTCTTTCATTTGATGTGGCTTTATGACCAAAGCTTACATGTTTACTAAATCAGAAGTCATTGCAAGCATGTCAACCATTTCATGAAAACATTATTTAACACTTCCAGCACATGTAGAACTGTCGCATCAATTTCACATAGGAATGAACATGATCAGCTAGAGAGTATAATGTTATCAATTATAATCAGCTATTAACTAACATGTAAGTGAGATTACATTGACTTAAAGAACCTGTCGTCGTCATCCTGTATATTGTCTGATTTTATGTTGTAGTTGTGTAAGTTATCGTCTTTCGAGATCTAGCTCACCGTTAGGGTGTCAAGAGACACAGCCAGGATCATCCCCTCTATGTGAGTACCAGCATACATTGAAAATTCCCTGAAGCCCACAAGGTTCACACGCCGCATGCCCATGTTCCTGACGACAACCAAATGGTTCTTCACCATCTGACAGATGCACTTGAGGGCCATGCGTATAGCAGATGCACTTTTGCTGATTAGTAATCGCCATAGTAAAGTTCTCTTGGGCATACATGCCACTCATACATTCACCGAAAAGACATCTTCAATCATAGCGCACGCCACAGACGAGAGCTCCCAGTCCTTCAAGCAAGGATTCAACTAACTCAATTCACCAATGGTTGCCGCGTTTCGGTATGCCTCGGGACGATTACAAGAGACTGCTACCGCTACTCGCCCGGTGGGACTATTGATACTACGCGAGATGTGCATCTGCCATCGACAGGACGTAGTTCTAGGTCTCACGTATGATTATAAGTGACAGATGTGCTTTTAAAATGATAAGATACGTTAATTTATTTTTAATTAAACAGTGTGTTACTTCTGCACATGGTAAATACATCTTATTTATATTATTAGTAATCGACGCCCACTCCATGAACCCCAAGACTCTCCATCTGGTCTCCCCACATGTAAACATTCGCGTGTTTTGGCTCCTAATACTGTAGTTAAGCGATCATGAGCATGAGTTGCTCGCTCATTCTTATAGCCTACACTCCGATCCACAGAGATTCAAAGTGTATGTCACTAAACACACCGTCTCTCCACCTAGATTGCGATCTACATAGCCTGATACTAACTTAACATAGCCGTCTACATCCTGAGGAGTAGATTTGCAAACCCGTAAGTTCTCCTGAATGTGGCATCGTACGCAAACGCAATCCCACGATCAAGGCAGGACGTAGCCAAGGCCCGGGTAAGGAAGCGAGAACGAACGCAAACTCTCGATCCAGAGCACTTATGGTACGGAGGAACGCGGTGGTTCTTGCTATCAGAATTTGTTGGACGGCCCGGGACTGAGGAGACTAATCGACTTTCAATCGCGACGAATCTTGGGATATACAGACTTTATAAACTCAGGAAAGAACGAGTAGGAAACGGTTTATGGATAAATCAAATGGAAAGACCCAAACATGGTTAGAAGAAGTCCTATCGCCATTTAATATGGGATATTCCCGCGATGCAGAAAGCGAGATGCAAAACACAGAAATGAAAAAAGCAAAAGCTAAGTAAATTGTTTCACACTAATCCATTCAGGAGGAAATCGTGGATAGGATTCATAACAATATTTTTTTATTATATTATAATACATCAGCTGACGCAATACTCCGGTCCCTCTTCAACCCCCTCCAGAGGCACAGCCAATGTAAGAGACGCTACCTTAATTCCACTAAGTTCTTATACACTATATCAGAATTTATATATCTCTTAGAGTCTCGATATATCTCAGCACCTGTCGTTGCCATCACACAGTTGGTTGTGTCTTGTGTGTGTCGTGTAGTGTGTCGTGTGTGTGTGGCTGGGCTGTGTGTGTCTGCTGCTGGTGTTGTTGTGTGCTTTCTGGAAGAGTGGTGGTGTGTGGTGGGTATGTACGACCTGATCATTCCTCGACAGACCCACTGTCACCGATCTAATTAGAACTTTCTCCCAGTAACTTGCTGGGAACTACAGCCTCACGTGAGTACCACTGATGTCCGTCCTTTCAAATGTAGGTGTGTGGATAGTTTTGAATTCAGGATCAACTGTCCGCGACAATGCTACCGGATAAGATTTACTTGATTGCCCGAATCGTTATGTTGGCATTTATTTTACCAACCCACATGAAGACCACGTTGCTTTGCATCGGCGGGTGGATCTGCGTAGTGCTTTGTCCGGTGTGTGGGTTTTCCGCGGTCGGCCCTGCAGCCGACTAGGATGCTACGGCCGCCGACGGCATGACGTTCCTCAACTGGCTGTTGTCGGGCTGGTAGCGAATGTATCATGTATCGGTTTTGCAGCTATATGTACCGCTGGGTAGGAATACGGCAATGAATGTAGATGTCATATTGGACCCCGGCAAGGATAGTGTTCATGGCAAGACAAAGAACTCGATGGCGGGAGGGTAGTTTTAAATACTCTATTTTTGAATCTTTTTGAATCTTTGATTAATAACTCTGTGAATGTGTAAGTTTACAGCAGGTTACTTCAAACAAGCGAATAATCAGTGGAATGCTGTGAACATTCCGTACGGCACTGCCACCACTTCCGATCGTGATGACATTATAATGTATTCGATATTTGATCGATTTTCTTTATGCCGAATATAGAATAACACAATCCCCCATCCAGTAGTCGTTACAGGAGGAGAATTGGGAAGGAATGAACGCCGTGGTGGGTTGTTGTTTCTGGGCACACGGTTGAAAGTTTTGGTTTTTTGTACGCACGGTCCCACACGTTACGGCCACACACGTACGGGCACGTCCTATAAGTACTGTATATCAAAAAGAACCCAGATTCAAAATTAAATAATTCTGGACTGGCCAGACATATGTATCCGATCATGTGAAAAATTTTAAAACCATATTCCCCATCACGGACTAGATCATCAATTGTGAAAGTTTCATGGTTGATGATTAAGCGGTTCCAGAAAAACATTATAAATATTTTTAGTTGAATGCAATCGGTTGTGTCTGTCTGGGCTGCCAAAACCATGTGACCAATCAATTATTCCTTCACCAAAACTTGTTGAGACCCCAAGGCTTTGGGCGGAGAGGAACATTCGATCGTGTGAAATTTCCCCTCAATTCTGTGCACAGTTGCAGATTCATTGGAGAATGAAGATTCTTCTTATAGTCGGTATTTCAGAGGGTAATTCCAATTGGTTTTCCTCGAACCAGATGACACCCTGTGAACATCACATGTGGTGAAACGTTTTATCCTAGGTTATAACGGTCATGACTATTGCGGGGGCCGCCCGGGCGATCGGCCTCGAGCGACGGTACCGCGGCTAGATGAAGGGAGCAAG
Source organism: Eptatretus atami (assembly GCA_035128595.1). Lineage (NCBI taxonomy): Eukaryota > Metazoa > Chordata > Myxini > Myxiniformes > Myxinidae > Eptatretus > Eptatretus atami. The sequence continues at coordinate 69,583,671 of CM068968.1, read as the reverse complement.
CAGCGGAGAGTCGGCTCGACCTCGATCACTCGAATTATTTAGCAATTCGTACTTTTCTAGGAATAAAAGTCCGAGAAAAGTAACTACGAGCACAGAATCCCTACTATCGGTAGTCGCCACCGTGATTTCACGGGTCAATGCGTACTTACATTGCGTACCAAGGTGGTTAACTTTTTGAGGACGGTATGAATAGTCGGCCCATAATTTCAATCAATGGATGTTATTTTCGCCTCTATCAGATAGCGCAACCGCATAAAACCCGGATCTGTTTTTTCTTTGGATGGTGAAACAGAGGCCGTTTGATACTCTACCGATATAACCGCCCAGATCTACAAAGGTCACACCCTTCGACGGCTCACCATACGAAATGAGCCGTGTTGTTCCAGGCAGAAGTGTTTGTATGTTGAACTAAGATCACTCGACTCATGCGGCAAGGCTACTCTGGTGCTCACTGCTGGCTAATACTACGTGCGTAAGCTGGTCTTTATCGAAAACTCCGAGGGGTCCGTTCGATCCACAATTATCCCTAGTTAATTAATATAGTCACGACACTCAATCAAGCTCTCTGCAGAGCTATTCGTCACTAACAACCCGCAAGCGCAACAACTAAGACATTGGAGAAAAGACTATGATTAATATTCAGCTAATCCCAATTTCTCCTTCAACAGTTTCTGCATGAATGAAAACTTCACAGAAACAGTAAGGAGAAAGAAATATCCGCTCGTGTATGGCAGTGACTCAGTCAATTCACCCTATATGAACAGAATCTTACGGGGCCTTAAATTCTGTATTTTGAACAATAAGGATACTGAATGTGGAGCATCATAAGTAATTGACTTAATTCCATTATCCACAAAAGACACACAAGAGTAAAGTAGGGAAATTAAAACTAACGGAAGTTAGCGATCTCTCTCAAAAACTGAAATCTGTTTAGCTCACGATAAATCAGATATGAAGAAAGAACTCCACGTTCTATTAAATACGAGTTCATTATCACACTACTCTTATGAGACTGGCGCGCACTAAACACCAACATATCGCTTCATGACAGCCAGCAGAATCCATCAATCTACGGGTACAGGAAATCCCACAATTGTATAAGAAGTTAAAATCCAAAGGATCTTATAACTTCGAAACTAACAGGTTTGATCATTGCGAGGTAATTTCATCAGGATCACTCTTAAAGTAACCTGCCTCTGCGTAGCAGTTCTATCATAAAGGGGTTACTCAATAGCGGTCTCCTACCAGAGCAGAAGAGTCTGTGAACTCACCCAGCAGAATTCTACCTGCAACCTCAATAACGACCAACTATTTCCCTCACGACCAGGCACTCTCGAAGGCGAACTTTTAATTTCTGGTCAGCGCGAAAGCTGGCAGTAAGGATAGACCCTTCCGTAAACTGTCCTCCCAACCGACCAACCTCCAATACTGTCGTCAAGAACGCTTTGCACCTACCACCTTGTGCGGCAGATGTTCACCATCTTGCCAGACACCCTCAGAACCGTGAACTGCGCGAACTAAGTGCTTAAGCCTCAGAAAACCAGAACCCCGCCAGTGCACCCACACTTTCTTGACTAGAACCAGGAATCCCTCCTGGTGCGCGGGCAGAGCCGTAACTTGACCATATAATAACCTTAGTACGCCCACCTCTTTCGCGGAAGGGGGGGGGGTGGCTAACCTCCTCTACGCTGACTTCGTACCTTGGCCGTCTTTTTTTCTACATGACTAGAGCAAAGCTCTTATGAGGCTATGTGCGCTAGCGAATCGACTCTGGACAGCCATGCAGCAGTACAATCACTACAGTCTGCGTCAAGCATCAGTGAGAACTCGTTTTGGGTCACGCAGTAATCCGACGTTGCCTCAGTTCTTATCTCATCTCACGTGGGCTCTCCCAAACCGCCATGGTGGTCATGCAGAGCTCTAATTACCATATGTAGTTTCCTCGGCGCTGCTGGCATGTGGTATTGGCTTGATGTATAGTCAGGTGACATTCACACTGGCTATTTGCCCGAGTTTATCTTTTAACCACGTACAAAGTCAACGCAGACCGACACGGCATACTACTCGACCTCTCTGGGACCCGGCCACCTGGTCACCTCACTCCAGTTGCCACGTCGCTTCCTTCATCCGCGCTCTGTGCTCGGACGTCATGATGGGCGGAGGTTCAAGTGCAGAGCACGGAGCGGGCGGCGCCCCGTCGACCATCAGCCGTGCCCAGCACGGTGTGGTGGACCGTCGGTCCACTGGCCCAACTTCATGGAAACTTCCCGGGACCCAGCCCAGATGCGAATGATGAGCTCGCTCCGGCCATGTGAGCGAGAGTGGTGCTTAAGAACGCGACCAAGCTGCCCCAGGCCAATAAGAGGCTATGGTGCGACCGTTTGTGGGCCATGTTGAGGAGTGATGAGAGAGGAACGAGGTAAACGATTGTGGGTCCGGCGCGTGCCAAAACTGGGCTCATGAGTAGGAGACGTAAGATGAGGTTCGATTTGCGCACTCAAAAAAACCTAAGCCAGTGAAAGAGAGAGGAAGTACTAACGCGAGGAGAAAAGTGTTAATGACACCCCCTCTGAGAGGGGCGGGTATATATTATAGGGCACGGTCTGGGCGCAACGGGGTTTGTCTTGAGCAAGAAGTGTAGCGCACCCAGAGGAAAGCGTATTCGTTCTGGCCAAGAAGAAGTTCAGCCGTCAAGAGGCGTTCTGAGGTTCTGGCAAAGTAACATCTGCGCACAGATGCGTGTAGGTGCAAAAGCGTCCTGCGCCGATGGTCGGGGCAACGAGGGTCTTCCTGCAGCTTTCGCCTGCCGATTTTGTTCGCCCTGGAGCCTGGTCGTACACTGACCTATGTGTTAAGGCGATCAACTTGCTTCTACCAAGCGCAGTACGTGCTCGGCAAGTTCCTGCCCCCAGATGAACCTGAGAGGTCCGTGAAGAAAAAAGGAACAATGAGAAGAGAAAAATTTAAGAATTACCCATTAGCGACACCAAGGACGGAGCGGAACCCTAACTGGCAAATGTACTTACCGATTATAAACTGATACTGACAGACCTGTATGTGTGTGCTCAGCTTCCAGATTCCAACATAAGGATAAATCTGCTCGATTAGAAAAAAATCCAGAGAAACCGCTAACAGAGTACCTAGTCAGTAAATTAACAGGCGACCGTATGTTGGCCAGGGTTCTGTGTTCCCAGATTCTTCTTGAGGTACTGGTTTCGGTATTGTTCCTGAGTTCACTCATGCTAACATAGTGGTCGTGGTTTGTTGGGGAAGTTCAACGGCGACACACTATAGATGTAAAACTACTATATTTGAAGGTATGAAGTATAGAAATTCTTGTTATAAGGAGTCTCATGTCGTATTAAAACTCTTCTCGAGTACGTAGCATTGAACTTTTGACAAAGCACATCAACATTTTACTTGCAGATGTTTTTTTAGATATAGCATATTAAGATTCCTCATATATCAAGTTATGTTTGGTGCAACAGTTATGTGTTCTGTATCCTTCTTTCATTACACCTACATTTCTTTAACAGTGAATGATTAAAGGTACCATTCCGATTCGTATCTCAAGTATGAGGTGATTCGCTCGTCAAACCATGGCTAATTCGAACAAGTCGGGGTTTTTGAATTTTTAACTCCGATTGGACATAGATTTCATTTCTATTTCGTTTCTTCTTGGAATATGAGAGTAAACACTGTAAGAGATGGTTTAATGAACATGCGGTGGATGGTCTGTAAATTGTTATAATGTAGAAGAATTTTTCTACACCAGTTTGTGTCTTTAGGTGGCTTGTTCTGTATAATTAAAATTAATTAATTATAATGTTTCAACAGGGTTTTACTGTATTCCCCATGGTTTGGGAAATTTATAACGGGTGGAGCCTCACATATCAAGGCCGCGGAGATATTTTTCTACTTCTGACTGTGGACCATATTTTCATTCGGTGCAGAAGCTGGATAGAAGGAGTAGTTAAAAAAATCGCGCGTCAGATATGCGCTAACACAACGGTTATCGATAGCATCATACATACGTGTCGAAGGTATTTCTACCTGTTGGAGACTGTGTCGATTTTAATCTCTATAAATTATATGACAAGCGCAGGCGGTGCGACAATGATTAGTCCAGACATGAAGTAATTAGAGTAACCCGCCCCGACGGGCGATCGTGTCTCACATCGATACAAGACACGTTGTTGCTTGGAACAACGATACACTCAGGCTCATTAATTAATTTTGCGGCCAGCGATTTTGGTGTATAGATAAAACAAAACAGCTCTGTATGCGTCTAACCAAGAAATAACCCGTAGTACGGTGCATGAAGCAAAAAACATAACCTTTCTGTTCTCAAACACTTCATTGGGCTACTGGAAAACCGTTATTTCCTAAGACAAATTAGGGGGCACGGAATAATTGCTGACTCATGTAATGATACCCGTGACACGTGAGTGATTTGTACATCCTCCACCCACCGGAAGGCGGCCGCTACACGGTACAATTTACGTGGAGAATTTCATACCTTTCCCATCCTCGCCCACCCACCACGATGACCACCGGGAAAGATTTAAAATAATAACCCGACACACTAATTGGGGTCACCCTAATCTATGTAGCAAGTCTAAATGTAATCAGCCCAGAACTGGTAGGAAGTAACACGACAAACCCACACACATATTCACAAGACCGTGAATTATCGTGAGGAGGACTGATTCAACTATCACAGTAGAATGGTAATGATGTGTACAGTGGCTAGTGTTTACAACTCTTCAAGATGCGCTTGTGGTCTGAGTCAAAGAAACTGAAAGGAAAGAACAGAAGTGTATCCTTTGTACCTTTTTATCAGAGTGAACCTCCTCTCCTTTGCGCTCCAATTTATGGTCTCACACCAACGTCCCTTTTCAAGCATTCGCGAGAACATCACAGTCCCCAAAATTCGATTAAAAAGCAACAGCATGGTAGTTTTCACAACAGTGCTATAGATGACTGTGGTATGCTCTACAGCCTGCAACCAGCATGAGATTGTGGTTGATCAACTAGCGATGCACACATACAGAACTATAAGTTCCCACTATACCAGACTGTAAAAGTGAACAATTCTCTCACGTCTGACCAAGAGACTGTGTTTTGACAACACGTGTTGAATAGAAAAAAAGTACGAATCAAATTCCGAGTGAGCGTCAAGCCGCTCGCTGCTCCATCTAGCGGTCGTGCTCGCAGGCCGACGCCCGGGCCTCGTGACATTTGAATTTTGCGGAGAGGCAGAGAAGAAAACCAACTCAATTTATCGTTAACTCATATTTAATGAACAACGCGAATGTCTTACTTGGCTCGGAGAGGAACACAAAGTAAACTTTCTATGCGGAAACTCCAAAAAATAAAAGCAGAAGACAGTGCAAGAATCAACACACTCTATATTAAAATAAAATTAGACGTTATATCCTCTGCTAAATCAATACGGAACTTTAGAGACTACTGTTGTCGATGGCAACACCTCGGCATATTCCCAATCGCACTTCTTTGTCCCATAAACGCCAGGGATTCTTATCTTGCAAAATGGATGACTATTTCTTTTCTATTGATGTGCTTTATGACACAAGACTTACTTATGTTATAAATCAGAAGGTCATTGCAAGCATGTCAACATTTTCATGAAACATAAAATTTAACACTGTCCAGGCCAATGCAGACTGTGCATCAATTTTAATCCTAGGAATGGAACTGTGTATAAATATTAATTATAATTATTCATAATCAATTAGTAAGACAAGTAAAAACCTTGGACTGGTTTGTCACTCATTTGTTGTTGTGTCTTTCGACTGCTCCCGTTAGGGGTCGCCACAGCGGGATCATCCGTTTATGAATCCGCATACTGATTTGCACAGGTTACGCGGATGCCCTTCCTGACGCAACCATAGTGCTTTACGTCACAGGGATAAGGATTGGAGTTTCGCATGATTCTGGGCTGCCCTACACCCTCCATAGCGCTGACCAGCGCAGAGTTCCCGTCTGTCATACAAGGTCGATCCATGCGTTTGAGAGCCCGAAAGCACCACTCCTACGGAATTGTTTAAGCCCGCGTAGTTACAAGGACGACCAGCAGCACATACCGCCCAGGTGTTTGACTGTTGTCACATCATGGAGGGCCACATAAGTAAGTTCTTTATAAAAAGGAATTCACCATGTACAATAGGCAAATACAACTTTAAAAAAAATCGATCCCATGGACCCACATACTTCTTCTCCAGCAACTGCTGGAGGCAGACCCGCTCCCGATAGGGGTTACAGTGGAATCAAAATCACGAAAGTAAATAGTCGTTCGATTACTTCCCAGGCATGACATATATCTACTAATGTCCCAAAGTTTTAAGTTCCTAATTTCAAGACTCTCGGTGTAGCGCACAGAGATTAGACCTTGGGGTGTAGGGCAGTACGGAAATAGCTGTTGGTGAATGGACGGACAAGGAAGACGGAATAATTGATTGTATGGACGGCGCGTGAGACAATCTACATTATCCCGCTACCATTTCTTCGAATAGCTATGCGGAAATAATCAAATAGGAAAACCAAACAGGCTAAAGTCCTGCTATATGGAGTCATATGAAGAGAGCTCAAAACAAGTCATTCTCATGGAGCATAGCTTATACAGATCAACCATCAGAAAACTTCACATTGATGATCTAAGTCGTGATGGGAATTATGGTTTTAAATTTCAACATGAATTCCCGGATCAACTACTAGGTGCTGGCAAGCCAGAATAGTGACATATTTTAAGTGTTTTAGATCGGTAGGGAGTTTCATCTCTATTTTTCGGACTGCTATCTTTACCCTCCCACTCTCAAGTACACCTATCCTAGCACAGATCAGCAAAGTCGTGGAGCCTCTATTCACCAAGTTAGAGTGAATGTGTGATCCGTATATCTCGTAGGCTTAGGAATTGTCCGCACGCAATCTGGTGTGGTTAGCAAATAGATGTGACAAACTTTCAAACCAGTGTGCCAGACAACAACCACACACCTAGTGTGGGTGTCGTGTGTGTGTGTGTGTGTGTGTGGGTGAACCGCTCGTTTCTCGACAACCACCTCGGTCCGTCTGTTCATTCTGCATCATACACGTATGCCAGGAATATATCGTGGCATGCGGGCTACCTGTGGCTGGATGTGATCCTTGTGTCAAGGTTTGGGGATATATTATAAGTGCTTTGGATACAACGTGGTTTCCACTAAGATATCATGTCCATTTAGAGCTGTAACCAACCTAATGAAAGGAACGGACGTATTGCATGCATACGTGCGGTGAGAACTGCGAATATTGAGTCTCGCGAGTCTCACCAATTAAGTCCATGGCCACGCAGCCGTACCTCCGCGAGATGAAACGCTGGGTGCCCAGTGCGACCGACGACGTCGTACGGAACTGTGTCAGTCAGCCACGTTTACGTATGGGCGAGTATCCATACGGTCGGCCTATAGTTACCGTTTGACTTGTAGGACTGCTGGCAATGATCATTATGTTGGCAGCGATGTTGTCATGGGAGCGTAAAACAAACAGGCGATGCGGTTATAAACTTATAGCTTAATCTATACAATTTTCTATAATTACAAGAGGTTTCTACTATGTGTGTATGAGTACTTTTTAGTCCACCAAAAATTTTATATTTATAATTTTGTTATTAGTGTGATACTTTTTTTATAAATAACAATCAACGTGTAACCCCCCCTCCCTGTCTTTGGTCGCTGCCTTGACACTCGCTGCCATTATCATGCACACACCACGGTTGGAACTATAGTGGGTCCACCATGACCAGCGGAACCTGTAAAGTATCCATACAGCCAGGATCGTAAGTACTTCAAAACAAGCATAATTCGTGGTGAATGCCCCATGTGAAATTCCGTCACTCGGGCCGCACCACTTCCGAAGATCGCGTGATGACTTAATTGTATTCGAAAATTTGCTCGATTTCTTATGCGCATTTATAGATAAACACAATCCCCCAATCCGTAGTCGTGTACAGAGAGCGAATGAACGGCCTGGTGTGGTTTGTTGTTTTCTGGCACACGGTTTGAAAGTTTGTTTTGTTACGCACCGGCCCACACACGTACGGCCACCCACACGTACGGGCCGTCCTATAAGTACTGTTAATCAAAAAGAACCAAGATCAAAAAAATTTAAAATAATTCTGGCTGCCAGACCATGTATCCGATCATGTTGAAACTTAAACCTATATTCCCCATCACGACTAGATCAATCAATGTGGAAGTTCATGGTGATTGATTAAGCGGATTCCAGAGAAAACATTATTTAATATTTTATTGAATGCAATATGGCTGCCAAACCTGTGACCATCAATTATTCCTTCACAAACTTTTACACCAAGGCTGGAGAACATTCCTTGTGAAATTTCCCCTCAATCTGTCAGTCGTTTCTGGAGAAGGAGATTTTTGTCGGTTTCAGTAAATCCAATATGGTTTCCAAACCATGTTGGACCTATGACATCACATGTGTGAACGTTTTATTTTCCTCATGGATTAGGCGGTCATTTGAACTTATTGCGGGGGCCGGGCGGTCGGCTGCGAGGCACGGACCGCTAGATGGAGCAGCAGAGTCGGCTGACCGATCACTACGGAATTTAGATCGTACTTTTTCGGAAAAGTCCCGAGAAGTAGGCGTCCTTATCGGACAGTGAAGGGTCAATATTTCTATCACGTGGTTACAGGGTTATTGCAATTTTTAAAAATACCTAGAGACCACGTGGCGATTTACCGAGTCTCCACACCCTCGGACGGCACCGTTACGGAATGAGCCCGTTCGCGTACTCGAACCGTGTGCGATCTGAGCGGTTTATCCGCCGAGGTCGTCGGTCCCACTATCCCGTTATAGCAGCAACAGCCTGGCTAATTCTCCAACACGCAGCACACTAAGCCATAGAGGAAAAAGACACGAACGAGCTGACACATTTAACATCGGGGTTATTTATTCACAATGAGGGAATGAGGGAAGCACATAAGATGCAGGAGTTAAACGCGTCAAAAAGAAATGCACGTATGTACACAAGGACTTATAACATTCACTACTTAGAGGACTGGGGCCACAAACACAATACGCACACACCCAAAATAATCGGACCTAAAATGGCTTCTTTATTGAGGCCTGTCTCGGACTCTTCCGCTCGTGCGTGCTCTCAAGGACCAGGTCCTCGGGCAGGAACTGGACCCGAGCACGACCAAGACGCCCTCACGCCAGGCTCAGGCGACAAAATCGCAGGGCGAGCAGTGGCAGGAGAAGACCCTCCGTTGCCCGACCACTCCGTGCGCAGAGCTTTGCACCCTACCACCTTGTGCCGCCAGAGTTTCACCTTGCCAGAAACCCTCAGAACCCACTGCGCGAACTTCTTTGCCAGAACCAGAAACCCACCGTGCGCACACTTCCTTGCCCAGAACCAGAACCCCCGTGCCGGCAGACCGGTGCCTATATTATACCCCCCTCTTCAGAGGGGGCACCTCCTCGCAACCTCCCTCTCTCACTGGCAAGGTTTTGGTGCGCAATCGCTCTTTCGTCTCTCTCACTGGCCAGTTTTGCACGCAAATCGCTCTTCATCTCTCTCACTGGCCAAAAGGGCGGCAAGCCCTTGATGGCCTGGGGCGTGTGACATCAACACGAGCCCATTCCTCCTGTCCGGATCTGATTGGCCGGGCCACGGCCACCACTCGTTGCACGCCTGAATTGGTCGAGGGCGCCGGTGGCCTCCTCCTTGAACGTCGCCCATCCATGAACGTCGGCCAGAGCGAGGTGAAGGAAGCGAAGTGAAGGTGAGGGTGATGCCGTTGGTCTGCGTTGAATGTCGGTTTAAAAAAATAAACGAAAAGAAAAACCTGACTATTAAAATAACTCGACCAGCGCAGAACAATTTAATTACCCATTAGACAAGGACGGGACCCCTAACTGGCAACGTGTTACTTACCGATTATAACGTGTCTGCAGGACCTGTATGTGGTGTGCTCATGGCTTCCAGATTCGCAACAATAGGTCATAGTTCTTATATTAAAAAAAAACCCGTACAAGTATAGGTTAATCGCGAGTGCGTTTGTGTCCACAAACAGCTTATCGGTATCTAGTTCACTCAGGCTTACCAAGTTGTTTGGGAAAAAGTTCAGGAAATTATTGTTAAACAATTGGTAGAATTCTGGTTATAAACTCTTTCTGGAGCATAAATTATTACTTCAGAGTTTTTTAAGATAGAATTAGATCCTCAATAATCAAGTTAGTTTTGAAGTTTTTGATTTTTACTTTCCTATACAAATGGTGGATTCGTATCTCGTGAGGGATTCGCTCTTCAAACTGATTGACAAGGTTTTAACTCGATGAACGATTTTCTTGTTTTGATAACAGAAGTTGAAGGTGCTGTAATTTTATTTTATTTTCTACTTTTGTGTCTTTTTGTGGGAATAATTGAATTAATTAATTATAATGGTTTCAACAGGTTAAGGGTATCCCCCATGGGTTGGAATTGCAGCCCACACGAGCGGATTTTTTTCTTACTTTCTGCTGAATTTTCATTCATGCAGAAACATGATGAAGGGAAAAAATTGGGATTAGCTGCATATTACATCATACATGTGTTCTCTATGAGAACTGAGTGATTAATTATACCGATTTGAAAGACAGCTTCACAAGATTAGTCCAGATGAGCAGAAGTAACCTGCCCGACGGGTTGATCTTGTTCCAAACATACAACACGTTCTCTGACACATACCTTTTATTTGGGCGGTTGAAATAGGTAAACAAACAGCTCTGTTCAAACAAGAAATAACCGGGTTTACGTGCATGAAGACCAAAACATACCTTCTGTTCTCAACACTTCATTTGCACTGGAAAAACGTGGCGGACAGGAATATATTGTGCTGTAAATGATGTGACTTGTAATACCTCCCCCACGAAGCGGCGCTACAACGGTCACATTTACGTGGAGAATTTGCATCCCACCCTCGCCCCACCCCCCGAGACACCGGGAAAGATAAAATAACCCACACACTAATTGGGGTCACCCTAATCCTATGTTAGCAAGTCTAAATGTAATCAGCCAGAACTGGAGGAGTAACACGACAAACCCACAAAACAAACACAGACGTGAATTATCGTGAGGAGGGACCTGATTTCAACTATCACAGCAGTCGTAATGATTGTACAGTGGCTGTGTTTACACTCTTCCACGAGCTGTGGTCGAGCTCAAAGAAACTGAAAGGAAAGAACAGGAAGTGTATCCTTGTACCTTTTTATCGAGTGAAACTTTCTTTGCGTCTCCAATATGGTTCCAAAACCGTCCTTTTCCAAGATTCGCGAGAACATCACAGTCCAAAATCTGATACAAAAGCAAACACATGGAGTTTCACAACAGTGCTTATAGATGACTTGTGGTATGCTTACAGCCTGCAAGCAGATGATGTGTGCATCCTACGTGCACACATAAGAACTATAAGTTCCATATACCAGACTGTAAAAGGTAAATTTTCACGCTGAGCAAAGTGAAAACGTGTTTGTGACATTTGAAATTTTGCGGAGAGGCAGAAAGACACACCTCAATGATCTTAACCATATTTAAACAAACAGCGATGTTACATTGGGAGAAAATAACTTTTCTATGCAACCAAAAATAAAGAGAAACAGCAAGAAAAACACACTTATTAAAAAATAAAATAAGACTACATCCTCTGCATAAATCATACGGAACTAGAACTACGTTGTCGATGGCACACCATCGCATATTCCCGATCGCACTTCTTTGTCCCAATAAACGCCAGGTGAAATTTTATTTGCAAAATGGATTGACTATTCTTTTCTATTGATGTTGCTTTATGACCAAAGACTTACTATGTTTACTAAATCAGAAGTCATTGCAAGCATGTCAACATTTCATGAAACATTAATTTAACACTGTGTCCAGCAATGCAGAACTGGCATCAATTAATTTCATAGAATGAATCTGTGTATAATATTAATTTAATTATTCATAATCAATTAGATAAAGACAGTAAAACCTGTGACTGTTTTTCACTATGTTGTTGTTGTTCGTCTTCGCTGCTCCCGTTAGGGGTCGCCACAGCGGATCATCCGTTATGATCCGCCATACTGATTTTGGCACAGGTTTTACGCCGGATGCCCTTCCTGACGCAACCATAGTCGCCTCTTACGTCACAGGGATAAGGATTGGTTTCGCCATGATTCTGGGCTGCCCTACACCCTCTCATAGCGCTGACCATCGCAGAGTTCCGTCCTCAAGCGATCCTCCAACCCAACTCCGAGTAGCCGGATTACAGGCGCACGCTACTACGCCCGGTGTTGACTGTTTGTCTCTCATGGGGCCACATAAGTAAGTTCTTTATAAAAGAATTTACCATGTACAATGTAAATACACTTTAAAAAATCGATCCCATGACCCCAACCCCTCTAGCCCGGCCCCGAGGGGTCATCATCAAAAATCCGAAAAGTGCTTGTGCACTTCCCCATACATATATCTACTATGTCCCGAAGTTTTTCAGTTCCATTTCAAACGGTGTAGGAGGAGTTACAGGGTAAGACAGACGGACGTACGGACGGACGGACGGTGGCGGAGACAATCACAGTATTCCCGCATTCTTCGAAAGCAGGGATAATCAAATGGAAGACCAAACAGGTAAATCCTGCATTGGAGTCATCAGAATGAGCCCAACAAGCAAAAGCTAAGATGAAATCATCAGGAGGAACGTGGATAGGATTCACATTTCAGCTGCGACTCCTCCACTCTCAAACCCATCCAGCCACAGCCAAGTGAGCCTTATTCAAAAAATATATTCTATAATATAATTCCAGCAACTGTGTGTGTGTGTGTGTGTGTGTTGGTGTGTGTGTGTGTGTGTGTGTGTGTGTGTGTGTGTGTGTGTGTTTGTGTGTGTGTGTGTGTGACCGCTGTTTCTCGACAACCACTGGTCCGATCTAATTGAAACTTGCCAGGTATATTGCTGGGGCCCTGTGGATGTGCCTTTTCAAGGTTTGATATAAATCGGACAAGTGGTTCCCAAGTTATGGCTATTTATTTACCAACCAATGAAAGGACACGTTGCTGCATAGGCGTGGCTGCGTCGGCCGATGCGGGGGGCAGCCGACGATGACGGCCAGCCGATGATGACGTCACATGCAGTGCCGGTTACGTGGGATCGGTGCCTTAGTTACCGTGGCGTAGGAGTGGCAATGGTCAATGGCAGCGAATGTCTTGGCAAGCAAAGACAGGGAGGTAAACTTGATTTTAATTTGATTTTAATTAACTCTGTGTGTGTAAGTATCACAGCAGTTGTTACTTCAATACAAGCGATAATTCGTGGAATGCATGTGAACATTCCGTACGGGCACGCACCACTTCCGGATCATGATGACTTAATGTATTCGAATAATTTATCGATTTCTTATGTGCAATTATAGATAAACACAATGCCCCAATCCAGTAGCCGTTTACGAGAGCAAATGAACGGCCTGGTGTGGTTGTTGTTCTCGGCACGTGGTTTGAAAGTTTTTTTTTATTTTTTTGTTTGCACGTACGGCCACGCACGTACGGGCACGCACGTATGGGCACGCGAGAGTGAAGGAACGGCTGGTGTGGTTGTTGTTTCTGGCTGCGGTTTGAAAGTTTTTTTTTGCACGCACGGCCACACACGTACGGGCACGCACGTACGGGCACATCCGAGTACTGTTCTCAAAAAGAACCAGATCAAAAAATTAAATAATTCTGGCTGCCAGACCATGTATCCGATCAGGTTGAAATTTAAAACCTACATTCCCCTTCATGACTCGATCATCAATGTGAAGTTTAATGGTGATCGATTAAGCGATTGCTTGCATGCCTGTGTTCAAATAAATGTCCCCATTGTTGAATGTCACCTGCCATTGTGTCCCTTTTCTCACATTGACTGCCATGAAGCGTTCGGGGAAAATAACTGGCCAATTAAAGCTGATAAACGTACATCTGGTCCGACGGATTTGCGAAGTAAAAACCGCTTGGCTTCGCATACGGAACGAGCCGCTTAAGCGGCTCGTTTTCGTGCAGGCCCGTCAAGGTATAAACTCCCGGCATTTCTGTCCGCGCGAATAGTTAGGTATATCGATAATTCGGCGAATGACCCTGTAGCGCTGGACATAATAGTTGGCTAGTTTATGGTGCAATAAAAACAACCGTAGCTGGGTTTCGGCGTTGATCCGGAAGCTACGATGGATTGCGCGTTCGATGGACGCGCGGTCTGGATTGGGCTGAAAAGGTCGTGCGCATGCCGAACGGGCGGAAATCTACAACAAATGTAATCCAGTGTCTTGCTTACCTGGCACTTGTCAACATTGACCACCATCAACCTCCTCTTCATTTTCATCAGTCTCAATGCCATTATTTTCATTCAGCTGATTATCCTTCATCTCCTCCCATTCTTTCAATTTTTCACTGTCCTCCTCTTGAATAATACTGAGACGACATCCTGCAAAGATAAGATGATATCCACATTAAACAGTATTGTGACAGACAAAACATCAATGGTGAGAACAACATCCTGTTCAGATGTGTGCACTGTGGAAATTAAGTCTTCAGTTTCATCAATTCCCGGCTTGTTCTTCTTCTTGACCAGCCAGTTGTTCTTGTACCATGTCTTTGTGTGAAGGGTGAAGGGCTCACAGAACATGCAAGATTCGCCAAGTCTTTCAGGAACTTGTTGGCCAGGCCTGACATTAGAGTTGGTGAAGGCAGGAATTTGTTCAGGGTGCAGGCGATAACTTAGCAACTCTTGGTGAAAGACACCGAGTGATCTTTAACGATCCCCCCCCAATATGCTACAGACGGAACACCCCATTGTAACGTCCAGCTGAGGAACCGCACGGTTGTGATTGCAATGCCCTACCTGCGAGACACCAATCCGAGTTCATTAAACATGGATGGAACGACAGCAGAACATTGATCGAGGTGATATAACCGTAGTTGAAAGTGAGAGAAGCTGACGTTTCGCGTTTAACCCTTCATCAAAGCCAAAAGAGACGGAACAAATCTACAACCAGTCCTTCACTGGAAAGATTCATTGGTCATTCAACAGTGGATGGTCAGGATGAAAATCAAACCCAGGCTGGTCAGCTCAGAGGTATATTCGCTACCTCTGCACTACCTGTCGGACCACATCGAAACAACAGTGATAAAGATAAATTTACGAATTGGGGAATTATGTTCAGAAAAGGATAAAGGAACAAGAGCGAGAATTGCTTTGCAAATAAATATCCCCTCGTGCTGTTGATATTTTCTAAATCCAAAAAGGACATAATTCTGTGAAAAATTGACGAAACACCCTGAAACTCGAACTTGTTTGTTGTCCCCTTCAGGCTTCCCTCCAGGCCTTCAAAACAGCTGTTCACCACCACCTCTTATCTTCCCCATCCAAAACCTCATCTTTTCTACCCCCGTTAATCCATCCCAAACCCACCTCCTTCAAACATCTCTGCTTTCCTCCTGAAAGTCCTGTGGGTCCATCTTGTATACCCATGTTCCCCGCCCATCCCTTCCCTTTCCACAGATCTCCTCATGTCTCTGTTCCCCACTATTTTGTCCTTCCCACTCCCACCCCTCTTGTCTCATGCCCCCCCTTGCTCTACGTTGTGTTGTTAGCTGTCATACGCAGCCTCGACATTTGAGACAAAAATAAAGAATTAAAAAAAACTTCTTCTGTAACTTGTCATAATGAAGCCATGTTCCAAGTTTCAGTTGGATATGTCAAAGGTGTTGTGAAAAAAAGTTCTGAAAAAACCACAGGCTGGGACGGACGGACGGACAGCAAACCGAATGGTCCTCTCCATTAAACAGCAGGACAAATAATTGTGGACAAACAAATGCCACTCACACTGTATTGGACAACAATAAATCAGGCAAGTTTGTGGATGGGTATAAAGAGTATATTTTAGAACCAGACACAACAGGGCAAGCATATTATTAAAACCGTGTAATACTAGATCTCATGATATGTAATTCTGTTTTGATCAGATCATTGGAAGGAATGAGCAGCTTTGGAGAAGGGGTTACCTGCCAAAGCAAGATGTTCAATGATGACGAGACTGGCCTGGTTTAGAAAAAAGATCCCAACACAAACTTTTATCTTGAAGCGCGAGGGGACAGCATTGGGGTTCAAGGCAGCAAATGACCGGGAATCTCTTCTCTTCTGCACAAAAGCAAAACAGGACTGCATATCAAAGCCCATGATGCTCACAAGAGCCAGGAAAAAACACGCTGCCCGTGTTTGTTTTTTTTTTTTTGGGGGGGGGGCAACTGGAAGGTGTGGTAACTACAACATTTTTCATGGACTGGTTCCACAACTGTTTCGTCTCTCAGGTGGAGAGGTATCTGACGGAAAAACAACTTGTGTTCAAGGTTCTCCTGCTGTCGATAACGCCAATCGCCACTCCGGGGACCTGAAGGGGGCTCTCCCAAAGGTCAAGGTAAATTTCCCGCCGCCCAACACCACCTGGATGACCAGCTGCTCTACCAAGGACTAATTCCACTTTCAAAACATACTTTACCCACCGCCACCTTTCACCACCTTTTGGACGCGATGGACTCTGACCCAAGAGCTCACTGTTGAGCAGTGTTGGAAACAGTTCAACATAGCCCACTGCATCGGTGCCATCAAAGAGTTGCTGAACGAGGTGAGAGCCTCATCAAAGCCCTGTTGGCAAAACCTGTGGCAAACAGGCAGTGAATAACTTCACAGGCTTTCCCGCAACAAGGAGGAGAGGCATTTAATTTCTGGTTTGGCATGGCAGGTGGGAGGAAGGCTTTGACGACATGGATCCTGAGGAGTTGGATGATCTTATCGCCTCGCATGCAGAGGAGCTCACTGAGGAGGAGTTAGACGCCATTACCAAGGTTTCTGAGGAGGAGGAGGAGGACAGTGATGGAGAGAAGAGGTGCCGAGGTCCAATTAATGGTCAAGTTCCGGGTGAGTGCTGTGGGACACGCGGGCAATTGCTGACAGGCTGTAAGACGCCGATGCGGTCATGGAGCGTTACCTCAAGTTCAAGAGGGGGTTGGATGATGTGATGCTCCCATACAAGGAGCAACATCAAAACCTCACCTGCATCGGCTTCAGTACCCTCACCTACATTCCTTTCGGTGCAAAGACTCAACAGCACCCTCACCTGCATCGTCTTAAGAGGGTTCAATAAGTTCACTGGATTTTAATTCTTCATCATTTGAAAAGTTGTGCTTGTAGAAATAAACAATTTGAATGTGCTGTGAGTTTGAAAGTCTGTTTGTGTTGGTTGTGTTTGTGTTAGTTGAAAAGCAGAAAATGATTCCGAATATCTCTCAACATTTGGTTGAAAAAAATTCGTTACCTCACTAACCCTAACCTGAAGAGGAAATGCATTCAGAAAGAACAGCACTCCGTGGAGCGCATACCGCCGCCAGGATGAACAGTTTACATTGGAATCCCACAAAAGGTCGGATCTGGATCCAAACCTGAACAAAGTCTAATCGGCTTGTTCTTGTCACCTACCAACTCATGCACCAAGTTTTGTCAGAATTCGTCCACAACTTTTTGAGATATCGTGCTGTACATCGTTTTTGGTCCAATCTCTCAATGGTGAAGAATCACAAAAAAATTCCAATACCCAGATCTGGATCTTCACCAAAATCTAATCAATTCGTCCTTGCCACACACTTAACCTGTCCAACAAATTCCATCCGAATCTGTCCACAAACTTTTTGAGATTATCCTGCTCACAGACAAACAGACAAACAAAAGATCGTGGTGAAGACATAACCTCCATCCATAACTTTCACTGGAGAAGGTAATAAGTTGCTTTGCCAAGACTACACAAAAAGTTCAAAAGGAAATGATTGGCATTGACTTCTGATGGTATGTTAAAGACACATGTGTTTCGACCAAGAGAATGGAAGTTATTGCCGTCATCCCTAACGATTCACGATTCCTGTTGTTCAAAACCCTGTCAAAATTCAAGCGCAAAATGTGAACCTGCAAGCTAAACTATTAAAGCTGCGATTGTTGAAGGAAGGAGGTGAAAGCAGTTTAAAACGTCGCCATGGTATGCTTGA
>CM068968.1:69522069-69534815 GCA_035128595.1 Eptatretus atami | reverse complement strand
CTCCCTTTCCCTCCCCACGCACGCTGTCTCCCCTTTCCCTCCCATTCACACTGCCTCCCCTTCCCTCCCCTCACATGCCTCCCTTTCCCTCCCTCACCACTGTCTCCCTTTCCCTCCCCTCACACTGCCTCCCCATGCCCTCCCCTCACACGTCTCCCCTTTCTCTTCCCCTCACAAACTGCCTCCCCTTCCCTCACCTCACAAGCCTTGCCCTCCTCCCCTCACACTGTCTCCCCTTTCCCTCCCCTTACAATGCCGGCCCCCTTTCCCTCCCCTCACATGTCTCCCTTTCCCCCCTCCCCTCACACTTCTCCCCTTACCCTCCCCTTACTGTCTTCCCCTTTCCCTCCCCTCACATTGTTCACATTCCCCCCTGCCCCCCTCACGCTTGCTTCTCTCCCCTCCCTCACACTTACCCCTCCTCCCAAAGCTCCCCAACACCAACGGACGTTCTTGGCAGGTGTCCAAGCTGCATTGTTATGTTGGACCCGTTTGAACGTTGCTGTTTTAACGAATCAATTTCGTTCAATCCTGCAATGCTCGGAAATGGATCGTCCCCCCTCCCACGCTTTCCCCTTCAAGTCCATCCTGTCAAACGCATTCCAGAACACCCTTTCCCCCTCCCACGACGCTTAAACCTCCTCCACCCTCTCCCTCCCATTCCCCTGCTTCCTCCCTTCCCCCACCCTCCCTGTTGAATATTCCCATCAGTGAGCAACAGGTTGTATTTGCTTGTGTCAAATAATTGATCATAATACTGCAGGGTAACATGCTTTGTGTAATGTGTATCCTCCACTTAATAAGTGTGTGGTGTTGTGTGTGTGTTGCTGTGTGTGTGTGTGTGTGTGTGTGTGTGGTGTGTTCGTTCATAAAGCATAACAATCTATCTTAATCTCCCCTATAGTCAGTGGCTTAACAAAATTTTGAGGGACATTGCCGAATAAAAGGCACCAAACTTTTCCATGTGCTTATCCATTGCCTTAATTAAATGTTTGGTAGCCCACATCCTCCAGATAGAGATGGTGGCCATCTTGCGAATCCCAAGATGCCCACCATGTAAGACAACCTATAAGCTGCCATATCTTCAGGCTTCTATACTACTTAGGATAGCAATTCTTGGTGTCTAAACACACATTTTCTGGGACAAGAATGGCAAATTATTAACATAATTAAATATAATAAAGATTATTTATTAGAAAGTTGTGTTTACCATGAAAAAGGAATACACTAGTTATGGTATTTGTGATTCTGAGACATTATTCAATGCAGTAAGTAAACATGAACAGTTACTCTTGTAAACAGACATAAGATGACATAAAAGAATATCACAATCCTTATATTTCTGTTACTACTTAGTCATTATATATATACAAAACTATGTTACTAACTACCAATAAACTTCATGTAGTCTCATCTCTAATTTGCATATATTCTGTTTGCATGATGATATGCCTCCCTTAAAAACATTTAGTATAGCAACTTGATTGGGGACACACCAGATAAAAAGCACCAATTTTTATGTGTACTTGCTTGATGAAAACTTCATTTTTTGTAGATAGGACTCATGTGATCGAAGCTAATGACACCATTATATACCATTTAGTGTATTATCCATATTTTTGCCAAATATGCACACAGAATGATAAGATATTCTGTATTTCTTTCATAGATTACTTAAAATAGTTGATCTTCTGAAAAAAATTATATCTCATTTGTTAAAACCACATTGAAATGTTTTTTGTTATATTTAATTTCTGAGCCTTGTAAGTCTGTTGCCAATACTCCTTACAGTATTATCTGCACCAAGAGTCTTGAAATTATGAAGCTGTCCAGATTCTTTTTGGCAAAGGATACACAAGTCCTTGTCTTGGATAGTCGTTTTCGACCATAGCGTTTCTCATTGTGTGGTTCTGTTTCCCTCTTGTCATTCCCTGTGCCTATTTTTTTGGGCTATTGCAGCTTATATGTGCTAAAATTTATTACGAGCAGTTTTATGCCCAACTGAGCTTGGTTTTCAACAAATGTCAATTCACAGTGAGTCATCTCTAAAACTGAGTTGGCACTTGTAGTTTGTTTAAGTTTTTTTGAATTCGTAACATTGTTGAGGAAACATCTGTATGGTTTCTGATTTGTCTCCTGGGCCCATTGCATTTAATGGACACTTTGGAATCTCACCAGTGGTAACTGGCAATAGCACATAGGTCCAGTCCATTTTTGATCTGCAAAAAGAGAAAAATATTAGTAACATAGTAACACGATGTTCACCATTCATCATGAACTATTTGTGCATTCAAATGTTATATTAATGAACTCATGATTTCCCAGTTCATTTCACATTCAGGTCAGTAGCAATGATTTAAACTTGTCACAAAAAGGCATGAAATATGTAACTGTTTGACAGGAGGACAGGGTGGGTGAAACATTTTCTTATCATTGTATGGTGTACTGTACCAAGGGGTGGAAATTAATTTTAAACAAAATATCAAACCCCCTTAAAGCAATAAATTAGTTCTTTCATATAGATAGATAATCCAAAGGAGGGCACCGGCACATGCCCCTGTTACCCTACCCATTGTATATATTTTGCGTCTGAAAGGGAATTTTCTGAGCATTTTCTATAATTTTTTTTTTAAAAATTATCAGATACATTTGGATAGTTGCAGCCAAAAACACATCGTATAGTTCTATAGGCTTTTCAGTATGCTCTGACTGTTTATTTTCACATTACAAAGTAAACCATTTGGGTGAGAATATGGATACATACCCCGGATACATACACTTTCTAAATATGAGGCCTGCACTGTTGGTCATTCCGTTTAATAGTTTAATGCTCAGCTCTTGATATAGGAATATAGGTCATGTACCTTGATGTTAATATGTCTAGGACATGCCTGATGATGTGCAACAGGATTACTATTGTTAAAAAACCAGCAGGCAACTTAAGACAGGCGCAATCCCAGTAACTCTTCCCTCGTCATTGTTATGGTGGTGAAGATATTGTATCGTATCGTACATATATTCTATAATGTTCAAAGCTTTATAGAAGAAATTGTATTACAAATACCTGATCAAACATCCAAATCTTCACAGCAAAACCCATTGCAGTCCTATTAAACAGTAGTATCAGAAAAACCACTTTCTGACAGGCAAAATTTCCCAGCAAAAAATTACTGTACGCACCGATCTCTAAGCCCTCCCCCTCTTACCTTGAGGGTCACCATTGACAGACTTCTACAGTGTTTGATAATACTGTTATATTGCACCTATATAAATACTTTATCGCAAACATTAATAATATATTAAACTGAATAGTTAAATGGGTTATGCGAGAAATAACCATCAAAATCGATAAAGAAATAGAAAAAATATATAAATGATCACAATTGACCTAGTTTGGCCCATAATATATAGTCAAGTGTAATCTGAGATTATAATAGGTTGAAATACAAATTCAACCCTGTGGGTAATTATACAAATTACTATAAATAGATGTTCTGTTTCTTTCAGGCGGTAACCATTTGAATTCGCAAGAAAAAATGCCTGATCTGATGGGCAGAAGACAGACGGAACAAATTAGCTATTAAATATCCTTCAGCATGGCTCTGATAGATGGGTCCTACCAAAATTATTGTTGCGAATTCGCGCCCCCCGGCTGTGCGATCGGCCACGGAAACTCGATCGCGACCGCCTCCCACCGGACGGACAATTCAGTCGTTGACCCTCCCGGCTTAACGCTGGGATCCTAGTCACGAGTGGCCTTTCGGCCTCACCACGATCATGCCAACGGCCACCGCGTGGGATAGGGTTGTTCGCAAAACTCGACCTACCTAAGTACCACGCGGATGGTAAACCGCGGCAGATCGAACCTCGCCGCAGGTCGATTCGGACACGGACCGCTTAAGCGGTCCGTTCCTTGCTATCGGGATTAACCGAGCGGGTTATCGTCGGCCTCGACGGTTCCTGAATTCAGATTATCGGGCGTATCCAGCCCACTACGAAACCCTTTTACGTGAAGCAAGATGGAGGTTCAATTAAAGAAAAGGACGAAGCGAAACGGGCACAGTTCAACAAGTAAGCCCACATTTAATTCACACACACAGTAGAGCACAATTCTATAGACGTTATTTACAGCCACAATTAGCAAATGACATATATCAATTTAAGACAAAAACAATAATGCAAGCAACGCAGGCTCGACCGCTTAGCGCGAACATCGGGCAACCACTTTATACAGTTTCTACCTTACAAGACACGGCGCCAACAACACGGCATCACACCTAAGCAAAGGGAAAGACCCCCTTCAAAGGCAAAGGAGTCCAGACTTGGCCGGGGGCCTTGCGCGTGGACTGGGTAATGAGCGCCAGGTCCACGAGACGAAAGGTCCTACCCGCGCCCTCGTGGCGAGCCGCCAAAAAATGCGCTGCACGGCGGTTCGTTGGGCACCTGCTGTGTAAAGTGGGAACGGGCCCCCTTGTCGCACTCTCTCACGCGGGAAGAGGGGAATTGTTGATGCTCTGGGGAGTAGGTGGCTTGGCTCGAGTCACCGCGAATGCGCGATTTCAACGCGACCCGCGTCGCTTGACTTCCTCGCCCCGGACCCGAGCCCCGTTTCTCCTCTGCCGATCTCCCTCGCAGCGTTCGCCTCCGTAGCCGTTCCTCCGTACTCATTCGCCCCACTTCTGCCACGATTCGCCTTGCGCTCGTCTCGTTTATCGGCCTCCAGGAAAACCCAACCATATGCAAGATTCTCGGATCCAAACGACGCTCAGGGGCGAGCCAGCTCGCCGATTATGGAGAAAAAGGGGCGTGAATCTTTCCTGATCCTCAAATTTGCATTTATTCCCATTTCCGTCAGGCGCGTCTGGAGGCGGGGCCAAACCCCCGGCTTCTATTTGGATGATCAGATGTGGGCGATGTAGCATTCCTGATCCGAAATTCTTCCTCGAAAAACCGCCATTCTGCACATCGCGGCTCGCGTGTGTCGCTGAAGATGGCCGACGCTCAGGTTCCACAGGGGTGGGGAGTGGCCGTAGGAGAAGGTGGTGGGGGTTTTCGGCGGTGTCCGATGGGCCATGGTGCTGTTTGGAATGGCGGTGATTGTGAGGTTTGCTATAGCGCAGTGGGAGGTAGGTTGTGGCTGCTGGCGTTGTTGTTGTTGTTGGCGTGGTTGGCTTCAAAACAAAGGTATAGAACAGAAAAACGCTAACTCAAAGGATCGCAGCCCGAATGATCACATTAATTCCCTGCTTATACAACGGGTTTGGAGCTAACTACACATTAACTTCAGAAATACCTCGCCTATGGGACCTGGATGGTGGTTCATGGCGATATTTCCACAGCCGTAACACTAACCCCCTCCCCTTTTAACAGACTCGTCCCCGAGTCGTCAAATTATCGTGTGCCATCATGTTGTAGTTCCTCCCCTAGTACAGTTTTACCTACGGTCCCTGATGCGACATTCATGTGGATTCTGTCCCCAAAATAAATAACCTGAGGGCTGAGTAACTAACTAAACAAACTCACTCACACAGACGACTTAAATAAAAATTTGCCGGCGCTAGACAGGGACATATGCGGGGCGCACTCATATTTACAATACACTACTAACACCTTAAACCTTATAAATTTACACGAACCAGGCCCAGATCCAATGGACTCTGCAGGAAAAAGGTAAGAGTCAAGGGAAAAACCGTCACGGGCCGGCCACTGCAGGGCCCGTGTTGCAGCTTGCCAACAGGACAGTTCCTGCAGCTTGCAAACTGTTGTAACGACGATCCTGGCGCAACATGGCAATTAACAAGGGGGGCAAAGCAAAATGAACAGAACGGGGCTGGTACATGGGCAGTGGGCATGGGCATGGCAAAGGTAAGGCAAACATAGCCTGCAGAAAAAAAGGCCGCTTGCAGGCAAACACAGCCGCGGACGAACGGGCCGGCACAGGCTTTGAAGAAAAACAACAGCGTCGGACGATCCCGGCCGGCACAGGGCCTTGCAGAAAAAGAAGCTGCAGACGAAGTTGGCCGCACCAGCCTTGCAGCAAAACAACAGCTGCAGATGAACTTGGCCGGCCTCTTGCCGTGCAGTGCGGTTGTGAGGGAAGTACGTTGTGGCTGCCACTCGCAGAAGGCGGGCTCGACTTACCCTACGGCTCCCTCCCACCTATCCGCCTTTGCCTGTCACCTGTACCTACCCCACTCCCTTAATTTTTGTAAACCCCAATTTAGCCCCAACTAATGTTTTTTGTTGTTTTATTTTCACTCCCTACTTCCCCACTATAATTCGTCCCCTAAACCCCTTTACTGTCTCTGGTCGCTAACCTTATCTCGTCCCTAGCCTACTCCAAACCCCTACGTCCCTTCCCAGGGGAATGAGGGAGGGCTAGCGTCCTGTGTCGAGGCCCAACCAAGCCTCAAGATGGCCTCCCAGATCTCAGCGATCTCTAACCCAAGTGGGTCCAGCGGCCCACAACGAGAGCAAGGGATGGGATGGTGCGAGGGGTACACTTCCTAATCTACCCCTATCCATTTAATCTATTAAAACTACCCCCGGGGCTTCCAACAAGTCGCCTCCGCTTAATCTATTGTTCTAAAAACCAAGATTCCCGTCGCCTGGGTTGTGTCCTTACAATTTTAACGGGCCTCGCCCTCGAATTTTCCCTCGTGCCCTGCACGTTTCGTGGGTGGGACGCGTGGCTCCCCCTGGCCAGGCACGGACCTCTGCCGAATTTCCCTACGATGGCACCCCGGGCACTAACTGCCTCCGAGCCCCCCACTTACCAGCTCCCTAAAACACCGGGGAGTGCCCCCATGGCAACTCCCCTGAAAACCACAGTGGCAGGTGGCGCCCTGGGGCCCCTTTCCGAGGTCACCCGTGCCCACGACACTGCCCACGCGGCTAACGGCGCTCACGGGCCCCCGCACCAAGCGGGCGCACCCGTGCCCACTACGCGTAAACCCGGCCCATGGGCCCTTGGCCTACCACGGCCGACTAGCCCGGTGCCCGGGGTTACCCACTCAGCGATCTCACCTTTCGCCAGCCACGCTCCCAGGCCGTCAACAGGAGCTCCTGCACCCCCCAAACGGTTCGAGCCTACATTCCCACCAACAGCAAAACGACTTCCATTTTTGTTAATTAAACTAACCCAGCTAACTCACTCTACACTGACCCCGGGGTCCCTTGGGCGGAATCCTTCTCCCCCAATCAACTATCGCACCATGCATTCCACATTTCGCTCCATCACACAGGGACCCGCTGGCCTCACTCACACAACAGCCGGTACTCACGGCAACTCACCAACACACACATACGCTATCCTGCATCCTTTCTATCACCGCCCCTAACTACCTCGTGCTCCCACATCGTCCCTTAAACTATAGCACGTTCCTTTTAACACTACGTAGCTAAACTACGTCCCTCTACACATCCACAGCTGTCACTGTCTTCCAAAATCTCTTTTCCCATTCCCTCCTAAATCTGCCTACAAGCCCACAACATCCATTCCAGGACTCCATGAGGACTTACCCTGCCCATGAAAGTCGTCAACTAACACTAAACCCTTCCCCCGAACTAGTTTGTATCCTGTGCCCAGGCAGGGGGTACTTCACCCCTTACCCGGGAATCCTGTTCACCCGAACCGAGCTTGCTTATCGTTTTAATTTTGTATTCCAATATGCGCAAGCACCAGCGCACGGCAATCACGCTCGTGCACTTTGCACCTTGCCCGTGACGTCAGCAGCTGCACGTGGCCACCTCGTCCCTTGGACGGTACCATCCGCAGGGATTCACCCTCCTGCCGCGATTCCAACCCACGTGCAGCCATGACGTCAACCCTGCGCACCCCCAAAAGCAAACCTCGCATCTCGAGGGTTCCCACGCGAACACATGTGCCTCTGCCCTTGGCTAACACAAGCTCGCGTGGAGAACCCGTTCCGGTTCGAAATCCGTTTAACCTGCCTACCATTTGTCCCCCCGGCGCGGGATCGGGCAAATCCACCGCTGGCTTTTCCGGACCGGGCTTCACTCCCGCAAGCGAGCACGTTGGGGTCTCGTGCGCTGCACAGCACGGACCTCCGCCCCGCGGGTGAACCGCACGGTCCCCACAACAGGCTACGGCGCTTACCGGCTCCGTTCTCTCTGTCGCCGTCGTTCCTGCTACCCACGCACACCTGGTGTTACGACGCACAGACTCCACTCCATCACACTCACTTCCCATACCAGGACCGGCTGCATGCTCGCGCATGCCCACCGAATTTCCCTAACACGCGACCTAACACACCATGTCTCCCTCACATACCGCATTCTCACACACCGTTTCTTCGCACACGCGTGCCGTTTCCTGGCGCAACGCCGCTCCACCCACCCGTGATGGTCTTTTCACCCGCACCCGTGGGGCTCCCTCCACACACGGGACTTCATTCCACCTCGGATGCCCCTTTCACACACGGCACGCTGGGAAGCACCGCACTCCGGCACACATGCCACCCCAACCACTCACACACGGGCGCCCCACACACGGGGCCACTCACACTCACCACACACACCGGGATCAAACCACAGCTGGATTCGTGTCCCCACAAGGTTCCCGGGGCCTCTATACCCCCAGGCTGCACGTGCACTATTCACAGCACTCGTCCCCTAACTCCGCTTGCACGACCGAACCACCTGGTCGTGATTCGCTTCAAGGGGGCTACTCCCTCCTCGGTTTCCTGGACAGCATCCAGCTGCTCACACCAGTCTCAAACCCAGTCCACGGACTTCACCCCATACCTCCATACTCTTGTGGTGTTTCTGTTCCTTTAACCCCGGTTTTTATCGTGCAAGTCTTCTCCTCTACTGTTCTGTCTCCCGCGGCCTACATTTATTTAGTTTCTGTTGTCTCCTCGTGTCTATAGACTCTGCTTCTTTTCGCGTCTTTCGCCTTATCTTACATAGGTCAACCTTGCTTCTCCTTAAGCGCTCCGTCCTTCCCTCTGTTTCACTCCTCTTTTCAGATCTCCGCGACCTCATCCTTGCTTTCCGTCGTAATTGTCTTTTCTCTCCCTCCCAATTCCTCTCACCTCTGTCTTATACATTTATTAGTTTCTGTTGTCTCTCGTACTCCAGCCTTGCCTTTCTTTCAATTGGTCAACCTCAGCTTCATGTTCTTTTTGTTTTCTATCCCATTGTTTTCCTCCTCGTTCTTCCCTCTCCAATCTCGTTGCGTCCCCCCAATCTCCCGATTCTCCCTCGCTCACTCGTTGCCCCTTCAACCTCTCCTCGCATGTCCAACTATTTTGGTCCTTTTGCGTTTCAGTTTCAAAGTCATACTCTTTCAGTTTTCTAATTCACTGTTCTTCTTGATTCCCTCTTTCGCAATCTCATTATTCTTTCTCGTTTCTCATTCCTGTTCTTTGTATTTTCCTATTCCACTTCTTCTTTTCCTCATTGCAATCTCGTGGTTTCCTTCCATGATCGATTTCCTTCTTCTGTCTCATTCGTTCTTCCATCATTACTCCTTTCTTGCATCTCATTCTTTAATCGCCTTTGCTGTCAGCTGTTTGAGCTGTACAGCGGGGTTCCTTAACGTTTATTCCGTTCTCGTTCTTCCTCTCTCAACATCCTCAGCTCGTTTGTAACTCAGAAGCTTTCTTTCCAATTCTTTCTCATCTCCGCACACTCCGACCTTGCTTTGCCCAAAACTGTTCTTTCGATCTTTGCCCTTGTGTTTGTCTATCAGTCTTCCCAGTCCTCTGTCTCCGTACCTCCAGTCCCAGCTTATCAGCTCGCTTCGTCATGTCTTTGCAGTCCTTTCTCACACTCCACTATTTTTATCCTCGTGCACGTTCTCCGTCACCCCAATAATTTTTCCCTCTCGGTTACCGTCACTCTTTCCGTCACCTCCACGCTCTCGCCCAACACATCTCCCGTATTATTTTTTCTCACCCGCCTTCACCGCGGGCCTGAACAAACCGTATGCACCCCTCCCCAGCTCGTTCGGCTTCCCACACGTGCGTCGCCATTACGCACTTGCTGTTGCTTCATGCCCGCCTGCAGCACCGGCCCTATTTGCTGCGTTTCACCCCCATTCTTTTTATTTTTCCTTCATTTCGTTTTGTTGTTTCCATTGAGTCGTTTCCATCCATTTTTCGTTCATTCCATCCATTTTGCCTCCATTTCTTATTCATGTCCTTCCATCTGTTTGTGTTTGTTCCATCTGCTGTCACCCTTTTATTTCGTATTCATTCTTTTTTCATTCATCCATTTTGTATCCATTTTCTCATCAATGCCTCAAACATTTCCAGCTCCGATCCGTGGCGAATCGCAACGTGGGGGCGTTCGTCCGCCACCCAGGGCCCACTGGCCGCCCAATCGAGCTCTTGGGCTCGTCTGGGGGGGAAAGTTTCCTGCACACCAAGGTCCTGCATGGGGATTCCTCCTGAGCCATGGATTCTAAACTACTACATCCATATTCTACCCCCGGCAAACCCCTCGCCTTGAGACCCATCTTATTCCACGTAAAGGTTTTAAATTTAGCTCGCTCGTTAATTTAGAGGGAATCGGGGGTCGCTCCTCTCACCCCTGGGACGATTCCTTGATTTAGCTGGAGACGGAGTTTTGTTTTCCCGCTCTCTGACCCAGTGTTGCGAATTCGCGCCCGCCGGGCGTGCGATCGGACGTGACTCGAAATCGCGACCGCCTCGCCACGGACGGACAATTCAGTTCGTGACCCTCCCGGCAACGCCGGGGGATCCAGTCACGGGTGGGCCTTCGCCTCACCCGATCGTGCCAACGCCACCCGCGTGGGATGGGTTGTTCGCCCCAAACTCACCTACCTAAGTACCCACGCGGATGTAAAGGGGCATCGCACCTCGCCGCAGGTCGACTTCGGACACGGACCGCTTAAGCGGCCGTCCTGCTATCGGATAACCGACCAGCGGTTTATGTCGGCCTCGACGGTTCCTGATTAATTATCGGCGTATCCCAAGCCCACTACGAACCTTTAACGGAAGCCAAGATGGAGGTTCAATTAAAGAAAAGACGAAGCAACGGGCAGTTCAACAAAGTAAGCAATTTAACACACACTACATAGAGCACACCATTTTAGCACGTATTTACAGCCACATTAGCAAATGCACATATATTCCAATTAAGACAAAACATAAGCAACAACGCAGAGTACGGACCGACTAGCGGCGAACACTCGGGAACCACTTATACAGTTTCTACCTTACAAGGACACGCGCCACCAACACGCATTCACACCTAAGCAAAGGAAAGACCCCCTCAAAGGCAAGGAGTCAGACTGGCCCGTGGGGCCTAATGCGCGTTGGAACCTGGATGAGCGGCGCAGGTCCACGAGACCGAAGTCTACCCGCGCCCTCGTGGCGAAGCGCAAAATGTCGCTGCACGGCGTTTCGTGGGCACCTGCTGGTGTAAATGGGAACGGGGCCCCTTGTCGCACTCCTCCAGGCGCGGGGAAAGGGGGAATTGTTGATGCTCTGGGAGAGTAGGCTGGCTATGCTCGAAGTCCCGCCAATGCGCGATTCAACGCGACCTCGTCGCTGACTTCCTCGACCCCGGACCCGAGCCTCCAGGTTCTCCTCAGCCATCTCCCTCCGCAGCCGTTCGCTCCGGTACCGGTTCGCTCCGTAAGCCGTTCGCCTCCGTAGCCGTTGCCTCGTACTCATTCTGCCCCACTTCTGCCACATTCGCCTTGCGCTCGCTCTTATCGGCTCCAGGAAACCCACCTATGGCAAATCTCGGATCCAAACGACCTCAAGGCGACCACGCTCCCCGATGGATGGAGAAAAAGGGCGTGAAACTTTCCTGATCCTCAAATTTGCATATCCATTTCCGTCAGCGTCTGGAGGCGGGGCAAGCCGCCCGCGCTTCCTAATTGGAGGATCAGATTGCGCGTGTGTAGCATTCTGATCTGAATTCTCCTCGGAAAAAACCGCCAGTCGCACTCCGGCTCGCGTGCGCGCAGAGATGGCCCACCTCGTTCCACAGCTGGTGCGGTGGCCGTAGAGAGGTGGTGAGGGTTTTCGCGGTCGATGGCCATGCGTCTGTTGGAATGCGAGGGTTGGTGAGTGTGAGTTAGGGTAGCAGTGTAGGCGTGTTCTCTGTTGCGTTGGTTGGCCTCAAAACAAAGTAGAACAGAAAAACGGCCTAACTCAAGGATCGCACCTAGAATGAATCACATTGAATTCCTCTTGATTAAACGGTTGGAGCTAACTACACATTGTACTTTCAAAATACCTCACCTATGCGACCTGGATGGTGTCGCGAATTTCCACAGCAAATACAATATTTCATAAACTTAAGCATCAAGGAACCAAGTGGAAAAAAATTTGGTCTTTTATCCGTCTTCCCATAAAGTGAAAATTGTCTCAATGCCACCTGCTTACTACCCCCACCCCTCTCTTTTTATCCGAATCCGATCCTTGCTCTACCCCCACCCATTCAGTGCAGCACCCTCCTCCCACATCTCTCTCACTCTCCCCTTCCCTCTCTCTCTGTCTATCTGTTTGTCTATGTCTTTACACATATCCAGACAGTGGTTACGTCTGGGCGGGGTTTCTCTTCTGACGTGTCCGATCGGTGTTTGTCTTCGGACACGTCTAGGTTGTGTTAGACTCTGGATGCATCCGGGTGGTGTTTGAATCTGGACGGGAGTTTATGTCTGGAAGTGTCCAGATGGGAGTTTGTCTCCAGACAGCTTGTCTCCGGATGCGTCCGGGAAGTGTTTGTCTCTGAACGTGTCCTGG
>CM068968.1:69486277-69497157 GCA_035128595.1 Eptatretus atami | reverse complement strand
GTTCCACCAAGATTGACCCAATATCACATTCTGAGTTAAAAAATTTTTACGTTTTGACCCCTGTGACCCTAAGTCCTTCCTCCATACTTCATACGTCCCCAAATGTTGATCACATGTTTCAGGGAAGCAAGATTGAATCCGGTCTCAAAAATTCACCAGATGTTGCTGTGAACGAACCAACACCGTCGACTCCATCAAGAAAGTCTCCCTGTGGAATTTTGCGAGTAAATATGTTACATTGAAAGATCGTTTTTGATGTATCTTCCTCACAAAGTTTGGAACAAATTGACTTTCAATCCTTTCTCCGGATGGAAAAAGTACAGAAGTTTTAAAAGATGTGGAGTGTGGCGCTGCTTGAACATTCCACATAGTAAGGAAAAAATATCCCTTCAGGAGTTCATTAGGTTGAAACGCACAAACAAGAAAAATGATATTCCTTTCGAGAGAAGGATTAAACCTCACCCTATCGTATCTCAATCACATTGTTACTCATTACGGGAAACATGTTTAACAGTTTCTTCATGAAACTTTGGACATGTGATCAACATTGGGGACGTATGAAGTATGGAGGAAGGACTTGGGGGTCACAGGGTCAAAACGTAAAAATTTTAAACTCAGAATTTGATATTGGTCAGTCTTTGGTGGAACGTTTTTCCCAAATTAAACCTTGATTGAGGTGGGAAGCGTGGGATTTACGATGGCGTTGCCATCAACCTCGCTCTCGTGCTTTGTTGTTTTATGTCGTGTTGTGAAGAATGATCCATTGTATGCAAATGAGTTGAGAAAGATTTGTTTTGGATGGAGAATTGTGATGATATCTGGTTAGCAAATTTGACTCAGTTGTGGATTGAAGAGTTTTGTTTCTTTTTCAGGGAAGCAAAGATGAAGTGGTCTCAAGATTCACCAGATGTTGCTGTGAAGACCCAACACCGTCGACTCCATCAAAGAAAGTCTCCCTTTGGAATTGTTCAAGTAAATATGTTACATTGAAGATCGTTTTTTTGATGTATTTTCCTCACAAAGTTGTAACAAATTGACTTTTCAATCCTTTCTCCTAGGAATGGGTACAGAAGATTAAAAGGATGGGGAAATGTGGCGCTGCTGAACATTCCCGATAAGTAATGGAAAAATATCCCTTCAGGATTTCAGAGTGAAACGCACAAACAAGAAAAATGATATTCCTTTTCGAGAGGAGGATTAAACTCAACCCTATCGTATCTCAATCACATGTTACTCAATTAGGAACATTTTAAACATTTCTTCAGAACGTTATAAGTAGGGTGAATATACTGATTCTGGCTCACTTTTCCCCATGTAAATGAATGGCGGTTTTCAGCGATTCATTTTTTTATTTCCCTTAAAAAATACACCCCCCCTCTTTGCTATCCCAAGTTATATTTGTTTGTCTCCCTTTAACCGAGGGCATTCTATTCAAATAACCATATGCACAAGTATAAAGATTGGTTCAAGTAGTAATGTGGTTTGTTTCAAGGGGATTCTGAAAAATATCTGAAACATGGCAAGCCTAGGGACACTCTTTCAAATAACCAATGCATATTGTTTAGCTCACTCATTGAACCTATAAACATTTGTTCATTCTCAAATTCCTTCAATAGTTTAATTTCTTTGTTACAATAATCCCCCATCTAAAAATATTAAAAAACAAACATTTGAACTTTATATTTTTTAGATACCCCTTTTTGTGCCATTATGAAATGAATCTTCTCTTAATATCTCATCTGACCACCTCCTGAGCCCACATTATTCATTTTGAGATTATAGTAAATTATTTTTCCATTGTTCAATTGATAACCATCGAAGTTTTCAGTCCGTGTTGTGAAAATGAGGAGTGTTTTTCGAACACGCCGTGCCGTAAAACTAGGAACTGTTTGTGCACAGTCATGCTGTTAAAAAACAGGAATCTATTCTGTGATCCAAGGTCTCAAGCCAGGCTCCATTTTAAACATTTTTTGCTGCATTGGTGTGCTGTACTGTACCTGAGTGGGAAGAGCTTGTTTTGCAGTTCGAATAATTTGTATGGGAACTTAAACCTACAACTGATGAATTGATTAAAACTCTTATCTGTTGAGGTAAGATTTTTATTTTCCTATTTTCAGTTCCTTTTAAGCATCGACTCATTTCATAATTAAATAAACTTGATTAATAACATTATTATTTTCTCTCACAGGAAATTGTATCGAAATCAATATGATGAAAATACCGATTTTCGCCACAACTTGGGGCGAAATTGTTGGCTTGGTTGAAAGACTTATGAGCGGACCAAGACCCCACAGAACGAGCTCGATATCTGTGACCAACCAAAGAGTTATACGTTGGAGACCTTATGAGCGACCAAGACACAGACGAAGCTAGGCCTTGAGTGGATGACTTTGTGGTTTCTTGGATATCGACTATTTGTATGGAACTAAACCTTCAAGTTGATTGTATGGCATTCATAACCTCTTATACTGTTGAGGTAAGATTTTTATTTTCTCTTATTTTTTAGTTCCTTTTAAACATCGACTCATTTAATAATTAAATAAACTTAATTAATTACATTAATTATTTTCTCTTCACAGCGAATTGTATCTGAAATGGCCAATATCAATAATACGATTTTGCCACAACTTCGGGGCGATATTGTTGGGCTTGGTTGAAGACCCTTATGACGCGACCAAAGACCCACAGAACGAGCTCGTCCTTGATGACCCAACAAAAGTTATACGTTGGAGACCTTATGAGCGACAAGACCCACAGAACGAGTTGGCCTGAGGGGATTGACTTTTGGGTTCCTGGATATCGAACTATTTGTTATGGAACTAAACTACAAGTTTGAAGATTGGATTCAACCTATTATCTGTGGAGGTAAGATTTTTATTTCCTATTTTCAGATTCCTTTTAACATCGACTATTTAATAATTAATAACTTAATTAATACATTATTATTTCTCTCACAGGAAAATTGTATCTGAAATACAATATCAAAATACCGATTTGCCACAACTTTGGGGCCGAAATTGTTGGCTTGCTAGTTGAACCTTATGAGCGACCAAGACCCACAGAACGAGCTCGTTGCCTTGATGGACCCAACCAAAGAGGTTTATACCTTGGAGACCAGCAAATCCTTGAAAAGAGTTTTACGCAATAGTACTCATTGCGAGTTATCAAGACAATACCTCCACTGAACAAGTATACCTTGATGAGCCAGAATACAAGTTTTACCTTGGAGACTCACAAATGTTTGAAAAATCAGTTAATGAGTCTGCTTGATGGTTTAAATAACTACCTTGGAGACTCAGGGAAAAGGGTTCTGCCAAGATGGTTCTAAATACTGGGGCCTATCCTTGGAGACTCAACAAATTTTGAAAAAAAATTATAAATGAGTTATCCTTGGTGGTTTGCTTAAATATGAAACCTACCTCGGAGACCTCACAAATTTTTGAAAAAATCAGTAAATGAGTTCTGCCTTGATGTTTAAATAACTCCTTGGAGGACTCAGGAAAAGGGTTCTGCCAAGATGGTTCTAAATATGGGGCCTACCTTGGAAGACTTCACAAAGTTTTGAAAAAATTAGTAAATGGAGTTATCTAGTGTGTTTTAAATTATTGAAACTACCTCGGAGAACCCACAAAATTTTAAAAAAATCAGTAATGAGTTCGCCTGGATGGTTTAAATAACTACCTTGGGACTCACAATTTGAAAAAAATCAGGAAAATGAGTTATCCCTTCGAGACTTTTATAGTTGCTTTATTTTGTTAGACTTGAATGTGGGTTTTGGCTGATAATTTCACCAATGTTGATACATATCTTGGAAACTCACAGAATGTGGTTCAATACTTGAAGACTTGGAAAGGTTGGGTTTATTTGGAGACTTGAAATGCTATCACTCTTTGGGATCTAAACCTTTCGATGTAGTTCTTTTGTCGGATGGTGCTTGATGGGCAGCAAAGATCAAGGAAAGTTCTGGAAGAAAGTGCGGGCTTACTCCCCCTTCTACGTCATCAACCTGAAAGCCTTAAAAGACAGAATTGAAGAAGAAAAAAAAGTTCAAAAATATATATAGGTGGAAAACTCATTTTGAAAAAGACATTGTGTCTGGCGAGGATTTGAGTTGGGGTTGAGATTTTGAAGGTTGAGGTTGGACACCACACACACACACACACACGATACACACACACCGCACGCACACACGCACACACACACACACACACACACACACAACACCACCACACACACACACACACACACACACACACACATCAACAAACAAAGTTAAAGCCTGGACTATTCCATTGAGATTTTGGTTTTGGGGTTCAAGATCTAAGAACGTCCCCCTTGACACATTATATACTGTTATACACTCGGGACTTGGCCCTCGAGTGTCCCACACGGTGTATAGCGGAGGGAGTGAAGCGCCAACCCATTGCTCCATTGCACACACATTATATACTGTTATTAAGCCTCGGACTTGGCCCTTCGAGTGTCCACAACGGTTGTGTATAGCAGACACGAGGGAGTGAAGCGCCAACCAAATTGCTCCCATTGCAACACACATTATATACTGTTATACACCTCGGATTAGCCCTCGGAGTTGTCCACAACGGTGTATAGCAGGAGGAGTGAAGCGCCAACTCCATTGCTCCCATGCCACCACACACAACACACACATGCATTACACACACACGCATACACACACACGCATACACACACACGCACAACACACCCGCACACCACACGCGCACACACACGCAACACACACCACGCATACACAACACGCACTCACACACACCACACCACACACACGCAACACACCACATACATACATAGCCCAACACGCACACACACACACACACACACACAACACACACATATCAACAAACAAATGGTTAAGCCTTTGATCGATTAGTTGAGGATTCTGTGTTTGGGGTTCACAGATACGAAGAACGTCCCCCCTGACCCACATTATATACTTTGTTATACACCTCGGATTGGCCCCTAGTGTCCACAAGGTGTCTAGTAGGAGAGTGAAGGACAACCCATGCTCATGGGTATTATCTGCTTAGTTTTGTCTTTTGTTAATTCCTGTGAATTAAAATGAAACCTAAAATCTCTTCCCCTTTCCAAATCATATATCTTATAAGTCCAAGAAACCGTATTCTATCTTACATCAACAATTTTAAAAAGTTCGTTCGCTTCCATCGTTTAATATAACCTTTTTCAAAATGAGATTTTCCACCTATTATATTCTTACGATTATCACACTTTTGAACTTAGGTTTTCTGATATTAATCTCTTTTCATTATTTTTAATTTTGTAATTGTTCTGATGGTTTCATATTCGTTGACGTTGTGAATTGTGTCATTATGACTTATCCACATATCCTGAATAAAAGATGACCATTGTTGTTTGACGGAGTTTCTGTTGAATTTTTATATATAGTCTCTTTTTAAGTACGATTAAAAACGTTCAACAACAACGGCCTTCCCTTCATTAAGGTACTGTATAATGTAATACTGTTATGTTTTTAAAAATTCATAAAATGTCTGTTTTTATTAAACCTCTCGACCCGCATCAGTCCACAATTTTTAGGTTTTCTCTTACTTTTATTAAACTGTTGAAGGCTAACATAAGAGTATTACCTGTTTGTTTTTTAAAGGACAAACCCATGCGTATCTATCCTCAAATCAATACGGTTAAAGCATACTTGTAACCCCTTATCTTATTGAGTTCAATCAAATCAGCGGACCAGATATAATCAACTTCCTTGGAATAAACCTTCCTTCTCTGAAACTTGTGAAATAATTGGTTTATGTAATTCATCAGCTTAATTGCTCTTGCAATCATTATGACATCATTAGAGTCTATAGTTTTTGGAATTTCCAACGTCCAGTTTCTAATTTAGCCACTGATCATCTTCTTTCACGATGAAAACCGATCAACTTTTTCTCTCAGTTGGATTTTGTATTCAGAGACAAATTATACACCATTTTCTTCTATCGGCTTCATGGCTTTTCTTCTAAATGTTGTGTCCCTTAATCAATATCGTGCCTCATGCACACTTCATCAACCCTATGATAGTTTACTCCATGTTCTTAGGATTGTCTGCCTCATCCTAATCTTTTATCCAAGTTTGTGCCTGCGACCACAGAAAGAAATACCCTGGTAGATGTAATTCCCCCGGTATTTCAGTCCAGTTGTAAATTTACTTCTGATAAAACTTTTGTATATCTCCTCCGGGTTTGTGTTTGGAGATTAAATGATTTTTTTTTGAACCACACACCGAACCATATACCTTTTGTGTAACCCTGTTATTTTTTACTTTTAAAATATGAGATATTTTTGTATTAGTTTTCTTTTTACATTTGAGACAATAACTCATTTATTTATGAGAAAAAATTCCGACAGAGGCCAAAAACCTTTTAGTTCCAACATGCCACATTTGAATCTTATTTTTAAAACATAAATAATCTTCCAGGAAATGCCTTCACTCTCTCCTCCATTTATTAAGAAAAAATGAAAAAACTTTAATTACATCAAATTATCCTCTCCCTGAAAACGATGTCAATAGTCTTTGTCGAAAATATTGGCAAAATAGGACTTGGTCAATTCTTTGTTTTTCCTCCTTCGGTGGGTTGAGTTACTTTTTCTGTAATTACCACCAATCTTTTTTTTAATCTCATGGGTTCCTTATTTTGATATTTATTTATTCTCGCTCTTTCCTCCCTCTTCCTCTCTTTCCACCTTCTCTCTCCCTTCTCTCTCTTCTCTCTCTTTCTTCCCTCTCCTCCTTCTCTCTCTTCTCTCTCTCCTCCTTCTCTCTCTTCTCCTTTTCCTCCTCTCTCTCTCTTCAACTCCTCCTCATCCCTTTACTATCCTTGAATACGTTACACCCCATCGAAATATCATAACATATATTCATCAGGATTTCTTGTTATTCCTGTATCCAAAATAATTTTTTATACAACAGGAAACCAATAAAATTTCTTCCTGAATTTCTAAAAGAGCCTTACTTTTTCTTAACTTATAATTTTTCATTATTTAACATTTTAGTAATTCCAAAGTTGTCGGTTTGATCAAACATCAGCATAAGCCAATATTTTATTGAAAATACATCATTCTTATGTTGTAGAACATTTTTATTAAAATACGAATACCCTTTTCTTGAAGGTATTGCTTGGACACAGAAATGCATAAATTTCTTGAAAGCCTTCGTTTGCCGTCATTTATGTATTGACATATATGTTAGAAATAATATTATGACACGGAACACCTCCCATTCTTTCCCATACTTAAATCATTTTGTATTCCCTACTTATTATATATAATCCTGTTTTTTCTGTTTTCATGATATAAACTAGGGCAAACCATTATTATATTTTACCCTTATTAAATTCTTTTATTTTGTTTGTTACTAATCGGGCTCCAAAAACTCATTCTCTATACCAAGTGGATAATATTTCTTCTTACGAGACTGATTTAATTGCTTCCAGGTCTTTTAGGTCAATTTTAAATGACCAATTATACCCTCATCATTCATATCATTTACCCCCATTGTTCTATTCTTCATACAAACGATACGCCTTCTTTATAAAAATTATGTTAATTTCGAACTGTGAATTCTGTAATGACCTGGAGATAAATCAACACCTTCTGTATCTTCTCCACGGCCGTTTTATTTAAGGATATATATTGTGTAAATCTTAATCTCACCAGTCAAATTTTCGCGTCACGTCTGGGCGTGGATTAATTTTTTAATTTATAAAGCATTCATGTTAATATTTTTGGTTATATTATATTTATGTCGTTTCAGCACTGTTGCCTTTGTGTAATAATTTGATAAATCAATATCCAGTTCTTGGGATACACCAAAGATAGAACCATCTTTTCCCAAACATAAGTCATTTTTATTAGATTAAAAAACTAATTCATAAAAAATATTATTTTGTGAGTTGAAATAACACATAAAGCATAATTGACCACAACACTTGGAAATGTAATTCTTGACTTGAAATGTTTGATAAACACCATTCTGTAAGAATTTTTGACTTCAAACAGGTGGTGGAAGACCAAAACTATCAAAATAATATTTGTCCGTTGGTTATTAAAAAATACAACCAATGAGAACCGTTCCCATGTTATCTTCTAAGTTCAAATAATATCGTTTTGTATGTTTAGGCACGTTTGTAAAATTCATCTCTTCATACAAAATAACCACATAATGAATTTTTAATTTCTTACAATTATTTGACAGTTGTAAATTTGCATGTTGTATTCTTTTCCAAATTCTTTAAAACACTCAGGCAATGCTCATTGTATTTATTAGAAAGATATAATCCATGTACCCCTTTTAGTTAATTTACACCTGCTTGTCGATAGAAGAAAGCATATCTCAACTACAATCTCGCTTTATCAGGCCAGACCTTCAAGTTTTTTCAGCAAAATCTACAATTACCACCACTTCATAATTTGTTTCTCCAACTCTGTGTTATTGTCTTTCCAATTCTTTTGAGCCCGGAGTTGAGCCTTCTCGTTGGCAGTTTTCACGCTGTTGAATACCACCCGCAATGCTCCAACCGCACTTAAACCAGCCAAATAAAGGAATTAGAAATGGAGAAATCCTCCACTCGTCTCTCTTATTGAATATTTGTCAACATTGTTTTGTCATTTAATTTTAAGTGAAGCCAGTTATCGTTCAAGATTTTTAACTGTTCTCTTTTGAGCAAAACATCAATTCTTACTGCTCCTTTTCTCTGAATGTCATAAACGTTAATCATACAGGCTTTGATTTTGAACAACAAGATGATAGTTTATGAGTATTATTTTGATTAACATATTACCCCAGTTGCGGTACTTTGCCCACTCATTTATTTACAAAAATTTATGTGAGACTAATCATAACCACCGATTATCTGTATTAATCGTGTAATTCTTGTTTTTCCAAAAGCAAACAATATGCATCAACTTCTCACTCTCTCCTCTTCAATGTATAGGGAATGTATCCACCTTGATTAGACTCTATAGTTTCTTTGAGGCGCTTGAGTGTCGAAACGCATTGATTGCTATTACAAAACTTTAAGATGCTGTCTATCCAAAATAGGTCTTATTTCATTACTTCACACACCTTTTGTAAGACTTGTATGCCTTCCAGCAAAATCATTTTTTCCCAATAATTTCCAATCTATCTCGTGGATTAAAAATGTTCCATCTAGGAGAAAACGGATAGTTGTTCACCTTTCAGCATTATCACTCAATGCATTATTTTATCAGTCGCAGTATCACCATCTGGCTTTTTTAAAAATGATGCCACAGATATCGTGGCCTTTCCTTCCAGAACACCAAATCCACGTGTAATGGTTTGGTTGAGTTTAACGTGTTGACCTCTTCTTTTTGAGGATGATACACGAGGTTTCTTTGAGTTAAGTTCTTCTGTTCAACATCTCTCTTTTTTAAGATTAGTGAGTATATTTTCACTAATATACCAACTCATTTCGATCAAATTACAAATTTATTCTGCTCACCAAAAGACGACCAACCAAAAAGTAACTATTTTCATATTCATTCCTTTGAGTTGAAATCTAATTTAAGACGCATACAGACTTATCATGTCAACAATCCAAATTATACCTTTTAAGAGGAACTGCCACAGTAAAACTATTAACTGCTTTTGTATCTCGTATGCGTTCCTTCTTTGAGTAATATCCAGGGTCTGTGGTTGTTCCCGTTGACATATCAGAATAAAACCTTCGACAGCCCCTTTTTCCCATACTAATCACTGAATGTATGATAGTGTAAATTTAATCATTTCAGATACAGCAGAGACATAATCAACCGCTTCACTTCTTGTGTCCAATGTACAAACGAACACTATCAAACCATTTTCCAGAGAAATCATTATACGATGTGTAGCGTTTGTGTTATTTCCCAGCCTTAGTGAATATAAATTTTACCACAACCAAGAGAAACTTTCGGATAGATTCAAATAGGTTTTGATTGATTATTTTATTTCAAAACTTTTTGATACCATTTGCATTCCAGTCTTTTCCAGTTATTGCCATTTACCTTGAAGTAATCTTCTTTTTTAGTGGAGTTTGAGATTGATAATAGTATCAATCCAATCATAGATCTTCAATTGCTTCCATACTTGTATTTATTTAGGAAAAAAGATGTTAAAACTTTTGAAAACCCTGATCCAAGTATTCGAATTATTTTCTGTCGTTCTTGGGGAGACAACTGAGTTTTGCCTTATTTAATTTCTTTTATTGCTTGTAATTTATGAGATTCCTTGGGCATCTTTTATTACTCTTTATAGCACCTGCATACATTTACCCACAGAGAAGCAGTTGAACAATTAGGGTCTTTTATGTTTAAGAATAGTTGAACCCGATACCCATTAGAGTTATCAGATTATCCCATCTCCTCTAAATATGATGTCGCCCCCTGTTGTCTCTTAGGTTTATGTATCCTCTACCAAGATACTATACCTTCGCCCTGTGTAGTATGGGGAAAGGAACCTCCATATCCCCCTGTAATTATTTATATTTTCCCAACTCGGTGTTTACTCACAAGTAACCTGTATTTATTTATTGGAAACTTCACGTAGCCGTGACATTCTGATGGATATACTTCTCCATTAAAAGAAATTCATCGATTATCTTGGTCGTATCTAAAATTTACTCTGTGGTATTGGTTTTTCCTGAACACAGGGAGATAACAAATTTTTGGTTCCGTATGAAATTTAAACCCAATTGGGGTTGGAGTATGCGCTGAATGAAAATATTGTATTTGTTTTTAATTCCATCATGATTAAGCCCATCAAATTCAAATCACAGTGAATTAATACCGAATTTATTCCTGAGGATATCTTGAATAATCTCTCTCTT
>CM068968.1:69434973-69445117 GCA_035128595.1 Eptatretus atami | reverse complement strand
AGCTTTCTCTTCAGCACGAAGTCATTTCTGTGTCAGGTATTGACCTCGATGGAGGCTCTGGTCACAGTTAACAAACACAATCAGATTAACCATATGCAATTTAGGATGTGATAACATTGCGGGTATCCAAGATATTGGACCCATTTTGGCATAAGTGGAATGCAGTTGGCATTGGCATGTCACCTCATGGTTAATTAGCAGGATAATAACAAGAAACAGATAAAATAAGCTTTATTGAAAACTCTACAACACAGTAATGGGCAGTTAATAAGACGATACAGTATATGTACTCAACATGTTATATAAGCTCTTGGATATATTAATTTTAGACACATACATCGACCCAGCATGAGATTATGTTTCATATAAGCCATAATATGTGTAGTCTGACAGTGTAATGGGTCGTCTAGAAGCCATTCTGATTGGGTAGCGGAAATCGCTTTTGGCACAAAATGATGAAAATTCATTTTTGAGGGTACCCCTTTTCATGAGGCTAAAACAGGTAGTGCATCCCAATATTTTCAATGTTAACAGTCAAATTCGTATTCAGCATATCCAGACACTTCAAAAAAACAAAGTTTTGTTGGGAGGTGCACGATGGCCCTATCTAGCCCATGGCCTATCTATATTTGATAGGGAAAATGAATTTGAATTTTTTTGTATTAAAAGTAAATATACGATATTAGCAAGGACCCACAAATCATCCATCCACATCAGAACATCACAGAACAGAACATCCAGAACATTGTACTCAATGTACAATGTGACTTCAAGTCCTCAACTCTCCCTTCCCCCCACCCCCCAAACCCAAAGTCCTCAACCTTCACCTCCCAACCCCAAGTCCTCATCTTCCCCCTCCCACCCAACAGGCATCAATCTCCTCTCCACTTCAAATGTCCTCACTTCCCCAACTCCTCAACCCCGACCCTCCCTCCCCCAATGAGGAAGAGATTCCGTCGATATGTTGGGTAGGTTCGATCTAGTCGATAAAAAAAATTTCAAACATTTAAAAAAAAAAAATTGTTCTAAACCCTTGATTAATCACTTTTTTTCCGTCGATAGTTTGTCTGTCTGTCTCTCTGTCTGTCCCTCTGTCAGTCCAGTGCTCCGTTAATACATATGGCGATTTCGATGAAACTTGTTGGAAGGTTCATACATACTAGTTGTGTGCAAATGAGAATCGTTGCTATAGGGACACCAGTATGCCTAACAACGGTGACTTTGAATTTAATGAAAAATATACAAAAATTATTTTTTCGAAAATCAAAATCGGGCGCACTGAGCGACGTGGGCAGTACATTCAGCCATATTGGTAAAAATTTCCAGTCGGATCTATGAAAACTGTCGGAGAAAGATAAGACTTTGAATGAAACCGCCTGGTCGAAAACAATAAAAAAACGAGTTCGTTATAGATCTCAGAGAAATATGAGTCAGATATACATGAAATGGTTTGGTAGGCTCATGGGTATTGTCCTAAAGTTATTGTGAGAAAGGAACCGTTGCTATGGACTCCTCCGTTGGCCTAGCAATCCGGCCGAAAAAACCTCTAAATGTGGGGGTATTTTAAGACAGAAAAAAAACAATCTGCAGGATTAACCGCTTGAAGCAGAATCATAATTTTTCTTGTGCTAATCCTCAGGGTCATTCCCCATCGAACGGGCCATCGCGTCAGGTTTATTTGGTAGTCGACTACCCATGTCTGCTACCGGCTAGTCTGTCTGTCTGTCTGTCCCGAGGCAATAGCTCTCTGTTTGATACGATCCTGACAAAATTTGGGTGGGAGGTTTATATCATGATCTAGTTGTGTTTCCTAAAAATGGGGGCGTGGTGCGCCCATTATGGGCGGAGCCACGCCAAAAAAACATGTGTTTTTAGGGGGTAAGCCGATTTAATTTGGCATCTTCTCCTAGGGGGTTTGTCGAATCGACAGGGGTTTCGGTATTTTGGTTAGCCAATGGCACTTGCATAGCCCCACGGAGCTCAAGTTTTTCATTTCGTCCCAAGGCAAGGTCACGAACAAGGTCACGAACTTAGAAAAATGTGCGAATTTTGTATACATAAAATTTTCTTCTCCGAGAGTTTGTCAAATTTGGGCAGGGGTTTCAGTATTGGTTGAGCCCAATGGCACCTGCATAGCCCCAGAGACTCGAATTTTTCATTTCCGTGCCCAAGGTCAAAGGCCACAAGGTCACGAACTAGAAAATTGCGAATGCTGTTTTTAGGGGGTACTCGATTTTCAAGTTGCATCTTGCTCACGAGGTTTGTCGAATCTGGCAGGGTTCAGTATTTGGTTGCCCAATTGGCAGACTGCATAGCCCCAACGGATGCTCGATTTTTTATTTTCGCCCAGAGGTCAAGGTCACAAGGTCACGAACTTAGAAAATTGCGAATTTTGACCGTAAAATCAATCTTCTCCGGGGGTTTGTCAAATCTGGCAGTGGTTTAGTATTTGGTTATCCCCTAGCTCCAAAATGACCTGCAAGGCCCCGACGGAGCTCGATTTTCATTTTTCGTCCCAAGGTCACGAAGGTCAAGGTCACAAGTCACGAACTTAGAAATATTTCGAGATTTTGACATATAGAATCATACGACCGCGCTAATACTTTGAGAGCTAGTGTATGACAATTTTTATGGCATAATCTTTGAGCATCAAATTCCCTTCACTAAAGTCTTGAAAAACCATTTTGGCTCTATCGTCGAACACCTTGCTGTGGCGCCCCCTTCAAGTTTGTTTTTAAGCGCTGATCTTCAAACAAAGTATGATATATCCGATTGAGTGCGAACGTTATATTGTTCCTGGAATGTTCCAGAGGAAAGTTTTGGGCACGCAAAGTCATAATCCTTGACGCTTTGACCTTCAAAGGTCACCAAAGGTCAAATTTTCAAATTGTTGTGGGAATATCGAACCGGGGTTTTCGGGACATTTTTTTTTTTTTTTTTTTTTTTTTTTTTCTTCGAAGACTAAACTCCAATAAGCTATAACACGTATCCGTTTCCTTATTTTAATGTCACAACATTGTTTTGTGACCTTTAAAAGGTTATGCAAAGGTCAAAATTTTAAAATGTTGTTGAACGAAACCAGGTTTTCGACATTTTTGGCAGCTAATAAAACCTGTCACTCGGTACCTACAATCATGTTGAGATTTTTTATAACTTGGTCAATACATGATCGATCACATTGTACTCATCCTTGACTTCTGAAACAGATCTAAGCATAGTCCAAATAACCCGCCGTGAACCATCTCGTCTTCAGACTTGTTCTAAATC
Source organism: Eptatretus atami (assembly GCA_035128595.1). Classification (NCBI taxonomy): domain Eukaryota; kingdom Metazoa; phylum Chordata; class Myxini; order Myxiniformes; family Myxinidae; genus Eptatretus; species Eptatretus atami. The sequence goes on along the minus strand of CM068968.1, from coordinate 69,441,850 downwards.
TTAAACTTATCTACCTTTCTGCTGCATTTCTTACCCTTCCATGGAGACCATTCCATGGGCATGAACTACTGCTGAGTGAAAGTCCCTGCCTGACTTACTCGTCTTAACTCTCCTCTTCTTTTCTGCTCAGGCTATGGCCCCTGGTTCTATCACCTGTCTACTCTGTTGAATAATATCATTCTTCACTTATTTTTATCTCTAACCTTTTATTGCTTTAACATCTATAAATCATATCTCCTCGGTAACCAACCTCCTTTCTAATGTATAAAGTCCTGTCTCTTCAAACGCTCTCATGGCTGAGCTATGGCGCAGAATAATCTAGTACCCTGCGCTGAATCCTCTCTACTGGCATCTAGTCCTCTGGAACGTGGTGACCAAACATGCACCAGCCATATTCCTCGAGTGGCTCTTTGCGAATGTTAATCACCCACCTCTTTTAATTTATAATTGATCCCCCTCCTTATGACAGCCTAAAACCTATTTAATCTTTACCTATAGGTTGCCTTATCACTCTGCTGCGCCTGCACCTCCCGTATCTATCACCACCGGCCAGATCCTTCTCCGTGGTGACCTTTCAAAAATGTACCCCCCTTACACTCTGGTTGTTCAACGAAAAAAATATTTTCACGAAAAAATAAAGTGACCACTTATATTCGTTATTGTTGTCTCTGTCTGTCTGTTGTCTGTCTGTCGCCGAGCATGAGGCTCTGTGGGTTTTGATCCGATTCCTGATAAAATTTTTGGGAGGTTTTATATCATGATCTAGTTGTGTTTTCTCAAGATGGGCGTGGTGCGCCCATATGGGCGAGCCACCGCCCAAAAAACAGTGTCTTGTTAGGGGGTAGCCGATTTCAATTTGGGCATCTTCTCCGAGCGTGTTTGTCGAATCTGACAGGGGTTTCGGTATTTGTTGCCCAATGGCCCTTGCATAGCCCCACGGAGCTCGATTTTGTTCATTTCGTCCCAAGGTCAAAGGTCACAAGATCACGACTTAGAAATTGCGAATTGGTGGTTTTTCCGGGTGGTAGCCAATTTCAATTTGCGATCTTCTCCGAGGGGTTGCGAATCTGGCAGGGGTGTTCGGTATTTGGGTTAGCCCAATGCACTGCATAGCCCCACTAGCCGATTTTTCATATTTCATCCCAAGTCAAAGGTCACAAGGTCAACGAACTTAGAGCATAATTGGGATATTTTGACCAATAAAAATCATCGAACCGCCCACTTTGAGACTCGGATGACATATTTTTATGCATACTTAGAATGCATTCCCACACCTAAAGTCCTCAACCATTTTGCTCTATCCGGCTCGAATCACGCTTGCCCTGTGGCGCCCCCTTCAAGTTGTTTTTACGCCGTTTCATCAAAGTATGAGATAATCCGAGAGTGCGAATGCCATATTAGCCTATAGACGTTATATTGTTCCTGGAATGTTCAGAGGAAGTTTGGCACCAAAGGTTCATAATCCTTGACTTTGACCTTTAAAGTTCACAAAGGTCAATTTTCAAAAGTTGTGGGAATTCGAACAGCGGTTTTTCGATCTTCTTCGACGAACTAACTCAATAAGCATAGTGCACGTATCCTGTTTCCTTATTTTAATGACCCTCCACAACATGTTTGTGACCTTAAAGGTTAATGCAAGGTCCAAATTTTGAAAAGTTGTTGAACGAAACCGGGTTTTCGAACATTTTGCCAGCTCATAACCTTCACTCATACCACATCATGTTGATCCATTTTATAACTGTGTCACCATTATCACATTGTCTCATCCTAGACTTCTAAACAATTAACATCGTCAATACCGACTCGGGAACCATCGTCGTCTTCAACTTTAATCTCTATTTTTCATTGTTCTTCCCATCCCTAACACCTTACACATTGCTCAGTAAATTCCATTCTGCCAATCTTTGCCCAATCTATATCAAGTATCAATACTTTCCTGATCTGATACACTCACCTCCTCTCTGTATCCACCTTACCTCCAAACTTTGTGTCATCTGCAAATTTGGAAAGCTTACTCTTTACTCATTATCCGAAATCGTTGATGTAAATATTCGAGTTTCAATTCAGGGCTTTCGGTCAATTTTTCACAGTTATGACCTTTTTAACTAACCTACATACAGTGTTGTTCATAGGTCAGTGTTCAGGTGCCTAACTTCACACCACTAATTCTTCACACCCATTGGCTGGCACAGCTGGCCTGACTCCACCCCATACTTCACACCCATTGGCTGTACACGTTTGTCCTTGGAGTCAGCTGTGAGGATAACTTGCATTTTTGCACTACAATCACCCAGAGAGTGGGACCCAAAGCCACCTTCACTAATGCAGGGGAGAGGAGTAGGGGGGCGGTGAGGTGTGGGAGAAGGGGTAGGCGGTTGGGCAACGCTGCCAGGTAAAAAATAAAAAGGCTGATGTTGAAATAATACTTGGACACAGCACAGAAGTACCAAGGCACCGTATTTAAATGTATTTATGAAAATCTGTTTTATTGAATGATGAAGATGCGTCTCGACCAGTAATGATTAATTATCATTGACAGGCGATGACCTTTACGGGAAAAAGTTTTGGAAATGAAATGGATTAAAAAACTTTTTGGTTGAAAATGATAATTAAACGTGAATCTTAGGCCATGGGCTAGAGTAAGGGCCACCGTGCACCCACCCCCTCCACCTCCCAACAAAACTAATGTTTTTTATTATAGGCTGGATATGCTAATACAATTTGGAATGTAACATTGAATATAGTGGATGCACTAACTCTGTTTTTAAGCCTCATGAAAAGGGTTCTCTCAAAATGAATTTTCGTCATTTGTGCCAAAAGCGATTCGTCACAATCAAATGGCTTTAGAGACCCATTATCACTGTCAGACATCAAGCATATTATGGCTTATAATGAAACATAATCTCATGCTGGTTCGCATGTATGTGGTCTAAAATAATAATATCCAGAGAGCTTATAAACATGGTTGAGTACAATGTACGTATCGTCCTATTAACCGTTCTTACTGTGTTGTAAAGTTTAAAAAGCTTATTTTAAGACATTTTTTTTTTCTGCCAAATAGTCCAGAATATAGAATCTGACTTAATTGTTATCCATATATATAGTATCCAAAATACAAATTTAATACGCAGATAAACATGAACACACATGATGTTACACACTATAACAACAGAACGTATTCACAAAATCAAGAAGCAGGGTTGGGTTTTAAAAAATCAATAAATTGCTGAGAACATTATTCATGTTAAATTACGCTGGAATATTCTTCCCACTCTAAATAATATAGTAATGTATTTTAACAAATATCATATAAATGTTCTAACATTCAATTATATTCCCAAATTCTGATATAAACAATGATTGAAAACCAACATTATATTTAACATATAGTAGGTAATACGTCTGTAAACATTGTTCCTTTTACCGAAGCGATAACAACAGTATAATCTTTCATATACATATTTCAAAGATATTTCTGTTGATATATTATCATGATCATACATTTCCTTGTATCATCAGGTAAGTAACAAATATCCTGAAGATTTTTACTGTCAATCCATTTCAATCAATGTCAATCAGCTAAATGGTTCAGCTATCTTCTTCAAATCTGTCAGGACTCCGAGCTGTCACCAGGTAAGTATTCTGTTCTCGGTATGCTGTCCATCGTCATCTGATTCATCATCCCATCATCAATGGTTGTTCACTGATTCACGAATATCTGTCAACTTGCTGTGGGAGAACACACCCCCATACGATAGAGGCCAGTTTTGGTTGACAAGTGGGCCCAACCGTCGTCCGTCACCAGCATCAGGATATCAAGAAGAACGCTGTTTGGTACGCTCTCTTCCTTGAAGTGAAATGGAATGTTTACATGACTACACCATGCACCTCTGGCTTGCCTTCTGTTGTCTGTAGCATGATGCCAATGCAGTGTGGATTGAGACCATTTCAGTGAGGTTGTTCAGTAACTGGTCTAAAATTTCAAAATTCCAGAGTGGATAAATGGATAGGGGCCCCTGGTGATCGAATGATTGCGTTGACAGCAGAACTTGATGTTTCGCAACAGCCTGAGCAAGGCATTTCCAACTCTGTGAGAATTGAGTCGTTTTCTGAGTGTCCCATTCGGTTCAGCAAGGTTATTAATTTTTCGCTCTGTTCTGAAAAGGTGACTGAAGTGTCATGCATATGAGCATAGCTTCGGGAGTTTCCATTCCCTCATTTCGATGCCAGCATGACAAATTCTTGCCCAATTGAATCACGAGCCTGTGCCTGTTTCGACGTGTGAGAGAGTTGGTTTGCCTGATATCAGGTAATTATCAAATTTTTTCTCCAATTGTGATGGAATTACAGCTGTCATGGTTTCCAGGTCCTGGGCAATGGAGCTCATTTCAGTCATCAGCTTTTGGCGAAGCCTCCAGAATCACTGACGTAAGGTAATTTTCCAACATCCTGGATCATTGATCCCAAACCAAGTTCATATGCCATCATCGAACTGTGTCGCCTAATGTCACGGTGAGAGCTGTAGAAATGTAGGACTGGAAGTTGCCTCTTTCTGTTTAGTGTGCAGAAGGCCAGTCCGTCCTTGTATATTGTCATGTTTCTCCAACTTAGCTTTGAGGTTTTCTCCACGAAATTTGGATTGGATAGTGGTGCATTTCAAGTGAAGATGATAAATTTCAAGTTACGCTCTGACAGTTTTCATCATATTCTTTGCTGATGATGATATATATCCTGTCGATACTTGGCGTACGCACCAAACCCCTCAACTGTGTCGCTCTGCAAGTTTGATTTGTTTGCTCCATGTTTTCTATGCTTGTTACTTCTCATTGTCTGCATTTTGTGTGTATGGACCCTGCAGGATTTGTGGTATTGTAGCTTCTGTAGCAAACAAATCAATGGCCTCTAATTCTGGATCAGCACTTCTGTCTAAATTTGTCCTCAGCAGTTGAGCAGCTGTTCTCCATCCATCAAACTCAAACTGACTTAGCCCTCAGTAGTCGCATGTCCCTTTGACTTTCCACTTTCTTCCGTTCCATCGAGTGCGAATATACAATCGGGTGAGAATAGTACCTTGCACCGAGCTGAGCCCTCCGACTTAACTTGGAACATGAAGGTTCAGATGTGATCATAATGGACTGGAGAAGTCGATTGAGATTCATAGTGAATCTTTGGTACATTCTGCTGTGATGATCTCATCACTTTCAGTAAATGGTGTCTGGTATGAGGTCACAGGTAAGCAGTCAATCGGTGAACAGATTCTAATGGCTGAGACAAGTCTCGCCTGTCATCGTATGCTTCAACCTGGCAAGTGTTTCATCGGATTCTGCACTTATTAGATAATTGCACGAGAGTCATACTGTAAGCCCAGGGAGTGTGTAGATGCCACCTGAATTTGGCCGTGTCCCTTGCCTCCCCTGCCACCACCTTAAGGGGCGTTTGGTGTGGGGCCTTCTTTCTCTTGACGTTCTGTGAGTGCAATTGGGTCAGACACACTTTGCATGGTTGCACCTCAGCCTCTGTGAACCTGCAAATGAGAAAAAAGCAACATTAAAAAATTAAAAATGTCATATCTGTGATTAAATTTTAAATTGATAGTTATTTTGCGTTCATAATTATTTAAGTGATTGTTTGACCGAAAAGAGAAAACTTTAACATATTTGATGTTAATGTCAAATAAATGAATTGTATCTTAACTAAACCTGTTGGCTTCAATGTAAATGATGGGAATAATTCTTAAGTAAATCGCTAAATAATATTTGTTGTTGAAGTTCCTTGAGCGGGAGTGTCTGTACTACTGCTCCAATGGCCCATTATTCTGCACCATAAAAATAGAAATTATGTGGAGGAAAAAATTCACACAATAACACACTTCAATATGGGAAAAATAATCCTTTGTTCATGAGAAATCAAGCTTTCTCTTCAGCACGAAGTCATTTCTGTGTCAGGTATTGACCTCGATGTAGGCTCTGGTCACATTACAAACACAATCAGATTGAACTCATATGCAATTTAGGATGTGATAACATTGCGGGTATCCAAGATATTGGACCGCATTTTGGCATCAAGTGAATGCAGTTGGCATTGGCATGTCACCTCATGGTTAATTAGAGGATAGATAACAAGAAATCAGGATAAAATAGCTTTATTGACAACTCTAAACAACAACAGTAAGTGGCAGTTAATAGCACGATACAGTGATATGTACTCAACATGTTATGATAAGCTCTTGGATAATTATTTTAGACCACATACAAAATTCGACCCAGCATGAAGATTATGTTTCATAAAGCCATAATATGTGTAGTCTGACATGTAATGGGTCGTCTAGAAGCCATTCTGATTGGGTAGCGGAAATCTGCTTTTGGCACAAAATGACGAAAATTCATTTTTGAGGGTACCCCTTTTCATGAGGCTAAAACAGGTAAGTCATCCCATATTTTCTCAATGTTAACAGTCAAATTCGTATTCAGCATATCCAGACACTTCAAAAAAACAAAGTTTTGTTGGGAGGTGCACGATGGCCCCTATTAGCCCATGGCCTAATCTATAATTTTGATAGGGAAAATGAATTTGAATTTTTTTTGTATTAAAAGTAAATATACGATATTATGCAAGACCCAAAAATTCATCACCACATCAGAACATCACAGAACAGAACATCCAGAACAGTTGTACTCATGTACATGTGACTTCAAAGTCCTCAACTCTCCCTTCCCCCACTCCCCCAACACCCAAGTCCTCAACCTTCACCTCCCAACCCCAAGTCCTCATCTTCCCACCTCCACCTACAGCATCATTCTCCTCTCACTTCAAATGTCTCACTTCCCAACTCCTTACCCCGACCTCCTCCCCCCCACAGAAAGTTCTCAATCACCCC
>CM068968.1:69398092-69409652 GCA_035128595.1 Eptatretus atami | reverse complement strand
TCGGCTTGCTGCGAACTCATCGGCTCACATTTGGAGGTGTCTTCAATGGATAGCGACGCATCGACGGAAGGTCGCGCCTCGTCTCACCAGCGTACGTCGTATCGGAACGGCGCTGACGGGATTTGCTGATGGAAGACGATCTGACGCTTCCGGCGTGGATCCAGCTCCTCTCGCTGGACCGAGTCCGAACAAGCTTGAGGACCACAATACGGTAGATTCGGTGAATAGGATTCTGGGTTCATGTTTCATCTGTCTCTCCCTGAGTTCCGTTATAAAGGCAATCATGCACCCATTTGGATCGGAGGGAGGTGATTAGGTCGGGCCACACGGTACAAATGTGAGAGCCGTACTGAATTGTTAAAAGAGGTACTAAGTCGGAATATTATTGGAGGTAAGGGTAAAGTGAGATAGGATGGCGGTAAACCAGCTGATTACCAGTGGAGTACTGGATTGGTAAAAGGTACTAGGGGAGGGGGTATTGGTGGTGTACGTTTAATTCCGTGGGCCGTCTAATAAGTACTAAGAGGTATGGAAACTGTAATAGTAACGTTACGGTAGCTTATTAAGTGGAATTGCATCGGTAATCATTCGTATAGTCAGTATCAGTTCTGCTCTTACCGTGCATTCGCCTAGTCCCCGATTTACTATTAATAAATGTCGTCCAATTTGGTTTAAATGTACTGCTCGTTTGAGAGCTTGGATACTGCCCTCCTAAATCGTTATTGACGTGACTGCATGGAGTAAGCATCGTGATTCTCCTGGAATGTCGTATAGCTGGTTTTAACAATAAGATATGGTCGACGGCTAGCAGTATAACGCTCAGCAACGCATACGAAACGAGCGTCGATAAAGTGCGGCTCGTTTTCGTGCCAGATCCCTTTAGGTGTAGATCCCCGCCATCTTCTGTCTCGGCGAATAATAAGGGTACTAGTTGATGAGATGATGGTATATTGAGTCAAAATAATTCGGCGATCGTGACCTTAGCGCTGACAGAAGAGTGGCTGGTAACCTAGTGAAGACTGAGTATCGGGTATATAGAATACACTCTGTAGCTGAGCGTTTACAGGTGGCGACTAATCCGGCAGGATCATTGCCGAATTGTGAGTTAATTGGCTCTACAGTATGTGTTAGCGCTGATGTCGTGGGCAGATTGAGCCTGAGGCGTTCGTTCCGCACAGTCGATACGGGCGGTCATCTTAATACACTTGGTGTTCAGGGAGTGGGATATATCAAAAACCTACCCTCCGTCTCCACAACTGAATTGATAACGGGAGATCGGAGTTGGTTGATGTGATGTTTGTGTTTTGGTGTGGTTTGTTGTGTGAAGTTCGGCATTGCGATAATAAGGTACTTTGACAGTACGGACTGCGATACGGCACTCTAGTGACTGTTAGGATGAATTTTGGGGAAGTATAGGGAGGGTAACGATTGGGTAAGCGGATAGTGAGGGGTAGGAGTGGAAGTATATGCGGTATCATTGTGTAATGGTACGATGTGAGTCGGTCTCGCCCGGGCTTTTACGATGTGCGGATGATCAGTCACCCCATTCTTTTTAATTCGCCGTTTATTTCTTTATTCCTGCATGTCTCCGTTCTTCTCTCGTCACCTCTACCCCTTTAATTTCTCCTTATTCTTTAATTCATGCTTGCCTGTCCCGTCTTCACTCTACCTTCACTTTAATCTTCATCCGTTATTCTTTTATTCCTGCAGTCTCCATACTCGTTCACCTCTACTCTCTTAAATTTCTCGTTATTTCTTTGTAATTCCCTGCGTTCTCCGTCGAAGTCACCTCCTGCCTCTCTTTAATTTCTCATTACTTTCTTTTAACTCTTCCGTGTCTGCTGGGTCCGAGCTTTATTTTTTAGTTTCCCCGGATAATTGTCGTGCGGCAACGCTCGTCATCCAACTGTCGATTCAATACAGCCTTCTCTCCAATCCTCACTTATTTTCTCCGTCATTCTTCCTCACTTGTATCGTGGCAACGCCGCCACATCCCCCTCGACTCCAGTATTTTTCTTAGGTACGCGTTCCCTAGTCCCCGTTGCAAACCTCGGAAGCATTCTTTTATATCATCCGCCATTGTTCCCAGACCCAAATCCTTGCGCTTCATCGCAAGTTCCATGACGTCCGTTAATGTCTGCAATGTCACTTTACCCTGGCCGCACCCAGCTGACGCGTTCAGTGGTGCATCTGTAGTAATAAAATAACCAGATGCATGCATAGCCACTTATTCCCATCCCTGGGGTAAGGAGGTGTCCTCCTCAACGGTGTCCTGACCATGGTTCATCACTCTACGTCTAAACATCCCCTGCGCCATCGCTGCCTGACCCGCCATTCTGCGTTATCAGGTAATAAAACGAATTTACGGACGCTCGGAATTGATGGGAAGGAAGGGTCCTCTACACACCCTTTATCCAGATTCCCGTTACTTTAGTGTGGAGAGGAGGGGGTTGTATCCCAACTCCTGACACCGAAGCTGTTCGAAGAAATTCCCGCCCTTCGCACCAACCCATAAAGGATGTTAGTTTGTTGCTAGACGCGTAACCCTCCTTGCCCATCAAATTACACAGCTGGGTAATTTTTTTGCGTATTTACCAGAACGCAATATGGCGCTCAAGGCGCACCATGAGGAACCGCGGATCACGACCGCCTCAGCGCAATTGCGGCGCACGCGAACTCACGACGAGCCATCCAGTCGTTACTCCGGAATCAACGCCGAAACCCAGCTACAGTGTTCTTATAACACCTAGATCAGCCAATTAAATACATATAGACAGACAAAAGTAATCAAAACACAGAAAAAATTAATTGAATATACCTTAAGTCCATTCAGCGCAGACAGACAAGCCCGGGCAATCTACACCTTCAACGAATTGCACAGAAAACGAGCCACTTTACGCAGCTCGATTCGTAATTGCAATTGCGACGCGGTTATAGTAATTGCCAACAGGTCCCGTCAAGCCCAGAATTATATTCATGGTGTATTAAAAAACAGACATAACATCCCCGAAACGCTCCAATGCAGTTCAATGAATGAGGAAGGCCAACGAGAGGGAAATATTAACAATGGGGACATTTATTAATAGTAAATGAGGGAACTAGGGAACACTAAGAGAACAAGAACATATACTACTGACTTATACGAAATACAATGACAATCATTACAGCACACAAAAGACACTACACTCTTCACTACTTAAATATAGACGGGGCCCGACCGACACCGTACGCACACATTACACACCAAGAAAGGTGCTGAGCCTTTTTAATAACGACTCCAGCTCGGAGACAGATTGAATGAACCAGAACCTATTCTCGAACCTCAGCCACCTGCGTGATGGTCTTCAAGCTGTCTGGGACCCGGTCCAGCAGAGAGCCGAGCTGGCATCAATCGCCGTGAGCCGCGATCCTTCCCGAGCTCCAGGCAAATCTCTCGCGCTTCCGAACACCGTGCTGGTGAGACGAGGCGCCGATCCTTCCGTCGATGCGCTCGCTAATCTCGAAGAAACCACCTCAGATGAGGCCGATGGTCGCAGCAAGCCGGAGAACCAACGCGGAGAAGAAAGAGTCACAACCCAAGAAGAGCCAGCCGAGCAACCAGCTCAACTCCTCTTCCGAGCATGAACAGCTCTCTCAACACGAAGCCAAGAACTCGAAGCCGTAGCATCCAGTCTCAACTCTCTTTTCCGATGTAACAAAGCCATCCCTCAACTGCGAACCAAGAACTTCCGAGCCGAGCAAACAGTCAACTCTCTCGATGAACAAAGCCTCTTCAACACGAACCAAAGAAGAGCCCAAAAGCACAGCGAGCCAAGCAGAAACCTAAAGGTCTGCTGAAAAACCAGCCGAAGCAAAAAGTCTCTCAAAAAGCCTCCACCCTCGTCAAGCAGCACCGAGAGTCACTGACCAAAAAGTCTCAACCCTCGCCAAGCACGAACCAAAGGCCTGCTAAAAAGCCATAGCCGAAGCAAAACAGCTTTTCCTAAAAGCAAGCCAAGCAGAAAGCTTCAAAACAAGCCTCCTCCTTAACCCAAGCAAGCAGAACCGCGAAGGCCTATGAACAACCCGAACCAGACTAGATCTCTTCCTTATTCTCTCCGACCTTCCCCGCTCCCGGCTGTGACTCCATCCCCCCATGCCCGCACGACCGCGCGGTGGGGGGAGTTGTTACGTTCCGTGATTCAGGACCGGAGGGCTCTTCTTTCCTCTTCGCAGAAGAGGGGAGGGTCTGTCTCCATTGTTTTGTGATCCCCTCACTAACTATAAATTAAAATCACAGACCACTTAATCAATTCTGCCATCAAACAATGGCAAGGTGAGCCTATCGAGGGAACAAGCACCCTTATCACATATTGACTAAAGACCTGAATGTTCGGTGTGCAACTCGATTCCCCGAAATTCGTACAATATGTATACCGGAATCTAAGTAACGAGCATAATTAAATGAAATTATAATTGATAATGAATATAGTAGGTGAAAAATTATATATTTATATCTTAAACCTCCATGAATAAAGACATAGGAAAGAAATAGGTAACATTACATTGAAGACAACTTGAAAAATGTCCGTAATGCTTAAAATATGAAATTGATGATACTATGCAGTGTGTAATCCTAACTCTTTACAATTGAAAGGTGGAGCCCTGCTTCTTCTTTGTCTAGCTTAATCCAAATCGGGTTCAATGAGACAGTGCCCGATGTAACGAGAATGACATATCCACAACTGTTACTGTACTTTGTCTTCATGATACTCATGGTTGAGAACCAGTCTGTTGCAGAGGCATAGGTTAAGGAATGGGAAAGCATTTCCAGCGAGCAATTTCAGTAAGTCAGGATATTTGCTTCACTTTCATTCCAAAAGAACGCAAGCTGTGTATTCGAACTTCCTCTTCAATCTTCGTCAGCAGACAGCCTCCAACAAATTTATCCTCCCATAAGTGACACTAAGTCATCTTCTCAATGGCTATAAACTGCATTTCCGATCCATTATTCCCTTCTGTGATCTTTCTTCTTCTGGAAATAATGCTGAAAAACGTTCTGCCAAATTCGGTCAAGTGTTTCTCTGATGACATTTCGTAGGAGATTGGTAACATTAGGTCTTTCCTGCGATCAGCGCGTAGACTGCCGCTATTGTCGAAACAGGTTCATAACAATCTCTTGACACTCGACTCTTCCATGCTTCTAGCTTTCGTTTTTGTCCGCGAATCTTGTCTCCATTGATAAAACACGAAGCATTCCTTCCTGCCATTTGGAGGGTGTTGAGATTCATTAAAGATGAACAAAGATATTAGCCCAAATACCAGCTTGGCTAGTCAATTCACATCTCGGAAACAATTGTGACCAGTTTGGTTTTTGTCCTGAAGAAACTCAGCCAGTTCGTTTCGTAGTTCAAAACTCTGACAGGACTTTCCCTTTTGTTTTATAACCAACGCTACCCGGCCATCAATAGGAGCTGTTATGACAGCTCCACATATCATCACATAATGAGCGAATAATGTCGAATTTAGAGATTGCCTTTACCTATTGATTCACAATTTTTACAACCTCGCTGAGCACAGTTTAGTTCTGTGACATTTTTTGTTGCAAGACTTTCTCGGTGAAGGAAGCAGTGCGTTGACCTGCCATTCTGGGGCAAGCGCCTTGATCTGGGTAACCACTCCTGATGCCGTCCTATCATGGTGGCAGCGCCATCAGAACATACGCCAACGCAAAACTTCATATCCAACCCACATTGTAACGATCATAGATCGCTCACAGTCTTGAACACTCAGAACTAGTTGTTTGTGATAGTGAAGCAGAGAAAAAAACTCTTCTTCAATCACCCTCATGTTCAAAGTGCACACTACCACCATCGAATTGCCATATTAGGCAACGTTGTACATTCATCAAGCTGATAAGAAAATACTTTTCTAACTTATCCTGTCATGAGTTGTCTTCCATATACTGAGCCAGATGAATTTGTCGACGTAATAGTGTTCATTGAGTGGCACCTGAGCCACTTTCCTTGCAGCCGCCTCACAGAATTTCCATGCAGACATCTTTGTGGTGGTCGTATGCAGCTAGCGCCGGGTAGCTATCATTTCTTGAACGCGTTATTGTGTCGCTAATGGCAGTGCCCCCTACCAGTACACACACTGGAAACTGTCACTCATTTCGCCACTCGGCAAGGATACATGGACTGAGTCAACCCCCTGGGTAATTTAATTCAAGCGCCGACGGGCGCTTGAACTCGGACCCTAGATCCCAAGCCACCACCCTTAACACTGAGCAACACAGGCCTACCGACATTTTAATACAAGCCTCTTCACTAGGCGTCTCACCAGATTGTGTTATGGCATTTTAGCCTTAACAATTCGATAGTTGCACTTTATCAAGAAGCCCGCAAACACAGATACTTAGATGTGCACACTTCAAAATCTGTTCATGACGGCTTTTAATCAAACATGCTTTCTTTCAAGACTCTTTCGAATTTGAACTCATTTCTTTATGTTTTGTATTTAAATGCTCTTGAGGTTTGACGGCTCTCATTGATCGTTAGCCAAACACATCTGCCACAAATAACAATTACTGCCGGTTCTGCACATCACCCCATCATTCGGGGCTACAAACCGAATTGAATGTGAGAGTATTATTCCGAGTAAAGCTAGTATTGAATTATTTTGCCAGCAATACTTCAGCATTCATTTACATCGCCATCATCTGATCAAATTACTTGTGTGCGTCCAGCAACCGCACTTTCTCCGGCTGAAACATGTCCATTGGGCTCGCTTCGCCTCTGGAAATAGAGATAAAATAATTAATATAAATTCCACTACCCGTGGAATGATGGACTGAAATAATGCCTATTTGTATATTTTGAGCTAATTTTTGAACTGTTACTATACGTAGAATCCAGGTGCACAATAGAAATATAAAAATTACCCCGTTGCGGGAATGCGTCATCTCTGCGAGAAATATATAGCTCCTGAAGGTAGGCGGTTTTTGCAAACTTATGAAAGTCACGTGAGCGAACGAAACGAATAATCGAAAATCCGCCTAGACAAAATTTAGTATTTCCATAATTATATGCACAAACTCAAATCAAGATTCGCTGTGAGAAACTAGGAGAGATAGATTTTGAAAATCGTCATTTTCGCATTTTTGCCAACTATGAAGTACGTGACACGAAACAGAAAGCGATATCGAAAATCCACGACACCTGACCAAATTTAATATTGTCCCAATAGATTTCACATGCCACAATAAAATTCAAGAAGCGCTTGAGAAATGTTAGGAGGAGCAGATAGATTTTGAAAATCTCATTCGCATTTTGGCCACTTTGAAGTCAGTGACACGAAGCGAATATCGAAAAATCCGAGCCCGACCAAATTTAGATATCATTCCCATAGATTTCATATGCTACAATCAAAATTCAATCGCTTGAGAAATGTAGTAGGAGATAGAATTTGAAAATCTCCATTTTTCGCATGAAATCGTCATATTTCGCATTTTTTGGCCAACTTTGAAGTCACGGACACGAAAACGAAAGCGAAATAATCGAAAATCCGGCCGATAGAAATTTTTAGATTTTATTTGGTTTTTTTTTTTTTCCCATAAAAGAAATTTTTTCAAAAATTTATGGCTTTTTTTTTTTACAATCAAATTCAATATCGCTGAGACAGAAATGGCAAGGAGATAGAATTTGAACAATCGTCATTTTCGCAACGGACGAACTCACGGACGACGGACGACGTATCGAAGGACATCTACACCACATATTATTAGGTCATGCTCGAAGAGATGACTAAAATGAACAATACATATAAATTCTAACAAAGATAATTAAAACAACCTCCAGTGATACATTAAGCTTCCAAAATCAATATTTCATTAACCTATGTATTTTCCAATCTCCTTCCCTGGAGCTCCCACGTCATGCAGTGAAATTATAATTGAAAGAATCCCGACTTGGACACGTCCTCAGCGGTCCGCCCCTCCCTCAGCTAGGCTGGATCTCGGCAGTTTGAGGAAGGAACGTGGTACAGCCAAAGAAGAAATCTGGAATTGTTTGGGAGCCAAGGACTAACTGCTCAAGATTTTGCCTTGGCAACACAGGAGGCTCCGAGAACGCAGGTGGACAGTGATCGTTGATGGGGATGGCGATTATAAACACTTTACTGCGATACCCGGGCCCCACGAAAACCCCCAACCCCCCAGAGCACATGCGACGGGGGATAGCAGTACACATAGTGGTAAGAGGGTACCAGCCCGGAGTACACGGGAGAATGAACAAAAATACGCATTGTGCAACATATTGCACAGTGGTACTATGGACAGCAAGACCTTCCGCAAAATTGTCGCCATGTCCCGCTAAGGCGCGACAGCAATTTCATAGGGATGCGTGTGACGGCGAGGCGAGTTTTTAGTGTGCAAGCTTTGGTAATTATAAATAGAAGATTACCGCTACTAAAAAAAAAATGCGCAAGGCGCACCCCAGTGTCTTCGCAACTAAACACAAGGAAGGGATCTGATTACACATATACTTAACGGAGCGTAACTGACTTTGGGGACAACTGTTGTTTCGGTATGCTATACGGTTGCCTAGAACCGTACACATGAATAACTTAACTACTGTTGGGTATGTGAGAGTTATGTTTTAAAGCAGTTTTTCTATTAATATAAAGAAACAATACGAATATTTTCAAACTTCCTGACAACTGGTACAATGTATAATTTACACCGGCATTTGGCCAAAAACAAAGAGCACCAGCCTTCGGCAACTCGCTGATAATTCACATATATATTACCTTCACGGTTCGGTTTACTGGTATAACTTCCAACGTTGACAGCACTTCTCTTCAGGTATGTTGATATTGTCGTGCTAATATATTATTATTTTCAAAGATTTTATACATTTTTTCGATTTATACATTAGCATGTAAGATAATATGATTAAATGTTGAACTGAAACTCGCCATCGGACCGGAGTCGATACTCGCGTACGGCACCCGGGTCCTGCGTACCATCGCACTCTTGAAGTAGCAGTAGCGTGTAAAGTACTAGATGAGAGAATGGATTGTGTAAGGTAAGAGTGAGAGAGATGGATTGTGGCAAGTACTCGTTAGAGAGAATAGGATTGTGTAAGAGTTACTAGTGAGAGTATGGAATTGGGTAAGTAGTAGCTCGTGAGAAAATGATTGTGTAAGTACTAGTGAGCAGAATTGGATTCGTTGTAGGTTACATAGAGTAAATGGATTGTGGTACAGTGAAGTATGGATTGTGTAAGGTAGCTAGTGAATATGGATTGTTGTAAGTGTACATAGTGAGAGTATGGTGTGTAAGGACTTAAGTGAGGGTATGACTTGTGTAATAGCATAGTGAGAGTATGGATTTTGAAGGCTATAGTGAAGCGAGTATGGAATTGTGAAGGTACTAGTGCAGAGTATGGATTGTGGCAAGTTCGTATGAGGAGTATGGATTGTGAAAGGTACTAGTGAGAGAGTATGGAGTGTGGTAAGGTACTGGAGAGTAGATGTGTAGGCCTAGTAGATGGATTGTGTAAGGTACTAGTGAGAGTATTTGGTAGTCTAGTAAGATTTGGATTTCTCAGGTACTAGTGAGAGTAATGGATTTGACAGACTGTAGAGTATGATGTGTGTCAGTGGAGTATGGAATTGTGTAAGGTACTAGTGAGAGATGGATTGTATGGTACTAGTGAGAGTATGGATTTGGGTAAGGTATCCACACTAATATTGTTGACATTCTCAGTGGCAGTCATTGTGTAATGGTGCTAGTGAGAGTATAGGTTTGTGAAGGCTACCAGTGAGAGTATGGATTGTGAGGTCAGCTAAGTGAGAGATGGATTGGCGTAAGGGTATCCACACTAATTTTTTATAACATTCTACAGTGTAGGTCATTGTTGCCCCTGAGACTTGGATGAATACACTTGTTACTCTGTGCTCGCGAGAAGCAAAAATCACGGTTTACGATTGTAAGAGGGCCGCTGTCACACCCTTGACGTTTAAGCAGCCTACGAATCGCAAACGTATTAGCAAAATGTATGTTAAACGCTGGCATAGCGATACTAATTGATGTTTTTTTTTAGTTTATTGGGCTATTCAACGAGTTCGACTAATGCATAAGACGTAATTAGTAAACAGTACACACGAACGTTTCGATAAACTTATACCAACGAATGCTTCAGGCGTGTTGGCGTTACAATAACCTATGCCCACATAGTCTAACGTATTGCATAGCGCGTCAGCATCATCGCCGGACGATCAATGGCGTAGCCATTATTAAAACGGCTGCGGTACGACGGATTCAAATCAGAACGCACGAGACATTGAAGTGTTCAAGGCCCTGTCACACCTTGACGTTTTTTAGCACAGACGTATCGCCGACGTTAAAAAAAATTTGCCAATACGCTGCAGCACGTCGAATACGTTATGGTGTAAGTTTTGTATTGCGTTCAGAGCACGCTGACAGACGTTGGCTAGATACTCGTGAACAGCCGAGCACGTCGACAAATTTTTAAGCAGCATGCTGGCAAATTTTAGGACGACTAATGCCAGCGTATGCACGCAACCGCTATCGCATACGCTGCCATAAGTTGTAGGCACGTTATGCGATGCGTTGACACACTGTTACTTGTAATTACTCATAAGTCGAAAACACGTCGAGGTAATTGTTAGGCTTAGCCCGAAACTACTTTCAACACTTATGATAACGGTGCTTTGAACGCATGAGTACGTGCTTTGAACCTATAAGTAAACGTTCTCCAACGCAGAGTATTGACGTATGTAGACGTATTTGTGACGGTCTCTTCCGGACGACCACAGAACTTACTGAACGTGTTTTCTAACGTTAGCAGCTACCGATATAATGGCGTTATTGGCAGCCGTTTAGGGGAATATGGGTATACTAAAAATGGGCTTCACAGGAGGAACCCGTCAGTGTTCGCAGGACTGCCATGTTTTTTTTTTCTTTTTTTTTCTTTTGGCATGAACGTAGATGTTGACACTTCGATTTCTAGTCGTTATAATATAATATTAATTTAAAGGCTGAGTCCGCTCAACGATTATAAATCATAAACCGCACCTAGAAATCGAAGTGTCAACCATCACCGTCATACCGAAGACAAAAAAAAAAAACACACTCAGGGAGTCTGAAACTGACACTAACCATGTATACCTCGAACTGTTTCGACTTTATGGAGTAGCGTAAAGTAACGTGTGTCGACGTTGTGTCAACGATCGCATAACGTGCCTAAAATTATGGCCACGTATGTAGGAACGTGTGCGTCATAACGCTGCGCATACGCTCCTAAAAATTTGAGCATCGCTTAAAATTTTGTGCGACGGTGCTCGGCGTCTAACGACGTATCCAGCCGGTGCTTCAGCGTGCTTCTTAAACGGTATACGTATACAAAACTTACCCATAACGTATTCGACGTGTGCCAGCGTTTTAGACAAATTTTTCATACGTCGGTGTGTGATGGCGAAAACGTCAAGGTGTGACAGCTGCTTAACGTAAGCACTTATGTCCACGTTGTACATCGTACGTGTCTGCATTTTGTCT
>CM068968.1:69235233-69246759 GCA_035128595.1 Eptatretus atami | reverse complement strand
TAGTATTCAGATAGCATGGACCTTTTACTATCACAGGTGCTTGAACCCGTGGAGGCATCACACCCTGATGTAGATTTTACTAAATGTGGAGTCCATCTTGTTGCCAGCTCTTGGGTATTACTTGGCTCCTGAGATGGAGCGTTCCCACGGCAACCGATCCGTTTGTTTCCAGGTGTGTTTGATGGGTTCATAGAAGGACTCCATGCCGGGTTGATTCCGTCCTCTTCCAGAGACAAATGGTTTTTGAGAATCTTCGGGATAAGAACTGGAACTTAGAACTTCGTCAAGGTCCTGCACCCACTCTCACCAAGCCAGCTTGACAACCTCCTCAAGGGAGGCCACAGGTAACAATGTGATGGACCGTTAGCAAAACAAGTTCGAGGAGCGAAAGCATTCTTCCTGGACGTCGACACATTACAGCAAAGAATAAATATCTCTATTAGAATGTAAACTGAACTCTCCCACCATCAGGACTTGTTCGTATTCGGGGGCGTGGCTGTGCCGCCTGATGCAGCTGCCCCCTTTACCAGTAAGCTGGTACTCATTTTTGCTACCTTCGAAGGATGACAGGGCTGATTGTCAACCCCACCTGGGTGTTTAATTTCAACGGTTTTTAATCGGGTGTTAAACAATAATTTTTAATATAATTATATAGCGAACGTAGTGACCTTCATAACTTAACGCGATGCACATGAAGGAATAGGAAACAAACAACAACAAACAACACAATACCCTGGCAATTTGGAATCCGTGTCGCTTGGCTATGATCCCTTTTGCTTTTCCGGTTTTTTTTGCTTCCGCGTTTTTTTTGCTTCCGGTTTTGTCATGGGGAATGATTGCATGCCGGGAGATAAAGCATCGTCGGAGACATGAAAGGACCCAAATATCAGACATTGGGTATGTTTCCTCCACTGAATTTTATAAAGATATTCTTCCCGCCATCATCAAAAAAAAATTAATTTTTATCGTTGATTTACCATTATTTGATCGCTATTCCCGAATCCAGGCCGAAGTAACCGGAAATTGCTTATACAGTTGTGAACAAGTTATAGGTAAAGTCAGAAAGCGAATGTTAAGAAGAATTCTACGTCCGCTTCGAGTATTAATTTTTTTACATGAGATCCTTGCTCTAGGCGGTGTTAGTTGTTGTGAAGGTAATGTTGATGGTAATATTTATTCTTTTAGATGATTATCCTGTTCTAGGCGGTGTAGTTGTCGTTGTGAGGTAAATGTTGAGGATTTTTTTTTTTTTCAGATACGATCCTGATCTTAGGCGGTTTGTAGTTGTTTGTTGTAAGCTAATGTTGAGGTATAAATGTGAGGTAATATTTTATTTTTTTCAGAGGAGATCCTGTTCTAGGCGGTGTTTTTGTATTTGTACGTTGCTGAACGGTAATGTTGAGGTATAATGTAGGTAATATTTATTTTTTTAGATGAGATCCTGTCGAGGCAGTGTAGTTTGTTGTGAAGGTAATTTGAGGGTATAATGTGAGGTAATTATTAATTTTTTTAGATGAGATCTTTTCTAGCGGTTTGTTATTTGCAGTTGTGAAGGTAATGTGAGTAATATTTAATTTTTTTTAGATGAGATCCTGTTCTAGGCGGTGTAGTTGTGTTGTGAAGGCTAATGTGAGGTATAATGTTGAGGTAATATTTATTTTTTCAGATGAGATTTCTGTTCTAGTGGTGCAGTTGTCGTTGCTGAAGGTAATGTGAGGTAAATTTATTTTTTCAGATGAGATCCTGTTCTAGGCGGCTTATAGTGATATAGATTAGTATATATAGGAGATAATTGTTGAGGTATAATGTTGAGGAATATCTATTTTTCAGGATTGAGATCCTGTTCTTGGCTGTTTGTAGTGCGTCGTTGTGAAGGTAATGTGAAGGGTATAAATTTGAGGTAATATCTATTTTTTTTAGATGAGATCCTGTTCTAGGCAGTGTAGTTGTTGTTGTTTGAAGGTAATGTTGCAGGTATAGATGTTGAGTAATATCTTTTTCAGATGAGATCCTTGTTCCTTAGGCGTCTGTAGTGCGATCGTTGTGCAAGGTAATGTTGAGGCTATCAATGTTGAGTTAATATTCTATTTTCAGATGCAGATCCTGTTTTCTGGCAGTGTAGTTGTTGTGTGAAGGTAATGTTGAGGTATAATTGTTTGACGTGTAATATCTATTTTTTTAGATGAGATCCTGTTCTACGGCAGTGTAGTTGGTTGTTTTATGAACGGTTAATGTTGAGGGTATAATGTTGAAGGTAATACTCTATTTTTTCAGATGAGACTCCTGTTCTTGGCGGTTGTAGGGTCGTTGTGAAGCGTTAATGTTGAGGTATAATGTGAAGTAATATCATTTCAGATGAATCCTGTCTTGGCAGTGTAGTTGTGTTGTGAAGTAATGTTGAGGTATAATGCTTGAGGTAATATCTATTTTTTTAGCATGATATCCTGTTCTTAGGCGTTGTAGTTGTCGTGTGAAGTGAATGCTGAGGTAATATTTATTTTTTCAGAGTAGATCCTGTTCTTGGCGCGTTTGTGTGTGTTGTTCGTTGCTCGAAGGTAATGTTGACGCCCGTAATCTCTATTTTTCAGATAAGATCCTGTTCTTGCGGTGAAGTTGTTGTTGTAAGGTTAATGTTGAGTTATAATGTTGAGGTCAATATCTATTTTTTTAGAATGAGATCCTGTTCTGGCAGTGTAGTCATGCTGTTTGTGACAGGTAATGTTGCAGGTATAATGTTGATCTAATATTAATTTTTTCAGAGCGAGATCCTGTTCTAGGCGGTGTAGTGTTGTGAAGGTAATGTGACGTAATATTTATTTTTCAGATGAGATTTCCTGTTCTATGGCGGTGTAGCTTGTCGTTGTGAAGGTAAATGTCTGAGATTTTTTTTTTTTCAGATGAGATTCCTGATCTAGGCGGGTGTAGTTGTTGTGAAACCGGTAATGCTTGAGGTTTATAATGTTGAGGTAATATCAGTTTTTTTAGATGAGATCCTGTTCTAGGTGGCTGTAAGTTGTTGTTGTGGAAGGTAATGTTTGAGGAATTTTTTTTCAAATGAGATCCTGTTCTAGGTGTGTAGTTGTTTTGTGAACGGTAATGTTGAGGTATAATGGTTAAGGGTAATATTTATTTTTTTCGATGAGATCCTGTTACTAGCGCGGTTGTAGTTGCGTTGTGAAGGTAATGTTGAGGATTTTTCTTTTTTTCAAATGAGACCTGCTTCTAGGCGGTGTAGTTGTTGTGGTGAAGTAATGTTGAGGAAATTTTTTTTTTTCAGATGAATCCTGTTCTAGGCCGGTGTAGTTGTTCTGAACGGTAATGTTGGACGGTATAATTTATTTTTTCAATGAAGATTCCTGTTCTTGGCGGTGTAGTTGTCGGTTGTGAACCCGGTAGATGTGAGGGTTTTTTTTTTTTTCAGATGAGATCCTGTTCTAGGTGTTGTAGTTATTGTGTGAAGGTAATGTTGCAGGTTATAACTGTTGAGGTAATATCTATTTTTTCAGATGCAGCATCCTGTTCTAGGCGGTAGTTTGTGGCTGAAGGTAATGTGCAGGCTATAATGTTGACGGGCTTTATATGCTATTTTTTCAGCATGACGATCCTGTTCTTGGCGGTTGTAGGTTGTCGTTGTGGAAGGTAATGTTGAGGATTTTTATTTTTTCAATTGAGATTCCTGTTCCTAGGCGGGTGTAGTTGTTGCTGTGAACGGTACATGTTCGACGTGAATATCTATTTTTTTAGATGAGATCCTGTTCTAGCGCGGTATGTAGTTGTCGTTGTGAAGTGCGATGTTGAGGATTTTTTTTCTTCAAATGAGATCCTGTTCTGGCGCTGTAGTTGTTGTTGTGAACGGTAATTGACGTAATAATTTATTTTTCAGATGAGATCCTGTTCTTAGGCGATGTAGTTGTTTGTGAACGGTTAATGTTGAGGTAATCATTATTTTTTCACAGGAGATCCCTGTTCAGGCGGTGTATTGTTGTTAAGTAATTGTTGAGCGGGTAATACTTTTATTTTTCAAAATGAGATCCTTGTTCTAGGCGCTGTCTGTAGTTTTTGTTGTGAAGGCTAATTTTGAGTGAACTATCTATTTTTTTAATGAGATCCTGTTCTAGGCCGGTGTTAGTTGTCGTGTTGAACGGTGATGTTTGCAGGATTTTTTTTCTTCAATTGAGATTCTGTTCTAGCCGAGTTTGTAGTTGTTGTTGTGAAGGTTAATGTTGAGGCTTAATATTTATTTTTTCAGATGACGATCCTGTTCTCGGCGGTTTTTGTAGTTGTTGTGAAGGTAATTTATGAGTAATATGCAGTTAGCTGTTATCACGGCTTATTAGCAAATGCACAAATAATTATTCTTGATCTTAGTATACCCAAATCACACCTTTAGACTAAAAAAATTAACAACAAAATTAGAAAGAGTAAGTACGTCTTAGCAGTTTTAAGTCTAATTATATCATAAAAGATATATCCCGCATTTCATCAAAAAATAATTTTAATTCGTTGATTTACATTATTTGATTCGCTGATCCCGAATCCAGGCCGAAGTCACCGGAAATGCAGCATCGAATGTAAGAAGAATTCTACGTTCGCTTCTAGGCTTTGCCTATTCCATATTTAATTAAAACAACGGTTGCAGTAATTAATCGACCCTTCTTGAGAAAGTTCAGCCGGAAACATCGTTCACGAACTGGCTGGGCCAGCGCCTTGAGGTTCGACGGAGGCGCATGTTGTTCAGGAAATTGTAATTTGTCAGATGCGGCGGTTGATGGACCTCTCCCTCCTGTAAAAAACCAAGACACCATGGGAATCTTTAACGTCCCACCAACGGAATGTTAGCAGACGGGAAGTCGAATTAAACCAGTCCGCTAAGAAAGACGCGCACACACATCGATGACTCGCCCTTGCGCCTGCGAAACACCACAGGATGGCAGTTGTACAGTGAGTCGGGATCTCGAACCCAGGTTAACATTTACGAATCGAGTGCACACGTACTTCTCGGGTGCTGACTATCCTTCCGACCTCTAAATCCTCTCCTGCAATGGCTCTTGCCAAAGAAAAAGTAAACAAAAAAACACCCATTTAGCAGAAGTGCTTCCCAAAGGCCCGATGGATTGAAAACGATATTACTGCTGCACTTGATTATACGCAAACCAATTAACGATTTCTATGATCACAAACATTAAGCAAAACAGAGAGAGTGTCCACTCACTGATTAAATGTTGTCTTTAATATGTGGATAAGTCTTGATGTCTATTGTATACCCCATGCAGCCTGGGAAAGTGGCGAAGATTTCACAATCCTTTAATGAGCAGCGCCGTTAATGCCTTGTGTCGGAAAGGCAACATTAGAATATGAGAAATTAACTCGACAAAGACATTCTCAGGCACCAAACAACACGTAGCACAAAGTTCTCGGCGTGAATCGAAGATGTGAATCGGTTTCTTTTTTTTGTTTGTTTTTCAAACTCGAACTTGCCGTACAGATTAACCGTGCACTTAACCATGCCGCTATTAACTTAAACCGTGCACTTAACACATGCCGTACAATTAACCGTGCACTTAACCATGCCGTACAATTAACCGTGCACTTAACCATGCCGTACAATTAACCGTGCACTTAACCATGCCGTACAATTAAACCGTGCACTTAACCATGCCGTACAATTAACCGTGCATTTAACCATGCCGTACAATTAACCGTGCACTTAACCATGCCGTATAATTACCGTGTTGCACTTAACCATGCCGTCATAATTAACCATGCACTTAACCATGCCAGTTACAATTAACCGCTTGCCTGTTACAATTAACATGCCGTAAATTAACCGTACTAACCATGCCGTTACACATAACCGCTGCACTAACCATTGCCGTTAATTAAACCGCTTGCCCCGTATAATTAACCCGATGCACTTAACCTATTGGCCGTACAAATCAAACCGCCATGCAACTTAACCATGCCGTCAATTAACCGTGCACTTAACCATGCCGTACAATTACCGTGCACCTTAACCATGCCGTATAATTAACCGTCTGCACTTCTAACCAATGCTCGTACCAATTAACCGTTGCCACTAACCATGCCGTACAATAACCGCTGCACTTAACCATGCACTTAACCGTGCCGCCACAATTAACCGTGCCGTACAATTAAACCGTGCCGTACAACTAACCGTGCACTTAAACAGTGCCGTCACAATTAACCATGCCCCACTAACCATGCCGTACAATTAACCGCTGCCGTACAATTAATCGTGCCCCACCTTAACCGTTGCCGTACAAATTAACAGTGCCGTACAATTAAACCGCCGCACTAAACCGTGCCGCACAATTAACCGTGCACTTAACCGTCCGCATACAATTTAACCGTGCCGTACAATGTAAACCGTGCCGGTACAATTAACCGTGCACTTAACAGTGCCGTACAAATTAACCGCTGCACTCTAACCATGCCGTACAATTAAACCGTGCCGTACAAATTAACCGTGCACTTTAACCATGCCGTACAATTAAACGTCTATTAACCATGCCGTACAATTAACCCGTGTAACTTAACCATGCCGTACAAGTTAACCGTTGCACTTTAACCATGCCGCTACAATTAACCGTGCCGCCACAACTTAACCGTTGCACCTTAACCCATGCCGTACGAATTAACCGTGTACTTAACCCATGCCGCGAGAATTACCGATGCACTTAAACCATGCCCATACAAATTTAACCGTAGCCGCACAATTAACGCGTGCACCTAACCATGGGCCGTACAATGAACCGTGTACTTAACCTGCACTTAAAACCGTTGCCGTACAATTAATCGTGCACTTAACCCGTTGCCGTACAATTTAACCGTGCACTTAACCAAGCCGTACAATTAAACAGTGTCGTACCAATTAACCGCTTGCACCTTAACCGTGCCGCACAATAACCGGTGCCAACTTAACAGTCGCCGTACACATTAACCATGCCACTTAACCAGCCGTACAATTTAACCGTTGCCGTACAATAATCGTGGCACTTAAACCGTGCCGTAACAAGTTAAACAGTGCCGTTACAAATTAAACCGCGCACTTAACCCGCTGCCGCACACATTAACCGTGCACTTAACCGTGCCGTTACAATTAACCGTGCCGTACAATTAAACCGTCGCCGTACAAATTAAACCGTGCACTTAACAGTGCCGACAATTAACCGTGCACTAACCATGCCGTACAATTAACCGCTGCCGTTACAATTAACCGTGCACTTAACCAGCCCGTAAAATTAACCGTGTACTTAACCATGCCGTACAATTAACCGTGTACTTAACCATGCCGTAGAATTAACCGTGCACTTAACCATGCCATTGCTTAATAACCGTGCCGCACAATTAACCGTGCACCTAACCATGCCGTACAATGAACCGTGTACTTAACCATGCACTTAACCGTGCCGTACAATTAATCGTTGCACTTAACGTGCCGTTACAATTAACCGTGCACTTAACCATGCCGTACAATTAACAGTGTCGTACAATTAAACGTGCACTTAACCGTGCGCACAATTAACCGTGCACTTAACCGTGCCGTACAATTAACCGTGCCGTACAATTAACCGTGCACTTAACAAGTGCCCGTACAATTAACCGCTGCACTTAACCATGCCGCTACAATTAACCGTGCACCTAACCATGCCGTACAACTAACCGTGTACCTAACCATGCCACACAATTAACCGCTGCACTTAACCATGCCGTACAATTAACCGTGCCGCACAATTAACCGTGCACTTAACCATGCCGTACAATTAACCATGTACTTAACCATGCCGTAGAATTAAACCGTGCACTTAACCATGCCATACAATTACCGTGCCGTTACAATTATGCACCTAACCATGCCGTACAAATTAACCGTTACTTAACCATGCCGCTACAATTAAAACCGTGCACTTTAACCATGCCATACAATTAACCGTGCACTTAACCATGCCGTATAATTAACCGTGCACTTAACCATGCCGTACAATTAACCGTGCACTTATCCATGCCGTACAATTATCCGTGTACTTAACCATGCCGTACAATTAACCGTGTACTTAACCATGCCGTACAATTAACCATGCCGTACAATTAACCGTGCACTTAACCATGCCGTGTAATTAACCGTGTTGTACAATGAACCGTGCGCTTAACCATGCCGTACAATTAACCGTATCATACAATTAACCATGCCGTACAATATTTTCATTTTTTTGTATACCTTGTCGAGGCTCGTGTGAGAGCTAACACACAACGCACAACATGCGGGACATGAGACAAGAGGGGAGGGAGTGGGAAGGACAAAATAGCGGGACAGAGACATTAGGAGATCTGTGAAGGAGAGGGATGGACGGGAACATGGGGAATAGAAGATGGACATTACAGGGACTTTCAGGAAGGAAAGCAGGGAATTTGAAGGAGTGGGCTTGGGTGGATTATCGGGGGTAGAAAAGATCGAGGATTTGGATGGGGGATGAAAAGAGTGGTGGTGAACAGCTCTTTTGAAGGCCTGGAGGGAAGAATGGAATGAATACAGTGAGGAGTTAGTCCAAAGGCGGGAAAAAGAGAATAAAGAGTGAAGGTGAACAGTGATTCGTGATTTGGTAGTTTTACCAGAAGGGGGTTGTTGGCAGACCTTGAGCGCCCTGCGGAAATGTGGTGGGACAAATCACAGAGAGAGCAGGGGGGGTGGGTGAGGCTGGAGAGGAGACGGTAGAAGACAGAAAGACCACCGACCAACCTGCGGTGGAGAGTGAGAGACCAAAGACTCAGCCTCATTGCGGAGAATGCCAATGATCCGAAATGCCTTGGTTTCTACAGCGTGAAGCCGAGAAAGGTGGGAGGCAGGAGCACCAGCCTAGAGGCGAGCAGTACTCCATCAGGCTGCGGACAAAAGCTTTGTAAGTGGTCAGGAGCTCAGGTGGCCGAGGAAGGACTTTGCACGACGGAGGATTCCCAGTCGGCAACTGGCTTGGAGGCGAGGTTTGAAATGGCTTTCCCAGAAAGTCATGGCAGATAGTAGACCCAGAAGCTTAAAGAAAGGACTTCTCCAAGATTGTTGAGAAAGTGATGGGGGGTTTCTAAACGGTCCTTTCGAAGAGACATAGTGAGAGTGTGAGATTTGTCCGGATTGAAAGACATGTTCCACGTATTGGACCGGTTTGTTATTATATCTCAGACAAAAGCTGCTGCTTGCTGGTCTGAGGGATGTCGATGGTACGGCAGAGGTGGAGTCATCAGCAAAGAGATATAAATTTCCAGAGACTCGGAGAGATCATTGATAAACCAGAAAAAGAACAGGGCCCAGAACGCTACCTTGAGAACTCCAGCCTGGACAGGAAGAGGGATGAAAGAACTCCATTTAGGGCCACACGGTGACTGCACAGGAAGAAGTCTGCGACCATGAGTGGAGATGCCTTGGATACCATAGGAAGAGAGTTTGGTGAGCAGGCAGGGGTGCCAGACTGTGGCAAAAGCACGTGATATGTCCAGGGATACGCTCGGATTTCCTGTTGGCATTGAGGACTTCCATCCATTTTTGGGAGAGCAGAAGCAGCATATCAGGGTAGAGTGACCTGGTCTGAAACCAAATTGATGATCAGAAATCAAGCCATTGGAGAAGAGGAAGGATTTGATGTCTGAAGTGATGATGGATTCATAACCTTGCTGATGATTGGGAGAAGCTGATTGGTCTGTAGTTGCGGATTATTTTTTGCACCTTTTTGTGCAGGGCAGTGATGTTTGCTGATTTCCAAGCAGATGGCAGATGACCGAGCAAATGAGAGGTGAATAGAACAGAGAGAGGTGACAAGAGCAGAAGAGCAGGCTTTGAGGACACATGAGCTGATGCCGTCTGGACCGGTTGCAGAATCTGAGTCGAGGTTTGACAGCAAGCTCTCCACCTTGTCAGGAGAAAAGGACACAGAGTCCAGGGACAGTTGGGTGTGACTGTAAGGTGGTAGAGAAAGTGATGGGTTTTGGACACAAGATTTAGCTGCAAACACCGAGTTTAGGCATTCAGCTTTTTCACGTCGCGTATCAGCAGTCGCCATTTGAGGTAAGGAGGGGATGGAGGGGGAACATACACCAGAAACAGATTTGATTTGATTAGATTTGATAAACAGATTAATGAAAGATAGAAGTTGGTCCATGTTTTCAGATGGTGAGTGTAGATGGAGTCATCACTATTCGGTGGACGGTACAGTACACATAAAAACATGAGGTTGGAGTGGAGGGGAAGCCGTAGCCAGAGGTATTCCTGGGGTGTGGGGAGTGAGGGTAGTGCATGGAGAGTGAGATAGTCTTTGATGAAGAGAGCAACTCCTCCACCAGGACGAGGTTGTCTGTCATACCGGAGGAGGGAGTAACCAGGGAGAGATACTTGGGAGTCAGACACGTCTTGGGGGAGGAAAGTTTCTGTTAGGCAGATTATGTCTCGTTTGTCAGTGGCAACCTGTATGGAAAGATCTGAAAGGTTTGAGCGAAGGCCACGGATATTTGAGGTCCACACTTTTAATGAAGAGGGAGGGAGGAGGCTTTGGGTGCAGGGGGTGGGGGGAGGGGAGGGTAGGACAAGGGACGAGGGGGGTATGTAAGGAGTTGTTGAAAGAGTGTGGGGATTGCAGAATAGCTAGGAGGAGGGCCGATGAGGAGGAGAAAAGGCTCTGTGGTACTGTGGGAGAGGGGGGACAAGAGAGGGGAAGAAGGCAGTTGAGGATTTGAGGAGGTGGAGTGAAAGATGGAGGTGAGAGGGCAGTGGAAGGAGGCAACTTTGTGGATGAGAGGGGGGCAACTTTGAGATGGATGAGTGAGGGGATGAATGTGGGAGAAAGGTGAGGGGGGAGTTTTTGAGAGAGTGAGAAGGAGCTTGGAGGGAGAAGAGTGGGATGGTTGCTTTGAGAGTGAGGCTGAGAGGGGTGAGTTGGCACTGAAGTTGGAAAAAAAAGAATGGTTGATGGAAAGCGAACATTCATAGGAAACTGGGTTTTTTTAAGTTTCGTCAGAGATGCGATTTAACACAATTCTTGATGGATGCAATAAAGGTAAATCCAGAGAATGGAGAGAAGAAACGTTGTAACAGTTGGATTTTTTAGGCAAAGTATGAAGGAAAGGTCGAATTGAGAGCAGTCTGTTTAAATGGTAGAAGAGTGGTGCATTATGATACAGTAAAGAGTACCACATGTGTGAAAGAGGAAGATGAAGCATTATAAGAGATCGTTTTTAATTATTAATGTTTGAGAGAGTTTTCAACAGATTAGGTCATCTGTAGAAAAAATCGAGGAAGAAGAAGAAGAAGAGAAGAAGAAGAGGAGATGAAGAAGATGAAGAGGAAGAAGAAGAGGAAGCAGAAGAAGAAGAAGAAGAATCGAGAGTCGTGAGTGAGGAAGGAGAAAGGTAGCGTTTTTTAATATTATTATTATTTTTTTGATTTAAGATACGAAATAGAGTGATTAGTTGGGAGGGATGGGGGACGTTAGGAAAGTGGGGAAGATAGAAATTGAAGGTAAT
>CM068968.1:69217298-69229151 GCA_035128595.1 Eptatretus atami | reverse complement strand
CATCCAACTTGACAGAGCTTGAGCAAATCTTCAAGGAAGAATGGGAGAAAATCCCCAAATCCAGATGTGCGAAGCTGATACAGACATACCCAAGAACACTCGAAGCTGTAATTGCTGCTAAAGGAGCTTCTACAAAGTATTGACTCGGAGGAGGGGAGGGGGGAGGGGGTTTGAATACTTATTGATGCAAGACATTTCAGCTTTTCATTTTTAATTAATTTGTAAAAATTTCGAAAAACACGTTTTCACTTTCTCATTCTGGGGTATTTCGTGTAGATCGGTGACAATTTTTTTTTAATTTAATCCATTTTAAATTCAAACTGTAACTCAATAAAATGTGACAAAAGTCAAGGGCTGCGAATACTTTCTGAAGGCACTGACACTGTATATACTGTGTGTATACATATATACATGTGTGTGTTTATGTGATCACACAGAATAAGGATATTGGTTGTACGTATGTCATCGCATGCAGGATACGGACATCAGGTGTGGGGATTTCATCATACACAGGATAAGGACATCGGGTGTACATATGTCGTCATACACAGGATAAGGACATCGGGACTCAGGAGTGTTGTGTCATCCAGAGAAGTTTGTGAAACCAGAGTTCATTTTCCCATTGAACTACTTTTCCTGTTCCTATTCTTTTCCATTTTTCTGCGAAGATGTACCATGTACTCCTGATCGGTGAATGTTTGCAAGTTTTCAAGGTTCTTAATAAGAATGGTTTTCCAAAGATCTGCTCTCTTAGAGTTCCTGTTCATATTCATATTCATCTGGGATTAGGTAGGCAAGCTTTAACCATCAACAACTTCATATCGTATCGAGCCTTATGCGAGCGATTCAGAGGAAGAAGGTGGAAGTGTTCGTGAAGATGAAAACGCTGGTCACATGATCACTTCAGCTCAGTAGGGTTTGATTTTCCGTTCAATTAACGATTTATAAGCAAGGGAGGGATTTTGTAATAATTAATGAATTGCTTGAGCAGAAATACCCATCATCACTCGACATCACGGGCACTGCCCAGGCACAATCGGACACTGCAGACAAAATAGGCGATGAATGCATCTTCCCACCGTCGCAGGCGGACCAGGTATCTTGTATGTCACAGGATCGTCCCGTTTCATACTTTCCCCGGACGCCATTTCTGTCCATGCCGCGTCCCACCGTTATGTCCGTGAGGTGTTGAATGTCCTCCTAGTGGATGTGGGATTGTGAAGGGCGGGGGGGGGGGGGGGGTGGTGGTGGACTGGTAGCGGTGGGCATGATGGTTGTGGGGGATGGTGGAGGAGTGGGTGTGGGATGGTGGTGGGTATTGTGGGGGTGATGGTTGTAGGGTATGGTGGTGGTGGTGGGGGGGGGGGAGTGAGGTGTGGGATGATGGTGGGTGTTGCGTGTGGGTGATGGTTGATGGGGGATGGTGGATGGAGGAGGGGGGGCGGTGGGGGACACCCTGAAAGTTTTAGCATCCCAGGTCAAATCCTCTCGGAGTCGGAGTAGATGATACATACATAGTTTCCATTATATTAATAGACGGTGGTTCATTTGATTTGTAGAAATTTGTGTTGATATAAATAAATAATTATTTTCAGGTGCTCTTGTGGTAACTGCCTGGCAATGACAACAGGTGTTTGATTCACTGCTCAAATCACCAGTGTACATGTGCTGGTAGCTGGGTAGAGACGGTGTTACAGTTTCGAGCGACGGCTGTTTCTTCCGCTTTGCCCAGTTTGGCGGGATGGCATCCTCTCTCAATTATGGCAGATAACCACAAGATCTAGCCATCTCTGTTGTTTCATAACGTGTTCAGTTGCATGTTCCGAGCGCAAAAGCAAACATTTTCTAGGCCCGATCCACACTCGGGTATTTCAGACAAACCTCGTCCAATTTCTGCCAAACTTAGGGTGTTTCGGCCATTGGTGTCGGATGATTAGGGTGTTTCAAAAATGATTCGCCGTTTGAGTTAAATCATATCACAATGTAACTCGGACACAGTACAGATCTGGTGGTCTACTTCCAGGTGTGACATCACGGCTAATCTGAAGAAGACGAAGAAGGTTTTTTTTGTATACATTGTCGAGGCTCATAAGAGAGCTAACACACAATGCACAATCAGGGGAGCAGGAGACAAGAGGGGCAGGAGAGGGAAGGACAAAACAGTGGGGGAACAGAGACATTAGGAGATCTGTGGAAGGGAGAGGGATGGGGTGGGGAACATGGGATAACCAAGATGGACATTACAGGGACTTTCAGGACCTTACACGACAGGGAACTTTCAGGAAGTAAGGCAGGGAACTTCGATTTTTAATCACAAATTTACCTCCTTTATAATCCGGAAATCGGAATAAGACACATCATGTCGATTTTGTACGGTAACAAGGGATAGATTAGCGTTGAGGTGGTCTGAGTGGTTGGGTTCCCCTTTAACTTAGCTCTCCTGGATTCCCACTTGGATTCTACTACTGTGACATCACTAGTCACCTCCAAACGTGTTGAATTCTTCTTGAAGACCCTCTGAGCCATTTGAAGGATTCCAGGGGGTGTTAGGTCTGTTTCTCACACGATGTCTCCTGCAATTCCAGTCTGACATTCTATTTTGACCTCTCTTTCGGCCTTACTGCCCCATCATTCTACATTATTTGCTCCAACTCACTCAATCTGGCCAACAATGTGGCAAACCTTCCATCTGGGTGTTTCACATTTGGCGGACTTCCTGGTGAAGTCCCACGTCTGTCATTCGCGACTGAGGTTTCTGGATGATTCCCCTCTATTGTTCAATTCATGAGATTTGCCCTCTACTGTCGGACTGTGACCATACATCCGTCCAACGTCATTGGGTATCGAGGCCATCCAGCCTCTGTTCTAATTTCCAATGATTGTCGGGGATTGTCGGGCCAGTTGACTAATGTTCTAGCACAAGGCTTTCTTGTGTACAAAGTCAAAGTTTGTCGAGGACCAAGATGAAAAACAAAGTGAAAAGGCAAGAAATGTAGACACTACATGTCACCAGTGGTGATTGGCATACGTACACCACTTTCAGCATCATTGACAACAAGCCAACAACAGTAAATTGTAAATGACATCCTCAAGGCCAAGGTCATCCTGAAGCAGCCAGCCATTTGACAAGAATCCATCTCCAAATGGCCATCGTCTTGCCATTGGTGTTATAGCTCTTATTGTCTTGATCTGGAGGAGCCGATTCGGTTATTAAGACGAGAATGACACTCGGTAGAGCACGTACCTCCGCCAGGCAGAACAGATTGCATTTCGTATCCCACTGAGAGGTCGGATCCGGATTTGGATCTTCAAAAAATGTAATCAATTCGTCCTTATCGCACACCCAACCTGTCCACCAAGTTTCTTCTGAATGTATCCATAACTTTTTGAGATAGCCTGCTCACAGACAGACAGACAGACAGGGATTGAAAACGTAACCTCCGTCGACCTTCAGTGGCGGAGGTAATAAAAACGTTACGACTGGAGAGTGAATTGCATTCCAATAAGGAAAGGAATTTTTGAATCCAGCCTTCAAAGAGGTCTGCAAATTCCTGAAAGTCGTTGGTACTCCTACAAATTATTTGCGCTTTCATTGTCGTGGGCATGATGAAGCATTTTAAAGGCACACCAGTTGCATTAAGCGTAAAGGGCAGGGGTGTGGACGATAGGGGAGCGGCGGGATGGAAAAGGGGTGAAATGAAGATGGATCAGAGGTCAGTAGGGAGGGCTGGGGAGAATGACAGGAGAAGGAGAGAGGAGAATTATCAATGGAATCCTTTCATCTCCTCTCCCTGTCAAGGCTGGAGTGCCCCAAGACAGTGTTCTGGGCCCAGTCCTATTCCCTTTCTTCATCAATGGTCTGTCTGATTCTCTGGAAAATCCCATTTATCTGTTTACTGATGACTTCACCTTCTGCCGTGACATCCCTCATCCTTCAGACAGGCAAGCAGCAGCCTCTTCCCTCTCTCTTCAGACCTTGATATTATCACAAGCTGGTCAAACACTTGGAATATGTCTTTCAATCCTGACAAATCTCACATTCTCACTCACTCTCTCCCCCACCCCCCACCACATCTACTTTGTTAACAATCCTCTTGAGGAAGTTCATTCATTCAAACTTCTGGGTCTCACAATCAGACATGATCTTTCTTGGGCAAACCACATTTGAAAATTGGCCTCCAAGGCCAGCCACCGACTGGGCATCCTCTGGCATACAAAGTCCTTCCCTGGCTCAGCTGAACTCTTATCCATCTACAAGGCCTTCATCCTCAGCTTGATGGAGGACTGCTCTCCCCTCTGGGCTGGCTCTCCTGCCTCACATCTTGCTCAGCTTGACGCTGTGGAAACCAAGGCCTTCAAGATTATTGGAATTTCCCACGATGAAATTGAATCAATGGCTCTTTCACTTTCCCATTGTAAACAGCGCGGTGGTCTCTCTGTCTTCTACCGCCTCATTTCTGGTCTTGTACCCTCTGCTCTTTCCGTGCTCTGTCCCCCACCCCTTCTGGTGAAACTCCCAAAATCCATTCTCACTATTCACCTTCACTCATTCGTTCCTCTTTTTTTCCACCTGTAGAATCAGCTTCCTTCCTCAGTCTCTTCTATCTCATTCATCCATTCACAGCAAAAAGCTTTTCAACGCCATCAAGTCATCACCTATCCACAACCATAATCTTTTTTACCCCCATTAACCCTCCCCAAGGCCACCTCTTTCTGTGTTAACTCTTTCCTTCCACTTCTGCGATTGAGAGCTTGTGGCTGTACCCATCTCTATCACCCCCTGTGTCCTCCCCTTTCCCCCTTCTCTTCCCCACATCCCTCATTTCTTCAGGTTTCCCTCTATTTTGTCCTTCAACCCTGCTTTTGGTCTGTTGCCCTCTCCCCCTATTCCTACTGTTCCATTCCTTCTGTTATGTTCTCGTCCATCCTGTGTTCTCGGTCCTCCACGAGCTTCAACACTCTATACAAAAAAATAGAGGTGCAGGTGGAGGTGCAGACAGAGTTATGGAGAAAGAGAAAGATCTCAATGGAGCATTACCTCGGACCACCACCCAAAAGGAACAGCTTGCGATGGTTCCGTGTATTTTGATTTGCATCTTGAGCTGCAAAGAGTCTGAGAGCACAAAACAAGAAAATGTCACCTTCTACTTTCCTGTGCACTTTTTACGAGGAGCAATTCCCAGGTGGAGCCGTCTTCGGCATCACCATCTTTCTCCGAGAAGAACAACCCGGTCGGTAAATGATATGCTCGCTTCGTGCTGTGCTGCTTGATAATGAACTTTTTCAGTGGTGCAGTAGATTACATCGTGTCACTAATAAATGCCCATAACACATACGGTGAAGGCCTCATTGCTGTTTAGCTCTGTCCCATGGCGCCGGTGGCAACGACGCGACTCGCACGCAAGCTGTAAGCCTTTTCAAACTGCACACTTCCACACAGCACGCCACGGAATCCCGTTATGTACAGATATATTGGAAAAACTTTACTTTCCGTACCTGGGTTTCTGGGTGCAAACTTTTCAGGAAGGCCTCCATCAAAGGTGCGTGCAGACCCAGGATACCTCCTCCAACTTGTGACCTTTCGACCAAAAGTTTTCACGAGGATTTCTTATTGGTGACAAAATGGTTAAAACCATATGTTTTATCTGTCGACTCACTGAGAAGTAAACCGGGCTATTCCACAACAACGTAGTCAAGTGCACTGAAATTATCTCTCAAGGTGTGTACACCAGTCGGTGATAATGGCTGCAGGTTTCAAGGAAAGCGTTTGGGATTTGAGACTACTCTTCATTCTGAGGGAGTTCGATGGGATTCCAATCGAGAACCTGAGCTTGGAAACCCCTTTCCTCAAAACTAGGGTCACGTTGGAGAGCTCAGTTTACTATGGCTGACAGGATGGCCTGTGGGTAAGCACACTCGCCTCGAAGATGTCTAGCTTGGGTTTGAATCTCGACCCACCTAAAACTGTCATCCCGGTGTTTCACAGGTAGGGTGATTCATCAATGTGTGTGCCGTCCTTTGGATGGATGTTAAACGGGCGTCCAGTCTGCCAGCATTTGTTGGTGGACATTGAACATCCCACAGTGTCCTTCGTGAAGAGTTAGCGAGATATTACCAGCACCCGAAACAAATTATAATGTGCTGCCCCAACCAGCAGTGATCACTTCATCAGTGGCACAGCCACACCCTCAGCCAATGATGCTACCCTGCAGCCTTGTGCTGCATACAAGTGAAAAGGAAGACTTCATCCAACATAGATCGATTTGTGTGTCACTGAGAGTTTTCTGTTCTAGAAATTACTGACTATCGTTCCTTGAGTTTTAGGATCAAATGCAATGTTGATTGCTTCCTTTATTTTCGCTAAAAATAGTCACTGTTGTCCATTGTTGATGCAATTCTGTGAAATATCCAACATGGAGAAAGAAATAACAAACGGAGACATAGAAAAGCTCCGGCATGCTCTCTCGGGCCTATGGGATATGGTCGGAATTGATTATTCAACCGTACCGGCCCTGGAGTGGGACTTGAGGTCTTCTATTCCTGGACGCAGACTTCAGATGTAAAGATTTGGACTTTGAGGCCTTTTGACTCAATCAAGTCAATTGCAAGAATAATTACTTGAGTCGTTGTGGAGAATATTCCACTTGCCATCAATTTATTCCTTCTTGAAATGGCAGGAACATTGCTTGTTCTTGGGACAAGACCTGTGATCCGGTTGCATCAGCATTTCCCTTAATCCGTAGATCTGGGGATTGCGAACAGTTAGAAGATGGCCTGTCCGAAAGGTCTGATAACGCTCGATTTGATTTCTTTCTGGAAAGTCATGACTGATGACGCTGGGTGCTGAAGGACCAGATGGGAGCAGAAGCTCAGTGACTGAAAAACTGACCTCACGATTCCTCCAATTCACTTCGGGTTACTATCAAAGGAAATGCTGGAAATGCCTTTTCAGCTGTCGGAACTAAATAGGTCCCGGGACCACACCTTTCAACTTGAGCAAACCCCAAGACCATTGATGACTCTTCTGTTAGACTATGTGTTTTCTCTGACTATATTCAAGGCAAGCACGTGATCCCATAGACACATTTGATTGGTTTTGAAGCATGTCACACCTGTGAATTGCATCCTTGATGGTATGGACCCCACAGGTTAGTAAACGTGTTCTCTGTAGGATGTCCTTTTCCTCTTAATGTCACGGACTGTTTGCAATTGTGTTGCTCCGACAGCTTTATTGGACCTCCGATGTACCACGATGACGTCACATGATCAAATACCCGAATTTACATATTTTTGTTAAATATTGTTACCGTGTGTGTGCGCGCGCACAGGTGTGTGTGTTTGTGTGATGGTGGGACCCTTAGTTAGAACTGTTAAGATAGTATGGTCTGTGCGCTCGAGTAGGGTCCACTCTCCGTTGTAAACAAGGACGTGTTACCTTCGAATCGTTGTCTTTATGTGCACCAAGAAAGGCGGTGTTGTGACTGATAGAAGATAGCGAAGGGTTAAGATTGTGAATTGTATGCGCATTCCTATCCGGTGGAAGATGAGCGCAGGACTCCATCATACTTCGCGCTTGGACCGGTAAACCTCCGGTGGGGCCCGCCCTGGTATATTGATCGATTTTGCCCGGCAGCAGGGTTGTGTTCAGTTATCAAGCAGCTAGCTAGCGCTTGCCAAGGCAGCCGTTCCTTATCAAAGGTTTTGAATGGAGTGCTTTTAAGGTACTTGGCGAGCGTTCTACAAGAAACGTGGTCACTGAACACACCCCTGGGCCACCACACTGGAACATGAGCATTATTTTTACTAATTTTTATTTTATTTAAAGTCAAGGCTTGTGGAAGAGTTAGAACACAGAATGGATCAGGACATAACAGAACAAAAGAAACAGGAGAGAGAACAGCAGAAAGATGGCAGTGGGTGGGGTGAGTGGAACACCAACAGTAGGGCTGAGTAACAAAATACACGGAGACAGACAAACGAGGGATGCGGATAAGAATGAGGGGGTAGGGAAGGATGCAGTGGGTGGATAAGATGGATACAGAAGCAAACTCTCAGGAAGGAAAAACTTGAATTTTGAGGGGGATGGGAAGGGGCGTTGCATAACGGGTATAGAAAAGATCATGGTTTTAGAATGGGGATGATCTGAGATGGTGGTGAACAGCTGTCTTGAAGACCTGGAGAGAAGAATGAGATTGAAGAGAGTGTGGAAGTTTGTTCCACAGTCGAGAAAAAAGATAAATAAGTGAGTGAAGGTGAGCAGTGATTCTGGATTTTGGGAGTTTCACTTGGAGGGGGTTGATGGTGGATCGTGTGCGCCCTGCACACACCTTGGGGAATGGGGGAAGGACAAAGCATGGAGAGGGCAGAGGGTGCAAGACCAGAGGGGAGGCTGTAGAAGACATAGACCACCGACTTGTCTGCGATGGCAAACTGATAAGCCCATAGACTCAGCTTCATCGTGGGAGATTGCAATGATCTTGAAGCCCTTGGATTGGTGACATGAAAGCTGCGTGCTATTGGTGGTGAAGCTGCACTTGGGCGGTGTGAACACCTGCCCCAGGGACATCTAATGGCCAATTATCGAGCTGGGCATGGGCTTGGAGGTGCGCCAGTGGGTGGGTCCACCTGGATGGATAAAATGGGAGTATGGGCGCAAAGAGAAGTTATGGTGAGAATTTGTGGGATAGGATAAAAACGAGTCTTTGGAGTCTAGCATGGAGTTCGATTTGTTGTGGCGTGGCATGACATCACCACCGTTTGAGATCGATTTGATGTGGCATAGCTTGCCACCCTTGCGGGATGAGCATCACTCTGAAAAAAAAAGACTTCTCGAAATCCCTGCCTTTTCCCCATTGCTTCGGAGTGAATAAGTGAGTGGTGACATAATGGGGTTTAATTTCTACTGAATTTCTACTCGTCATTCCTCCCCCTTTTTACGTGGTCTTTGTACACTGGATTTGTCCGGGTTTTGTTGAAACCCTCGCCCTAGTCCCATCAGTATTTCTCTTAATAAACCATTTTATTTACAAGGACATGTCCACCATCTTGTTCCATCTCTCCCACACTCGGAAACCGTTTCAGTAATTAATTGGTCCCTGGAGGAGATATCAATCGGGTAAAGTTCATCCCTTTGTGGATATTTAAATACTGAGTGATACGGAGCCAGCAATCTGCTCATGTTGGCTCCTAACTAAATCGGCTCATTCTCGAGATTAAACCTCGGCATGGCGGTTTGCTGTTATACAGGGCCGGACAAGCGACAATATTATAGGGATTGGGAATTGAGACCTCTCACTTTGACCTCATCTCAGGATCTCTCATGACTCTAACTGGGACTTGGCTCGCAGGATGTGACTATGTCGCCCAATCATGTGTTGCGGTATATAATACCAATGCTAAATGTCTGACTCGCCAAACTTTAGCAATCCTCAATCGAGTTGTGTTAGTAAGGGCCGAGAACGAGTTGCTGGGACATGATATTGGATGTCGTTGTTCAGTCGCTGTCTCTAGCCGAGCAATCGGTACTGCAGGAACACCAAAACGTTGTGTCACAGTACTCGTACACATGGTCCCTTCTGCACTCAGCATATCCATTTAAGGTTGTGTTCGTTGATTGTTCGATCATTTCGCTGGACAAGGTAAAGATTCAAACCTCGAACTGTCCCTTGTTCAGCATTCCATGAAACCTGGTTCAACCCAAAAAGAAACACCTTTTGCGTGACTCCATCCCGGATCATTCTGATTGCCGTTCTTTGAGTTCCTCAATGATGTCTGGATTTGTAAGCATGGATAAATTGTGCATTCCGTACCATTCTAGACATCAACATGTAAAACATTCAAAATTGTTTTTTGCTCATGAGAATGTTTTCAAAATGATGGTTTGAAATGTCTATCCCAAGGTATCTACTATAAATGGATTGAGGTGTGTGTGTGTGTGTGTGTGTGTGTGTGTTGTGTGTGTGTGTGTGTGTGTGTGTGTGTGTGTGTGTGTTGTGTGTGTGTGTGTTGTGCATGCTTTTTGTGTCTATTAATTACGTACGTCTA
The DNA here is from genome assembly GCA_035128595.1 of Eptatretus atami. Lineage (NCBI taxonomy): Eukaryota > Metazoa > Chordata > Myxini > Myxiniformes > Myxinidae > Eptatretus > Eptatretus atami. Next base: position 69,219,107 of record CM068968.1, on the reverse strand, counting down.
TTAATTAATGATGTACTATTGGAATGTACTTTTGACATTTTAGACTGCTGAGACCCCTTTCGACCTTTGAAGACCCTTTAAGACCACCAGGACTCTGAAAGACCTCTGATTAAGGGTTCCAAGGCTCACTGGCTGGGAAAGCTATTATATTGTTCAGACGAGCAAAAACGCCCAAGGCCGTGAAGACCAATGAAAATTTGGTCTAATGGACCAAGAGGCCCCCGATAGTATGTTCATTTGTTCAAGGTTTCTCCGAGACAATTTCATGATATATTTTCATTTCCGAACATGCGTGTCATGTCACTGACGACATCTCTAGAGCAGAAGTGTGTTGTGTTTATGATCGTCGGGAAAGCTCCTATATTCCTGATCGGATGAAATTCCAGTGGAAATCTTTCTGAGAGTAAAGAGGAGAGCTGGGATGGTGGTGGTATGGTAGGGTCTTTCAATCAGAGTATTAAATGCATGGAATAGTCTCAGGAAAGGTCATTTTCGGGCAGCAGAAACAGTATGTGTAATATATATATATATATAATATATTATATATATATATATATATTATATATATATATATATATATATATATAGTTACGGTTGTGGAAATTCACAGAACACCATTCAGGTTCCCCAGAGGTCAGTTATTTCGGTAAGTGTGTGTTCCAGGTTAGATTTCTCCACCAATGTATAACGGGCATTGTTCGTGTGCCGGGCTGTGCATCTTTAGGTAGTGTTATTCTTTCTATCTTTATTTTAAAACAAAACATAGTCACAACAACGACAACCCACAGCCGCATTCGACGGTGATCTCCAACACGGCCACGTTTGACGGTGATCTCCACACGCCGCGTTTTGACGGTGATCTCCAACACAGCCGCGTTTGACGGTGATCTCCAACGCGGCCACGTTTGACTGTGATCTCCAACACGGCCGCTTTGACGGTGATCTCCAACACGGCCACGTTTGACGGTGATATCCAACACGGCCGTGTTTTGACGGTGATCTTCACACGGCCGCGTTTGACGGTGATCTCCAACACGGCCGCGTTTGACGGTGATCTCCAACACAGGCCGCGTTTTGACGGTGATCTCCACACGGCCAGTTTGACGGTGATCTCCACACGGCGCGTTTTGACGGTGATCTCCAACACGCCGCGTTTTGACGGTGATCTCCAACACGGCCGCGTTTGACGGTGATCTCCAACACGGCCGCGTTTCACGGTGATCTCCAACACGGCCGTGTTTTGACGGTGATCTTCAACACGGCCGCGTTTGATGGTGATCTCCAACACGGCCGCGTTTGACGGCAAGATCGGATCAAAATGGCGTGTTACCCTCTGAAAGAGCTGGCCAATCGGAAGGAGAGGGGCGGATCCAGCCTGGGTGAAGGTTCAAAGGTGAAAGGGGGGAGGGTGCTGATTTCGGGTGGTGAAGCCCAGAGTGACCCCTCCCCTTGGGGCTATAAAAAGCCGCGTTCGCTCGCCGGGAGTGGAGTGTTGGAGTCCGGGGAGTTGAGTGGAGTTGGGAGCGCTTGAGAAGAGCGCTTGAGGAGAGCGCTGCAGTTGAGTGGAGTTAGGAGTGCTTGAGAAGAGCACTTGAGGAGAGCGCTTGAGTTGAGCGCTGCAGTTGAGCGCTGCAGTTGAGTTGAGTTGAGTGGAGTTGGGAGCGCTTGAGAAGAGCGCTTGAGGAGAGCGCTTGACTTGAGCGCTGCAGTTGAGTTGGCGTGGGGAGCTCGGAGGCAGGTGAGAGCAGTGGAGAGCTGGTTGCTTCGAGTTTGTGCTGCGCTGGAGTTCGTGGCTTGCGGTTGGCGGTG
>CM068968.1:69203099-69217141 GCA_035128595.1 Eptatretus atami | reverse complement strand
CGACCAAGGGAGCCAGTCGGAGCTCGGGGGTCCAGAAAAGACACCGAGGGTCGCTGAAGCAGGACCCAGCGAGTCACCACGAGGGTGGCCAGGTAGCCTGCCCGGTCTCTCGGAGCCCCTTCGGTCATCCAAAGAGAGAGATTCAACACGGCTGCCACACAGCGTACACCTACGACGTTCATATTACCATTAAAATTCTACAATGAGTAAGTTTGCACACTATGGTGAAAATTTTCTTTCTCAATCCGACAAGCGGTCTGCGGAGAAAAACAAAAGTTTGTGCGGACAAACCAAAAACCAAAGCGAACCAGAACCAGACAGAATACAGACAAATAACAAACCACAACTGTTTTTTGTCGGCACTTTTCCCAGAGGACTTTTTATCTTCTGCACCTTCATAATTTTTCAATCTCAGCAGACTCCAGTGAGGTTCCTCATTTTTTAATTATTTTTTTACAATAGACACCAGGTTTATCCTTATATATCGCCCACATACCCCTCCACACTCCATCTTCCCGTGTAGTGATAGCTTTATGTATGTCCATCAACACCAGGACAAAGGGAAACATGAGGGGTATATAATATCGTCATCGCAACGTAGGACAGAACATAACATGGGAGTTATGTCTCATGCGGACATAAGGGTGTACATCAGTGCCTAGAAAGCATTGAAACCCCTCAATCTTTTGTCACAGTTTTGTTGAGTTACAGCCTGAATTTAAAATGGATAAGACAAAAAAAATTGTACCGATTGCACAAAATACCCATAATGAAAATTGAAACAATAAAAAATGAAAAGATGAAATGTTTCCATCAATAAGTTTCAACTTCTTGCTATGAACTCCAAATTGGCCTCAGGTTGCTCCGATTTCCTTTGATCATCCTTGCATGTCTCCAACTTGATTGAGTCCACCTGTGGCCAATTCAATTGATCGGACTTCATTTAGAAAGAAACAATCTTTCAACTAATGAGGTCTCACACGTTGACAGTGCAACGTCAAAGAGAAAAACTCCCCACGAAGTCCAGGAACTGTCCGTAGAACACAAGATAGAACTGTGAGCGAGGCAGAGATCCTCGAAGGATAAAACAATTTCTAGAGTGTTGAACAGTTCCGAAAGCACAGTGAAGCTTCCATCGTTTGGGAAATGGAACGAATATGGTAACTAACAGACTCTTCCTAGAGCTGGCCATCCGACCAACTGAGCACCGGGCAAGAAGACTTGCTCAGGGAGGTGACACAAGAAACCTAATCAGCACTCTGACAGAACTTACATAGTTCTTGGCTGAGACGAGAGAACCTGGCCGGCATGACAACAATCCTCTGGAGAACTTATGGGAGAAGTGGCCAGACAAAAAGGCACTTCTGAGAAAAGGCACATTTCAAGGCACCCTGGAGTTTGCAAAAAGGCACGCGAAAGACTCGAGAGCAATCAGGTAAAGATCTGTGATTGACGAGATGAAAATTGATCTTTGGGCCTGATGGCAGGAGCGGCGATGTCTGGCGGAAACCGAGCACCACTCATCGACCATCTAACACCATCATACTGTGAAGCATGGACTACAGCATCATGTTAGGGTACTGCTTTTCAGTGGGCGGGTAACTGGGAGACTGTAAGGCTAGAAGGGATCAAATGAATAGGAGCAAATACGGCAAAATCTTGAGGTGAACCTGCTATCGAGTGCAAAACTTCGACTGCGGCGAAGATTTACATTCAACAGGACATGACCCAAGTATACCGCAAAGCAAACTGGAATCGGCCTCAGAACAACGAACGTGAAAGTCTTGAGTGCCCAGCCCAAGCACAGACTTGAATCCATTCAGAATCTGTGAAAGACTTGAAGATGCTGTTCACCTGGATCGTACCCAACTCCACTTGACAGAGCTTGAAGCAAAATCTTCAAGGAAGAATGGGAGAAATCCCAAATCCAGATGTGTGCGAAGGCTGATACAGCATACCCAAGAAGCACTTTCCCGGAAAGCTGTATTGCTGTAAAGGAGCTTCTACAAAGTTTGAACTCGGAGGAGGGGAGGGGGAGAAGGGGTTTGAATATTATTGATGCAAGACATTTCAGCTTTTCATTTTTAATTAATTTGTAAACAATTCGAAAAACACGTTTTCACTTCTCATTCTGGGGTAATTTCGTGTAGAATCGTGACACTATTTTTTTTAATTAATCCAATTTAAATTCAACTGACTCAATAAATGTGACAAAAGTCAAGGCTGGAATACTTTCTGAAGGCACTGGACACTGTAATATTACTGTGGTGTATACCAATATATCATTGTGGTGTTTATGTGATCACACAGAATAAGGAATATTGGTTGTACGTATGTCATCGCATGCAGGATACGGACATCAGGTGTGGGATTTATATAGAAACACAGGCATAGGAACATCGGGGTGATACATCTATGTCGTCAATACACAGGATAGGACATCGGGACTCAGGAGTGTTGTGTCATCCAGAAGAAGTTTGTGAAACCAGAGTTCATTTTCGCATTGAACTACTTTTCCTGTTCTATTCTTTTCCATTTTTCTGCAAGATGTACCATGTACTCCTGATCGGTGAATGTTGCAAGTTTTCAAGGTACCTATAAGAATGGTTTTCCACAGATTGCTCTTAGAGTTTCCTGTTTCATATTCATTTCATCTGGGATTAGGTAGCAAGCTTTAACCATCACAACTTCATATCGTATGAGCTTATGCACGAGCGATTCAAGGAAGAGAGGTGGAAGTTGTTCGTGAAGATGAAAACGCTGGTCCATGATCACATTCAGCTCAGTAGGGTTTGCTATTTCCGTTCAATTAACGATTTATAAGCAAGGGAGGGATTTTGTAATAATTAATGAATTGCTTGACAGAAATACCATTCAATCACTCGACATCAGCCGGCACTGCCCAGGCACAATCGGACACGTCAGACAATAGGCACGATGAATGCATCTTCCCACGTCCGCAGGCGGACCAGGTATCTTGGTATGTCACATGGATCCGTCCGTTTCATACTTTCCCGACGCCATTTCTGTCCATGCCGCGTCCACCGTTATGTCTCGTGAGGTGTTGATGTCTCCTAGTGGATGTGGATGTGAATGGGCGGGGGGGGGGGGGGGGTGGTGGTGTGACTGTAGCGGTGGGCATCGATGGTTTGTGGGGGATGGTGGAGGAGTGGGGTTGGGAATGGTGTGGGGTTATTGGGGGGTGATGGTTGTAGGGGTATGGTGGTGGTGGTGGGGGGGGGGGGGAGTGAGGTGTGGGATGATGGTGGGTGTTGCGTTGGGTGATGGTTGATGGGGAATGGTGGGTAACGGAGGGGGGCGGTGGGGGAACCCTGAAAGTTTTAGCATCCCAGGTCAAATCTCTCGGAGTCGGAGTAGATGATACATACATAGTTTTCCATTATAATTAATAGGCGTGTTCACTTTGATTTGTAGAAATTTGTGTTGTATCATAAATACATTATTGTTCAGGTGCTCTCGTGGTAACTGCTGGCAAATGACAACAGGTGTTTGATTCACTGCTCAATCACAGTGTAACATGTCTGGTAGCTGGGTCAGAGACGGTGGTTAAGTTTCGAGCGACGGCTGTTTCTCCCGCTTTGCCCAGTTTGGCGCGGGAACTGGCATCCTCTCTCATTAATGGCGATAACCACAAGATCTTAGCCATCTCTGTTAGGTTTCATAACGTGTTCAGTTGCATGTTCCGAGCGCAAAAGCAAACTTTTTCTAGGCCGATCCACACCGGGTATCTTCAGACAAACCTCGTCAATGTCTGCCAACTAGGGTGTTTCGGCCCATTTGGTGTAGGATTGATTAGGGTTGTTTCAAAAATGATTCGCCGTTTTGAGTTAACATCCATATACACTATGTAACCGGACACAGTACAGCATCTGGTGGTCTCTTCCAGGTTGACATCGGCTCAATTGAAGAAGACGAAGAAGGTTTTTTTTGTATACAATTGTCGAGGCTCATAAGAGAGCTACACCAATGCATCAATAGGGGAGCAGGAGACAAGAGGGGCAGGAGAGGGAAGGACAAAACAGTGGGGGAAAGAGACATTAGGAGAATCTGTGGAAGGGGAGAGGATGGTGGGGGTAACATGGGATAACCAAGATGGACATTACGGGACTTTCAGGACCTTACACGACAGGGAACTTTCAGGAAAGCTAAGGCAAGGGAACTTTCGATTTTTAATCACAAATTTACCTCTTTATAATCCGGAATCGGAATACAGACACACTTGTCGATTATTGTACGGTAACAAGGGACTAGATTTACGTTGGGTGGTCTGAGTTGTTGGGTTCACCCTTTAACTTAGCTTCTCCTGGATTCCCACTTGGATTCTATCACTCGTGGACTCACTACGTCACTCCAAACGTGTTGAAATTTTCTTGAACGACTCTGAAGCATTTGAAGGATATCCAGGGGGTGTTAAGGCTCGGTTTTCTCACACGATGTTCCTGCATTTCCAGCTGACATTCTATTTTGCTCTCTTTCAGGCCTTACTGCCCATCATTCTACATTATTGCTCCAACTCATCAATCTGGCAACAATGTGGCAAACCTTCCATCTGGGTGTTTCACATTTGGCGGACTTCCTGGTGAAGTCCCACGTCTGTCATTCGCGACTGAGGTTCTGGATGATTCCCCTCTATTTTTCAATTCATGAGATTTGCCCTCTACTGTCGGACTGTGACCATACATCCGTCCAACGTCATTGGGTATCGAGGCCATCCAGCCTCTGTTCTAATTTCCAATGATTGTCGGGATTGTCGGGCCAGTTGACTAATGTTCTAGCACAAGGTTTTCTTGTGTCACAAGTCAAAGTTGTCGAGGACCAGATGAAAAACAAAGTGAAAAGGCAAGAAATGTAGACACTACATGTCACCAGTGGTGATTGGCATACTACACCACTTTCAGCAATCATTGACAACAAGCAACAACAGTAAATTGGTAATGACATCCTCAAGGCCAAGGTCCATCCTGAAGCAGCCAGCCATTTGACAAGAATCCATCTCCAAATGGCCATCGTCTTGCCATTGGTGTTATAGCTCTTATTGTCTTGATCTGGAGGAGCCGATTCGGTTATTAAGACGAGAATGACACTCGGTAGAGCACACGTACCTCCGCCAGGCAGAACAGATTGCATTTCGTATCCCACTGAGAGGTCGGATCCGGATTTGGATCTTCAACAAATGTAATCAATTCGTCTTATTGCACACCCAACCTGTCCACCAAGTTTCTACTGAATGTATCCATATTTTTGAGATAGCCTGCTCACAGACAGACAGAACAGACAGGGATTTGAAAACGTAACTTCCGTCGACCTTCAGTGGCGGAGGTAATAAAAAAGTTACGACTGGAGAGTGAATTGCATTCCAATAAGGAAAGGAATTTTTGAATCCAGCCTTCAAGAGGTCTGCAAACTTCTGAAAGTCGTTGGTACTCCTACAAATTATTTGCGCTTTCATTGTCGTGGGATGATGAAGCATTTAAAGGCACACCCAGTTGCATAAGCGTAAAGGGCAGGGGTGTGGACGATAGGGGAGCGGCGGGATGGAAAAGGGGTGAAATGAGTATGGATCAGAGGTCAGTAGGGAGGGGGGGAGAATGACAGGAGAAGGAGAGAGGAGAATTAATCAACTGGATCCTTTCATCTCCTCTCCCTGTCAAGGCTGGAGTGCCCAAGACAGTGTTCTGGGCCCAGTCCTATTCCCTTTCTTCATCAATTGGTCTGTCCTGATTCTCTGGAAAATCCCATTTATCTGTTTACTGATGACTTCACCTTCTGCCGTGACATCCCTCATCCTTCAGACAGGGCAAGCAGCAGCCTCTTCCTCTCTCTTTCAGACCTTGATATTTCACAAGCTGGTCAAACACTTGCAATATGTCTTTCAATCCTGACAAATCTCACATTCTCACTCACTCTCCTCCCACCCCCACCACATCTACTTTGTTAACAATCCTCTTGAGGAAGTTCATTCATTCAAGATTCTGGGTCTCACAATCAGACATGATCTTTCTTGGGCAAACCACATTTGAAAATTGGCCTCCAAGCGCAGCCACCGACTGGGCATCCTCTGGCATACAAAGTCCTTCCCTGGCTCAGCTGAACTCTTATCCATCTACAAGGCCTTCATCCTCAGCTTGATGGAGGACTGCTCTCCCCTCTGGGCTGGCTCTCCTGCCTCACATCTTGCTCAGCCTTGACGCTGTGGAAACCAAGGCCTTCAAGATTATTGGAATTTCCCACGAATGAAAATTGAATCAATGGCTCTTTCACTTTCCCATTGTAAACAGCGCGGTGGTCTCTCTGTCTTCTACGCTCATTTCTGGTCTTGTACCCTCTGCTCTTTCCGTGCTCTGTCCCACCCCTTTTGGTGAAACTCCCAAAATCCATTCTCACTATCACCTTCATCATTCGTTCCTCTTTTTTTCCACCTGTAGAATCAGCTTCCTTCCTCAGTCTCTTCTTCTCATTCATCCATTCACAGCAAAAAGCTTTTCAACGCCAATCAAAGTCATCACCTATCCACACTAAATCTTTTTTACCCCATTAACCTCCCCAAGGCCACCTTTTTCTGTGTTAACTCTTTCCTTCCACTTCTGCGATTGAGAGCTTGTGGCTGTACCATCTCTATCACCCCCTGTGTCTCCTTTCCCCCTTCTCTTCCCACATCCTCATTTCTTCAGGTTTCCTCTATTTTGTCCTTCAACCCTGCTTTTGGTCTTGTTGCCCTCTCCCCCTATTCTACTGTTCCATTCTTCTGTTATGTCTCGTCCATCCTGTTGTTCTCGGTCCTCCACGAGCTTCAACACTCTATACAAAAAAATTAGAGGTGCAGGTGGAGGTGCAGACAGAGTTATGGAGAAAGAGAAAGATCTCAATGGAGCATTACCTCGGACCACCACCCAAAAGGAACAGCTTGCGATGGTTCCGTGTATTTTGATTTGCATCTTGAGCTGCAAAGAGTCTGAGAGCCAAAACAAGAAAATGTCACCTTCTACTTTCCTGTGCACTTTTTACGAGGAGCAATTCCCAGGTGGAGCCGTCTTCGGCATCACCATCTTTCTCCGAGAAGAACAACCCGGTCGGTAAATGATATCTCGCTTTCGTGCGTGCTGCTTGATAATGAACTTTTTCAGTGGTGCCAGTAGATTACATCGTGTCACTATAAATGCCATAACACATACGGTGAAGGCCTCATTGCTGTTTAGCTCTGTCCCATGGGCCGGTGGCAACAGACGTGCGACCTCGCACGCAAGCTGTAAGCTTTTCAAACTGCACACTTCCCACAGCACGCCACGGAATCCGTTATGTACAGATATATTGAAAAAACTTTACTTTCCGTACTGGGTTTCTGGGTGCAAACTTTTCAGGAAGGCCTTCCATCAAAGGTGCGTGCAGACCCAGGATACCTCCTCCAACTTGTGACCTTCGACAAAAGTTTTTCACGAGGATTTCTTATTGGTGACAAAATGGTTAAAACACTATGTTTATCTGTCGACTACTGAGAAGTAAACCGGGCTATTCCAAACAACGTAGTCAAGTGCACTGAATTATCTTCAAGGTGTGTACACCAGTCGGTGATAATGGCTGCAGGTTTCAAGGAAAGCGTTTGGGATTTGAGACTACTCTTCATTCTGAGGGAGTTCGATGGGATTCAATCGAGAACCTGAGCTTGGAAACCCCTTTCCTCAAAACTAGGGTCACGTTGGAGAGCTCAGTTTACTATGGCTGACAGGATGGCCTGTGGGTAAGCAACTCGCCTCGAAGATGTCTAGTTGGGTTTGAATCGACCCACTAAAACTGTCATCCTCGGTGTTTCACAGGTAGGGTGATTCATCAATGTGTGTGCCGTCTTTGATGGATTGTTAAACGGGCGTCCAGTTGCAGCATTTGTTGTGTGGACATTGAAACATCCACAGTGTCCTTCGTGAAGAGTTAGCGAGATATTACCAGCACCCGAAACAAATTATAATGTGCTTGCCCAACAGCAGTGATCACTTCATCAGTGGCACAGCCACACCCTCAGCCAATGATGCTACCCTGCAGCCTTGTGCTGCATACAAGTGAAAAGGAAGACTTCATCCACACTAGATCGATTTGTGTGTCACTGAGAGTTTCTGTTCTAGAAATTAATGACTATCGTTCTTGAGTTTTAGGATCAAATGCAATGTTGATTGCTTCCTTTATTTTCGCTAAAAATAGTCATTGTTGTCCATTGTTGATGCAATTCTGTGAAATATCAACATGGAGAAAGAAATAAGAAACGGAGACATAGAAAAGCTCCGGCATGCTCTCTCGGGCCTATGGGATATGGTCGGAATTGATTATTCAACCGTACGGCCCTGGAGTTGGACTTGAGGTCTTCTATTCTGGACGCAGACTTCAGATCGTAAAGATTTGGACTTTGAGGCTTTTGACTCAATCAAGTCAATTTGCAAGAATAATTATTGAGTCGTTGTGGAGAATATTCACTTTGCCATCAATTTATTCCTTCTTGAAATGGCGGAACATTGGTTGTTCTTGGACAAGACTGTGATCCGGTTGCATCGCATTTCCCTTAATCGTAGATCTGGGATTGCGAAACATTAGAAGATGGCCTGTCCGAAAGGTCTGATAACGCTCGATTTGATTTCTTTCTGGAAAGTCATGATGATGACGCTGGGTGGTGAAGGACCAGATGGGAGCAGAAGCTCAGTGACTGAAAAACTGACCTCACGATTCCTCCAATTCACTTCGGGTTACTATCAAAGGAAATGCTGGAAATGCTTTTTCAGCTGTCGGAACTAAATAGGTCCGGGACCACACCTTTCAACTTGAGCAACCCAAGACCATTGATGACTCTTTGTTAGACTATGTGTTTTCTCTGACTATATTCAAGGCAAGCACGTGAATCCCATAGACACTTTGATTGGTTTTGAAGCATGTCACACCTGTGAATTGCTTCCTTGATGGTATGGACCACAGGTTAGTAAACGTGTTCTCTGTAGGATGTCCTTTCCTCTTATGTCACGGACTGTTTTGCAATTGTGTTGCTCCGACAGCTTTATTGGACCTCCGATGTACCACGATGACGTCACATGATCAAATACCCGAATTACATATTTTTGTTTAAATATTGTTACCTCTGTGTGTGGCGGCACAGGTGTGTGTGTTTGTGTGATGGTGGGACCCTTAGTTAGAACTGTTAAGTAGTATGGTCTGGCGCTCGGAGTAGGGTCACTCTCCGTTGTAAACAGGACGTGTTACTTCGAATCGTTGTCTTTATGTGCACCAGAAAGGCGGTGTTGTGACTGATGAAGATAGCGAAGGGTTAAGATTGTGAATTGTATGCGCATTCCTATCGGTGGAAGATGAGCGCAGGACTCCATCATACTTCGCGCTTGGACCGGTAAACTCGGTGGGGCCGCCCTGGTATATTGATCGATTTTGCCCGGCAAGCAGGGTTGTGTTCAGTTATAAAGCAGCTAGCTAGCGCTTGCCAAGTGCAGCCGTTCTTATCAAGGTTTTGAATGGAGTGTTTTAAGGTACTTGGCGAGCGTTCTACAAGAAACGTGGTCACTGAACACACCCCTGGGCACCACACTGGAACATGAGCATTATTTTACTAATTTTATTTTATTTAAAGTCAAGGCTTTGTGGAAGAGTTAGAACACGAATGGATCAGGACATAACAGAACAAAAGAAACAGGAAGAGAAACAGCAGAAAGATGGCAGGGGTGGGGTGAGTGGAACACCAACAGTAGGGCTGAAAGAACAAATACACGGAGACAGACAAACGAGGGATGCGGAATAAGAATGAGGGGGTAGGGAAGGAATGCAGTGGGTGGATAAGATGGATACAGAAGACAACTCTCAGGAAGGAAAAACTTGAATTTTGAGGGGGATGGAAGGGGCGTTGCATAACGGGTATAGAAAAGATCTGGTTTTTAGAATGGGGATGATCTGAGATGGTGGTGAACAGCTGTCTTGAAGACCTGGAGAGAAGAATGAGATTGAAGAGAGTGTGGAAGTTTGTTCACAGTCGACGAAAAAAGATAATAAGTGAGTGAAGGTGAGCAGTGATTCTGGATTTTGGAGTTTCACTTGGAGGGGGTTGATGGTGGATCGTGTGCGCCCTGCACACACCTTGGGGAATGGGGAAGGACAAAGCATGGAGAGGGCAGAGGGTGCAAAGACCAGAGGGGAGGCTGTAGAGAGACATAGACCACCGGACTTCGTCTGCCGATGGCAAACTGATAAGCCATAGACTCAGCTTCATCGTGGGAGATTGCAATGATCTTGAAGCCCTTGGATTGGTGACATGAAAGCTGCGTGCTATTGGTGGTGAAGCTGCACTTGGGCGGTTGTGAACACCTGCCCCAGGGACATCTAATGGCCAATTTATCGAGCTGGGCATGGGCTTGGAGGTGCCGCCAGTGGGTGGGTCACCTGGATGATAAATGGGAGTATGGGCGCAAAGAGAGTTATGGTGAGAATTTGTGGGATAGGATAAAAACGAGTCTTTGGAGTTAGCATGGAGTTCGATTTGTTGTGGCGTGGCATGACATCAACCACCGTTTGAGATCGATTTTGATGTGGCATAGCTTGCACCCTTGCGGGATGAGCATCACTCTGAAAAAAAAAGACTTTCGAAATCCCTGCCTTTTCCATGCTTCGGAGTGAATAAGTGAGTGGTGACATAATGGGGTTTAATTCTACTGAATTTATCTACTCGTCATTCTCCCCTTTTTTACGTGGTCTTTGTACACTGGATTGTTCCGGGTTTTGTTGAAACCCTCCGCCTAGTCCCATCAGTATTTCTCTAATAAACCATTTTATTTACAAGGAGATAAGTCCACCATCTTGTTTTCATCTCTCCACACTCGGAAACCGTTTCAAAGTATTATTGGTCCCTGGAGGAGAATCAATGGGTAAAGTTCATCCTTTGTGGATATTTAAATACTGAGTGATACGGAGCCAGCAATCTGCTCATGTTGCTCTAACTAAATCGGCTCATTCTCGAGATTAAACCTCGGCAATGGCGGTTTGCTGTTATACAGGGCAGCAAGCGACAATATTATAGGGATTGGGGAATTGAGACTCTCATTTGACCTGCATTCAGGATCTCTCATGACTCTACTGGGACTTGGCTCGCAGGATGTGACTATGTGCATCATGTGTTGCGGTATATATACAATGCTAAATGTCTGACTCGCCAAACTTTAGCAATCCTCAATCGAGTTTGTGTTAGTAAGGGCGAGAACGAGTTGCTGGGACATGATATTGGATGTCGTTTTCAGTTCGCTGTCTCTAGCCGAGCAATCGGTACTGCAGGAAACCAAAACGTTGTGTCACAGTATCGTACACATGGTCCTTCTGCACTCGCATATCCATTTAAGGTTTGTTAGTTGATTGTTCGATCATTTCGCTGGACAAGGTAAAGATTCAACCTCGAACTGTCCCTTGTTCAGCATTCCATGAAACCTGTTTCAAACCCAAAAAGAAACACCTTTTGCGTGACTCATCCCGGATCATTCTGATTGCCGTTCTTTGAGTTCCTCAATGATGTCTGGATTGTAAGCATGGATAAATTGTGCATTCCGTACCATTCTAGACATCACATGTAAAACATTCAAAATTGTTTTTGCTCATGAGAATGTTTCAAAAATGATGGTTGAAATGTCTATCCAAGGTATTACTTAAATGGATGAGGTGTGGTGTGTGTGTGTGTGTGTGTGTGTGTGTGTGTGTGGTGTGTGTGTGTGTGTGTGTGTGTGTGTGTGTGTGTGTGTGTGTGTGTGTGGCATGCTTTTGTGTCATTAATTACGTACGTCTATTAATTAATGATGTACTATTGGAATGTACTTTTGACATTTTAGACTGCTGAGACCCCTTTCGACTTTGAAGACCCTTTAAGACCACCAGGACTCTGAAAGACTCGATTAAGGGTTCAAGGCTCACTGGCTGGGAAAGCTATTATATTTGTTCAGAGAGGCAAAAACGCCAAGGCGTGAAGACCAATGAAAATTTGGTCCTAATGGACCAAGAGGCCCCCGATAGTATGTTCATTTGTTCAAGGTTTCTCCGAGACCAATTTCATGATATATTTTCATTTCGAACATGCGTGTCATGTCACTCGACGACATCTCTAAGCAGAAGTTGTTGTTGTGTTTATGATCGTCGGAAAGCTCCTATATTCCTGAGGATGGAAATTCCCAGTGGAAATCTTTCTGAGAGTAAAGAGGAGAGCTGGGATGGTGGTGGAATGGTAGGGTCTTTCAATCAAGTATTAAATGCATGGAATAGTCTCATGGAAAGGTCATTTTCGGGCAGCAGAAACAGTATGTGGAATATATATATATATATATATAATATATATATATATATATATATATATATATATATATAATATAGTTACCGGTTGTGGAAATTCACAGAACACATTCAGGTTCCCCAGAGGTCAGTTATTTCGGTAAGTGTGTGTTCCAGGTTTAGATTTTTCCACCAATGTATAACGGGCATTGTTTCGTGTGGCCGGGCTGTGCATCTTTGAGGTAGTGTTATTCTTTTTATCTTTATTTTAAAACAAAAACATAGTCACAACAACGACACCACAGCCGCATTCGACGGTGATCTCCAACACGGCCACGTTTGACGGTGATCTCCAACACGGCCGCGTTTTGACGGTGATCTCCAACACAGCCCGCGTTTTGACTGGTGATCTCCAACGCGGCCACGTTTGACTGTGATCTCCAACCACGGCCGCGTTTTGACGGTGATCTCCAACACGGCACAGTTTGACGGTGATATCCAACACGGCCGTGTTTTGACGGTGATCTTCAACACGGCCGCGTTTGACGGTGATCTCACACGGCCGCGTTTGACGGTGATCTCCAACACGGCCGCGTTTTGACGGTGATCTCAACAGGCACGTTGACGGTGATCTCACACGGCCGCGTTTTGACGGTGATCTCCAACACGGCCGCGTTTTGACGGTGAATCTCCAACACGGCCGCTTTGCGTGACGGTGATTCCCAACACGGCGCGTTTCACGGTGATCTCCAACACGGCGTGTTTTGACGGTGATCTTCAACACGGCCGCGTTTGATGGTGATCTCCAACACGGCCCGTTTGACGGCAAGATCGGATCAAAATGGGCGTGTTACCCTCTGAAAGAGCTGGCCAATCGGAAGGAGAGGGGGGATCCAGCCTGGTGAGGTTCAAAGGTGAAAGGGGGGAGGGTGCTGATTCGGGTGGTGAAGCCCAGAGTGACCTCCCCTTGGGGCTATAAAAAGCCGCGTTCGCTCGCCGGGAGTGGAGTGTTGGGTCCGGGGAGTTGAGTGGAGTTGGGAGCGCTGAGAAGAGCGCTTGAGGAGAGCGCTGCAGTTGAGTGGAGTTAGGAGTGCTTGAGAAGAGCCCTTGAGGAGAGCGCTTGAGTTGAGCGCTGCAGTGACGCTGCAGTTGAGTTGAGTTGAGTGGAGTTGGGAGCGCTTGAGAAGAGCGCTTGAAGGAGAGCGCTTGACTTGAGCGCTGCAGTTGAGTTGGCGTGGGAGCTCGGAGGCAGGTGAGAGCAGTGGAGAGCTGGTTGCTTCGAGTTTGTGCTGCGCTGGAGTTCGTGGCTTGCGGTTGGCGGTGGGAGTGGAGAGACGCCCCGTTGAGAGCTGGAGAGTTCGGAGTTCAGGCAGTTTGTTCGCTGGGGGTTCGCCGCGCGAACCAGGAGGCCTGAGTCGAGACCCATTCATTCCTCCAGCGCGTCGTCGGCTAAACAGGCCGCAGTGGAGGCCGGCGCGACCAGGGAGCAGTCGGAGCTCGGGGTCAGAAAAGACACGAGGGTCGTGAAGCAGGACCCAGCGAGTCACCACGAGGGTGGCCAGGTAGCCTGCCCGGTCCTCGGAGCCCCTTCGTTCATCCCGGCTCCGAGTAATTATAAAGGCTCACGAGCCGGTTCTTTCTTTCTGGGGTTTTGGATGAAAGTCTGTGGCGCCTTGTCTACCTAAGTAGAACTGATTAAGTGCATGACTGTGTACATGATCATAGGTATCGGCTGTAGGTTT
>CM068968.1:69186477-69196852 GCA_035128595.1 Eptatretus atami | reverse complement strand
TTTGTTGACTCTCCATCCTGCTTCACGTAAAGGGTTCGTAGTAGGCTTAATACGCCCGATAATTAATCGGAACAGTCGAGGCCGATGATAACACCGCTCGGTTATCCCGATAGTACGGAACCGGCCGCCCAAGCGGCTCGCGTCCGGAGTCGACTTGCGGCGAGGTACGATCGCCCGGTTTACCATCCGCGTGGAGGACTTGAATCCATTCTCAACATATCACTAATCAGCCTCTGTATTTTGTACATTCTTGTTAGTTTAGGTAAGTGATCCTCCATTTGGGCCTTCAGTCTCAATTATTGTTTTTTCTTCGTGGGACGTTGCCTCAGTTACTTGGCCCCCCAAATCTGTGTAGTAACCGACTGTCTTTTAATTTTTATTTTCTAAATTTCCTTAGTCTCATATAGTGAATTACACATCTGTGCTTTTGTAACTGTAGGTATTGTCAAGGGAAGGAACATTACATCTCGCATCTTCCATCATTCGTCCTCACTTTATTGCACATCAGCGGGGTAACGATGTACCTCAAATAATGTTAAACCCTGTCACCCGGCTTGTGTGTTCCACATCGTCCCTAACAATGAGGCAAACCAGGCAGGTGATTGTTTCACACAGCGAGAGATCGAGGAGAGATGGAATATATTAATGCACGGTGCAGCAGACGATGATGTTGATCACTTTTTTGGCTATTCAGTTCAAACCCCACTTGCCCGCATGGACTCCTGGAGCGCACCTATCGTACTTTCCCCTGCAGAATGATTTTCAGAGGGATTGTACAACAGGCAGATCTCATCCTGCCAATGAGAGTTCCTCCGCTTTCAATTCGGTCCCCCAAGATGTATCCCCATCCCTCTGTTCAGTTTCATTCTCTGTGCTAGAGATGAATTTGTTTGTTTTTCTTGTATTACACTGGCATGCGCGTTTCACCAACTTGATACGAGAGAGAGGGTTGCAACAACCTTCACTTAGTTATGGAGGGGAAGGGAGAGAGGAGAGAGACCCCCCACACAAGTCTATCCACGGATATCTAATTTTGTCTTTTATCTTAAAACAGTCTGTTATATGAGATAGCAGTGTCTTCGGACCTGCTCCGTACTTCTCATAGGAGTGTTGTTGTGTTCTATACCTGCTGGTCGACATTCACCACTTGCCAAAGACTTTAAGTCAGGACTTCTTAGTACAGCATATCATTATTTTCTGACCAGGAACTCACAATCAGTCGTTGACACCTGGTCAATGAAACGCGTAAAATTTTTCACCTCAAAATTCACACAAGACGTTGAGTCCGGATTACAACTTTCCAACGCATCTCCCTCGCCATATTCACAGCCATCTAAATCAATTCGTCCTCCGTCACACACCCAACCTACCTCACCAAGTTTCGTTTGAACCCGTCATAACTTTTCGAGAATCGCTCAAGAAAACAGAGAGGGGGTTGAAAACAAACGGCTACCACTGCCATTTCTATATCTGGCAGAGGTTCTTTTTTTAAAAGAACAAACAGAGAAAAGAAATAACAAACTAACGCATAACTAAGGCGGTTTGTGGGTAATTTATTTGAGACAATTATTGAGGTAAATCAAACGTCAAAGAACATCTGGGTGATGGGCTCGTCTGAGGACATGTGTTTTTATTATTTGCTAAGCATCTTTCTGCAAAAATTATTTCATGCATCCTTGAGTACTTTGTATTTCTTTTCGAATTCTTACCGAGACAAACCCAACGCCATTGATCGAACGTCATGTGTCATTACAGGAAAGGATTACTCCCTTCGGGTTAAGCTTATCTGCTTCACCAGGCATAAAACCCCGTTGGTCGTGGTGCCTGACACTGAGCTGGAGAGATGACGCACGTAAGCTTGATCAGACCATCTCCACTAAGGGTGAAAGTCCATGACAATGCGTTGACAGCCGCGCTAGTAAAATTCAAGCGAATGATCCGGTTAATTATAGAACTCATGTCAATCGTCGCATCATTTGATCTCTTTTACGGTGGCCCTCCCATCGTGTGCTGAGGCGACGAAGCGGGGATATTATAGAGGTTTTTAGAAGCACTATGTTTGGGAACACAGATTCCTTAGAGAAGGCCAGCAACCACTATAAACCCCACAAACTGGATGCTACGCACGTATTCGTGGATCATTAACCCTTAAGCTGTCTCCGCAATCTGTACTAAACCACACAAATGCTGTACGGAAATCATCTATATCCATAATCCAAAAATGTGCATAATACATAATAAATAGCATTCAATTCGAACTCGTGGCCACATCATTCATCAACATCCAAATATTATTCCAAGACTCTCAAAAAAGCTATCGTACAACAGAGTTCTCCAAGGGATCAAAAAAACCTCCCAACCCCTGAGATTCATCTCCGGACACTACACAGCATTAGGTGTAAAAAAACAGTAGTAATACTCATCTTTCAGGCTCATATCAGCCGTTGCCAATGCAAAAACCTAATTACCAAGCATTGGATGCAAGCAAGAAGAAGGAGAAAACGATTACAGCTAGCATGCACACAGTCTCAGCAGGCATAAGGAACCGTGGAAAGGAAAATAAAAAAAACCCCCACAAACTAGAGATTCTCGGTCCTGACAAGAAGTTCGTGAGTTGCACGAAAGGGATGGAGAGGAGTGGGAGGGCACAGAGCGCAAAAGCACAGGAAAAACAAATTGTGAGATAGCGTAGAAGATAAGAATACATTTTGAAATTGATACGCGTGTTGAGTTCCATTGGCATCAGCAATGAATACGACAGAAGTTTCGTATGTTGCCACATATCAGATGTATCATTTGTTGGATATTTTGGCAAATGGATACTCATTGGACTTTGTAAATGCGACTGGTTAGAAGGTACTACGAATGTCTCCAGCATACACATACTATGCTCTAGTAGTACGACAGCCGAGCGAGCCAGTATGTTAGAGATCGCAAGTAGAATGTGGACAGCTATGCTGCAGACCTCGAATAGTGTTTGTTTGTTTGTTTAAGGGAAAATATAGATAGTGGCATGCATGAGCTAGTGCCAGTCTCAGAAATTCCAACTCGCCATTTGCAGGCAACTGACATAAGACTAATTCGTCTCGTGTTTTTGTTTTACTATCAAATCGTTCATCCTGTGAGTCTAGATTAAAACAAAATAATGACTTTAAAAACAACACAAAAAGTAACTGCCTTAATAAAAAAAAAATGGGTCTAGAGTTGGTGTGTTAATTTTACTTTCGACGTTCTCTCGCATTCACCTTTCGAGCCACAATTCCATTTCACCGTTCCAGGATGACAGCGCAAGACGTCCCAATGGGCAAGCCGGTAAGGAAGTCGAGTACCATTTCAAAGCGGGTAGTTTTGATTACGCATAGAGTAGAAGAGGAGGAGCCAAAACGTCTTCCACGGTAGTCATTCAATGGGTGGCAGCCGACCCTGCAATTCACCACAATGTTTGCAGACAATCAAGTTTTGTTGTGGTGCAAATTGTGCAAATGCACAATTCCAAGTTTAACAATGGACCGATCAAACCGAAGCGAAAACAGATTTCCCCCAAACTTTTGAGGTTGGGGGGGGCATTCTATTTGGGGGGGGGGGGGACCCCAAACGGTAAAATGTCAGGGGATGAATGCTGAGAGCGAGGAGCTAGAGATAGACCGGTGATATCATGGTTGAGCATTCGCTCCGAGTTTGAGAGGTTCGGCAGTTTGAACCTGGCCATGTTAAAAACATCTTAAATGTAACATGAGCCTCTTGCTTTGACTCAGCATTTAATGATGCAGCACAGAAAAAAACAAACGATAGTTATAGGGCCAAAAACCATTTGCACAGGTTTCATGAGCCCTCAATGCCCCCTCCTGTGTGGAAAGTACTATGTAGGGAACTCATGGTGGGTGGGAGTGGGGGGAGAGACAGAGACTGATAGTAGGGGAAAGCAAATGCACCATGTGTCACCTTTTCACACGGGAAATGATGTTGTGACGCAACGCCTTGAGTCCAGTGTTTTGATTAGTTCAGGTGTGCCGAAGGTATTTATAAGCTCGCTTCGTGAACAGCTTGTTCAAACTTCTTTGATGCACACACACACACACCCATATTTGTGCATGACTCGTCAATGTTACTCTTGGGTCAGCGCTGTCTTCATTTATTTATTTCCTGACTGCAACCCTCCTAACTCGGTGGTCAAAGGGCAGAGACATGTGTCTTGTGTGACCAGCACTTGTTTTTTATATATATATACTTATATTATATATATATATAATATATAATATTATATATATTATATTACTTATATATATATAATTACAGGGGGAGAACAAGTATTTCTGAGCTACACTGGCGATTTTTGCAGATTTCCTCCCACTTACACAAGCAGTTAGACGTCCTGTAATTTTTATACTAGGTACAACTTCAACTGTGAAAGACGAATCTAACAATCCTGAAATCACATGTATGATTTTTAAAAATTAATTTGCATTTTATTGCTATAAAGTACAGTCTTGACTCAACCTAGCCACCAGTAAGAATTCCGGTCTCACCTGTTCGTTTTGTCTTTAGAAGCCCCGCGCATTCGTCACTCCATACCTGTATTAACACTGCACCAGTTTGACTCGTTATCTGCATAAAAAAACAGCTGTCCCACTCAATCAATCGCTCCACTCTCCACAACTGCGCGAAACCGAGAGCTGTTCTAGGACATCAGGACAAACATTGTAGACTTGCACATGGCTGTATCGGCTAGAAGGACAATAGAACAGCTGGTGATAAGCACAACTGTTGGCCGGGCAATTATTTGTAAAGAAGAAGTTCAAGATAACCGTCAATCTCCTCGGTCTGGGGCTACATTGCAATGATCTTCACCTCGTGGCCACTGATCATGGAAAGGTGAGATCAGCCAATACACGGGCGCAGGACTGGTCATACTGAAGGGAGTGGACACAAGTCTCAAGAAACATAGTACACACCTACGCGCGTCATGATTAAAATCCTGCAGACGACGCAAGCAGGTCTCTTGCTCAAGCCAGCGCTCAAACCAGCATCTGAAGTTGTCCAATGACCTTTGGATGATCCAGAGGAGGAATGGCTGAGCAGGTCATGTGTTGATGAGCGACCAAATAGAGCTTTTTTGGTTTAAACTACACTCGCCGTGTTTGGAGTGAAGAAAGAGGAATGAGTACAACCCAAGAAACCATCCCACCGTGAAGCATGGGTGGAAATCTTCTTTGGGGATTGCTTCTTCTGAAAAGGGACAGGAGACTTGCACGTATGAGGGGAGGATGGAAGGGCCGTGCTATCGCGAGATCTGTCACAACTCCTTCCCTCAACTAAGGATGCATGGGCGTGGCTGGGTCTCTCCGCATGACACGACCCGAACACACAGCCAGGGCAACTAAGGATTTGGCCGTAGAAGCATCTCAAGGTCTGGGAGTGGCACTAGCCAGTTCTCCAGACCTGAGCCCATAGAAAATCTTTGGAAGGAGCTGAAAGTCTGTGTTTTGCCAGCGACAGCCCCGAACCTGAAGGATCTGAGGATCGGTATGAGGAGTGGGGCCAAAATTCCCTGCTGCGTTGTGCAAACCTGGTTAAGAACTACAGGAACGTCTGAATTCTCTCGTATTGCAACAAAGTTTCTTACAAAATTAAGTTCTGTTATTTCTATGTATCCAATACTTATTTCATGCATAAATGCAAATTAATTATTTAAAATCATCAATAGTGATTTTTCAGGGATTTGTTTTTAGAGATTCGTCTTTCACAGTTGAAGTGTACCTATGATAAAAATTACAGACTCTACGTGCTTTTGAAGTGGGAAACCTGCAAATCGCCGCTGTATCAAATACTTGTTTCCCACCTATCCTAACTATATATATAACCCACTAAATAATGTGGTATTGTGTGTGTGATGTGTTGTGTGTGGTGTGTGTGTGTGTGTGTGCGTGCGTTGCTCCGTAACTCGGACAATGATCCGAGGGGTATGAAACTTTGCGTATGCACACTACAGAGAACACCAGAGTGCAAGAGTGAAATTAAGTGTTTGGGTTAATTACAAACCCCTTCTTGGAAGACAAACATTAACGGGCCGCATTTTAATTTATATCTTTTTCCTGTGCTTTTTCCCCACCTTGCCTCTCTGGGGTCTTAAGCTGTATCCTGGGTTTACTGCGGGGGTCTTGAAGCAGCAATGTTTTTGGCCTGCTCAAACATGCCTCGACTGGAACAGCCACATCTCACTTATAAAATATTTTTGTTTTTTTTCCTTTCTCTCTCTTATCGAATGCCTAGTTCATCATAGTTACGAATCGCCTGTGTACATATGCAATGCTAAAAAAGCCGACGCCAGCGTTCGTGGCTTTTTTCATGTGCGACACGTGCGATAACCTCGAGAGAAGCTCTTAAATAAAGCAGAATTACAAATCTTTCAGCTCCAGATATGATCTTCGCAGCATTTCCAACTCAACTCCAAAAAAGCAACCTAATTATGTCCAAATTCGGCCAGGTTTGCTTCAGACATCGCTTATCGCTGCAGAAACCATTTCATCGATGTGAGTCTTAACGGATTTGCCAAGCACCCCGACAGTGCGCAGTCAGTTCCTGTCGCGATTTGGATGGCTTAGTCTGCAGTTCGACACGGTCGCACACACATATCATGGATACTAAGACAGGCAGAACGTTTCCCGTATCTATACACGGACGGTCTGGACGCCGTGGGATAGCCGTTTCTTGAAGATTGGGGTCAAAAATGTGAAAACTACAAATGTCGCATCCGAAGCTGTCCGGGGGACCCTGACATGACTTCCTCATTCTGCTTTAAAACTCAAGCTCTCATATTTCTTCAACGTCATCATTCCACCACAAATTAATACTTTCCATTATTACACATTAAATGTTACTAACACCGTGAAGTAAATCAAGAAACTATACCTCGAATGGGGAATTCCCCGCCATTGATGAAAAGTCATACATATTTCCAGATAATTGGGAGAGATTGGAAACAACGATCACCATTTGGTTTTCATCTCGAAAAAGTTCCCCAGGGTGAGGAACGTGAGTAACCAAACATAATTGATCAGATAAGCGTTTTCCATTTATTACAAAACATTTTTCAAGATGGCCGCCCAGATCGCCCTTTTGGATCCGGCTACGCCAATATCATAGGGTTTTCTTTTCAGTAGGTACATCGTTTGACTCAAATCTTCAAATCGAATTATGCGAAAACATTTTTTTCAATGGCACGCCCCCAGTCGCCATCTTGGTCCGCAAGCACAAATCAATGGGTTCTTCCTTTTCAGGTGTCACGTGACCCAAATTTCAAATCGATGTATGGCGAACAGTCTATTGAGCTTATCGCACTCACTCTATAAATGTTGACGCCGGACGAGACGGACGGACAGCGCGCCCTGTCTGTGAAACAATATGCCCCCTCCGCCACCGCGGGCGGATAAAACTCAATTCTGCACTTACTATCCAATCAAGAGCAGCTTCTTACGGTCGGATCGAACGCACAATCATTGTACTATTGAAGTATTTTAAACTCCCACCGTAGAACACCGGGCTGGACCCAAAACGTTCCACAGAAGTTTGGCGATGGCTAAGCTCCAAAACTAAGTGAGTAGTTGGGGTCGGTCGTTCAATCACTCCCGCTTCAGTGCAGTGCTTTAAAAGTAGATGGTTTCCTCCTTATGCGTTTCCAAGCAAAAACTACATTGATAACATCCGTTTCTAAGCCGTTCGCCATATTTACCATGTTTTCTCAATTCAGAGAATTTTTCCACTGTCACCGACGTGTGCTGCTGTGTGTGGTCTTGTGTGTAATCTGTGTCGTTCATGCATAACTCTCTGCAAACTCCTTCACACCCATACCCCCACCAATCTCTCTCTTTTTCCTCGCTAATATGTGCAGGCATCTCGGACACCTCTCTCTCTCTTTTCTTTTCTGTCTCCGCAACATATCTGGACGGTGTCCTTCAACGGTGGATATCTCGGACGACCCTCCCCTAGCGTGCCTTCCTTCCCTCCCACACGCCGATCATTCCCCCAAACTCCCTCCCACCATACCTCCTTTGAGAGGAAGGCGTGTCAAAGAATGTGGTGGTTGGCAGAAGCTTTTTAACTCTGTCACGCAAGGCTGAGGAGTTATGTTTTCACCTGTCGTTCTGTCTGTCTGTATGTTTACTTGCAAATCCAGCTTTTTCAGTATATTGCGTCATTTATTTTGTTCTGTCTGTTGTATCTGTTTCTGTCACTCGGCCTACAGGTCACAATTCCTCAACGATTGTCAGTGAAACTTACAAGTTGTAATGGGTTACAAGGATATTACCAATCTACAAAGGTCATGCTTGAGGGCACATTCTTAAATTTCGTATTTTTCTCCGATACTTTGACATTTGAAGAAATTGAAGATCAGATCTGAATTCCGGCGATGGAATTTTTATTAACGATTCTTCACATTGGAGATATGGCTAATGTATACACCAATCTGACATTACGTACTGGGGTATGTTCCCGGGAAACCCGCAAATGTGGAGTGCATTGTTTCAATTGGGGACGAGGAGGGTCCCTTCCGGGATTCCGACCAAAAAATCTGAGTGCGGGGATAAAATCCCACGGTGTTTTGTCATTACATTCGAGACAGAGAATGGTGCTCGTACCGGGGGTTCCTGGTCATGAAAAAGGCCACATACGCGACACACCAAGCACGGAATTGTACAATCTGGGACCGGGGGACAACGTTATCGTTTTGGCCGTCCGATTCAAAGAGAAGTTCTTAAAGTTCAATCGTTTCGACACGATGAATGCATTAGAGTTTCATTGAGATTTTCTTTTTTTTTTGTTAGCATGGACAACACCCAGTACTGTTCCCATGTATAAGATTACATTTCAAGCCCTTTACCATTACCGTACCGCAAAATGAAAAATCATGTACTTTCATTTATTTAAAAAAAAACAGCACTGTAATGATGATGAGAAGATCGCATGAAGAGAGAGATGAGAAGAAGTGGAGATGAAGAATAGTGCAATAAGCAAGAGAGAGAAGAAGATGATGAAGAAGTGTTGATCGAAGAGATGAAGCAGATGAGAGTGAGCAGAGAGATGAAGAGATGAGAGAAGATAACTGGAGCAATCCACCTTCATGCTGTGGGCGCTGCCACATGCTCTCTCGTATAGCCTTTCGTTCTTTCTGATGTACTGAACGGTGGACTCGTTCACACATAATGTTGTGGGTAACTGAAAGAGAGGTTGTCCGTGCATTGTTGGCGGGGATTTTTTGGTGATGCTGTATTGAAGTGTATTATAGTATGCTGCGTGACGATTTCATGTGTAATTGTCCGATGTAGCTTAGCTCGTCTAATGTCCCAATGGATATGCTGAACATTCCATATTTAACTCATGACATGAGTCCTTCCTAGTCTACAGCTAGAATTATGTAGAAGACGTATTTCAAATGTTACGTTCAAGTTGGATGCTGTTTGTCGCCAAAGATGTTATTTACCGCAGATGCCGCCTGATTGTTTCATTGGTCAATGTCCGTACTGAGTGACCTGGAAATTACTGGATCATTCAATAGTGCTGTTCATGTTTTTCTTCTGTAGTAACTCAACGGGCGATGGCATCAGGTACATGTATACACTTGGCAACATCCCGTAACTATGTATTATTACCACTAAGTACTTACAGCACGTTATGTTAAAGTGACATGGTAGAATGTCGCTGAGAATCTGTTCTATCCAGAAGCTACACATACAGAGAGTCATGTCAAGACTTGTGGAAGAATATGTTTTTTCTGGTCATGTACCAGATATGTTACTGACATACATCCCGCTGCTTGTTGTGGTCATGAAAGATCGTTTTTGAACTCGTATGTCATGGTTGTGAAAATAAATATTAATTGTACAAACGCAAACAGGCATTCCCCGGACTGTAGGAGCATGTCCAAATAATTAACCGTGAATACGTGGAACGCGAGAATGTGGAACGAGCGAATTCAGGGTACGGCGTTGAATAGCAATCTGAACAAGTTTTGAACGGATCTCGGCATGAACACTTGGTGGACACTTGTGTGTGTGACAAGAAAAATTCATTCGTTTTGATGTGAAGTACCGAATCGCTCCGGTACGAGGTTGTTTCATTTTTTTTAAAAGCGATTCTACCATTGAGACTAGGCGCCATAAACATATATAGTATGTAATTTTCGCGAATCGGCCCGTGCGGCGATGGCACGTAACTCGGAACGCGGCACGTCGGCCCACGCACGGACAATTGTCGTGACCATTCCGTCGAAATCGCCGGGACATTGTCACGGGGGGCCTTTCAGCCCTCACCCACACGCATCCCTGCCCATCCGCACCCTCTGGATGGGTTGTCGCAAACTCGACCTACCCTACATACC
>CM068968.1:69149203-69162204 GCA_035128595.1 Eptatretus atami | reverse complement strand
AACCAAGAAAATCTCACCTTGCACATATACGATGTAATTGACCTTAACCCAGCATTTGATTTTTGGAGTTCTTGGACACAGGGTAGACATAGCTCCTTTATAAGTTAGATTGTGAAAGACGGCTCAACAATCGCTCACTCCCTCGGTTGTGACCCTAAAGCAACGAAGGTCGTGTGCTGCCAACAGGGGGCACTGCATCGTCAAGTACGCCACAAGTTACCTTTCGCTCCCCTGTACGACGTGGCTGCACTTGCATAGACATAATTGCTTATTTGATTTACAAATAAAAAAGAGCTTCATTGAAGTGTCTCAGATCGACAGCCAAGGAATTTGAACGAACGTAGTCTATTGGCCTGAGGAACCCGCTGGGAAGCCGGTGAAACGGTGCCCGAGACCGGATCTGCTCTTGCTTGTTTATTCCTAGATTATCAGGGTAGATACAGATGTTTTTGGTTAAAAATATATATATTACACACACACACACACACACACACACTTATTATTGTGAACCTCCTTTCCTTCTCCTCTCCTCTCCTACCTTAGGCCTTCCACAGCATTCGGCATACCTCAAACCATGGACTATGTGGACGGACACACACTCAGGAACAGGTATGGATAACTTTGACAGAACCCACAATGAAGGTACAAAATAAAAATGTTATACTTACCTGAGATTACTTTGTCGATCTATGCTTCCAGCCACTTGAGGGCACAGTATGAAGGTACCCCACCCCGAGCTGCCTCGCTTGGGTTTGAATCCTGACTGTCACAGCTCCAAACTGTCACACTGGTGTTTCACATGCAAGGTAAGTCATCAATGTGCACACCATACATCATATTATATGCATGTGAGGGTTGGATGACCCGTCCACCAGGAATGCTCATTGCATTGGTGGAAATTAAAAATCCTACGGTGTCTTTCGGGGAAGAGTAATTGAGTTATCGCAAGAACCCTGATAAAATTACAAGCCGGCTACAGGTGAATGTCAGGCCGAGGCAGCTGATTCGTGAAGACTTCTGCCAAAAATGTTCCCTGGAAATCTGAGCGAAATGCATAAGTTGGGAATAATTGGGGTCATTACTGAAGTAGTGTTCGTTAATTGGTTTCATTAAATACTCCATTCACATAACGTTGTAAAGTGTGAGAAACACTTAAATATATTTAAGACAGCCATGCTCGCAACTGCTATTGATGAGAACTTTTGCAAACCCACTTAATTTTGCAGAATAAGTCGCATTTTGGGAAGCGGTTCATGCTGCTCCCACCTTTTAGAGATGTAGATGAGTCTGGGGATCGTCCCGAGATCTCGCCGCCGAGTCTGGGGATCGTCCCGAGATCTCGCCGCCGGTCTGGGATCGTCCCGAGATCTCGCCGCCGAGTCTGGGGATCGTCCCGCAGATCTCGCCCCACGTCCCCACACCGGCAGGCCTCGGTCAACCGCACCGAGTCTGGGGAACGTCCCGAGATCTCGCCGCCGAGTCTGGGGATCGTCCCGAGATCTCGCCGCCGAGTCTGGGGAACGTTCCGGGATCTCGCCGCCGAGTCTGGAGATCGTCCCGAGATCCCCGCCGCCGAGTCTGTGGATCATCCCGAGATCTCGCCGCCGAGTCTGGGGACCGTCCCGAGATCCTCACCCCGAGTCTGTGGATCATCCCGAGATCTCTCCGCCGAGTCTGGGGAGTCCCGAGATCTCGCCGCCGAGTCTGGGGATCGTCCCGAGATGTCGCCGCCGAGTCTGGGGACGTCCCGAGATCTCGCCGCAGAGTCTGGGGACGTCCCGAGATCTCCCCGCCGGAGTCTGGGGATCGTCCCGGGATCTCGCCGCCGAGTCGTGGGGACTGTCCCGAGATGTCGCCGCCGAGTCTGGGGACGTCCCGAGATCTCGCCGCAGAGTCTGGGGACGTCCGAGATCTCCCCGCCGAGTCTGGGGGACGTCCCGAGATCTTGCCGCCGAGTCTGGGGACGTCCCGAGATCTCTCCGCCGAGTCTGGGAACTCCCGAGATGTCGCCGCCGAGTCTGGGGACGTCCCGAAGATCTCGCCGCAGAGTCTGGGGACGTCCCGAGATCTCGCCGCCGAGTCTGGGGACGTCCCGAGATGTCGGCCGAGTCTGGGACGATCCCGGATGTCGCCGCCGAGTCTGGGGAACATCCCGAGATCTCGCCGCCGAGTCTGGGGATCGGCCTGAGATCTCGCCGCCGAGTCTGGGATCGGCCTGAGATCTCGCCGCCGAGTCTGGGGATCGTCCCGAGATCTCGCCGCCGAGTCTGGGGAACATCCCAAAATCTCGCCGCCGAGACTGGGGATCGTCCTGAGATCTCACCGCCGATCTGGGGACATCCCGAGATCTTGACGCCGAGTCTGGGGACGTCCCGAGATCTCGCCGCGAGTCTGGGGATCGTCCCGAGATTCTCGCCGCCGAGTCCGGGGATCGTTCCGAAATCTTTGCAGCCGAGTCTGGATTTCCCGAGATCTCGCCGCCGAGTCAGGGGATCGTCCCGAGATCTCGCCGCCGAGTCTGGGGACATCCCGAGACCTGGCCGCCGAGTCTGGGGATTCCCGAGACCTCGCCGCCGTGTCTGGGGACGTCCCGAGACCTCGCCGCCGAGTCTGGGGATCGTCCCGAGACCTCGCCGCCATGTCTGGACGTCCCGAGACCTCACCGCCGAGTCTGGGGACGTCCCGAGACCTCACGCGAGTCTGGGGACGTCCGAGACCTCACCGCCGAGTCCGGGGATCGTCCCGAGACCTCGCCGCCGAGTCCAGGGACGTCCCGAGACCTGGCCGCCGAGTCTGGGGACGTCCCGAGACCTGGCCGCCGAGTCTGGGGATCGTCCGAGACCTGGCCTCCGAGTCTGGGGATCGTCCCGAGACCTCGCCGCCGAGTCCGGGATCGTCCCGAGACCTCGCCGCCGAGTCTGGGGACGTCCAGAGACCTCGCCGCCGAGTCTGGGGATCGTCCGGAGACCCTCGCCGCCGAGTCTGGGGATCGCCGGAGACCTCGCCGCCGAGTCTGGGGATCGTCCGGAGACCTTGCCGCCGAGTCGGGGATCGCCGGAGACCTCGCGCCGAGTCTGGGGATCGTCCCGAGACCTCGCCGCCGAGTCTGGGGATCGTCCCGAGACCTCGCCGCCGAGTCTGGGGATCGTCCCGAGACCTCGCCGCCATGTCTGGGGACGTCCCGAGACCTCGCCGCCGAGTCTGGGGATCGTCCCGAGACCTCGCCGCCGAGTCTGGGGATCGTCCCGAGATCTCGCCGCCGAGTCTGGGGATCGTCCCGAGATCTCGCCGCCGAGTCTGGGGATCGTCCCGAGACCTCGCCCCGAGTCTGGGGATCGTCCCGAGATCTCGCCGCCGATCGTGAATGGAACGTTCGCGGATCTCGCCGCCGAGTCTCTGGATCATCGGAGATCTCGCCGCCGAGTCTGGAGATCGTCCCGAGATCTCCCGCCGAGTCTGTGGATCATCCCGAGATCTCGCCGCCGAGTTTGGTGATCGTCCCGAGATCTCACCGCCGAGTCTGTGGATCATCACGAGATCTCTCCGCCGAGTCTGGGGATCGTCTCGAGATCTCGCCGCCGAGTCTGGTGATCGTCCCGAGATCTCGCCGCCGAGTCTGGGGACGTCCCGAAATCTCACCGCCGAGTCTGGGAGTCCCGAGACTCGCCGCTGAGTCTGGGGACGTCCCGAGATCTCGCCGCCGATCTGGTGATCGTCCGGGATCTCACCGCCGAGTCTGGGGAACATCCCGAGATCTCCCCGCCGATCTGGGGATCGTCCCGGGATCTCGCCGACAAGTCTGGGGATCGCCCCAAGATCTCGCCGCCGAGTCTGGGGATCGTCCGAGATCTCGCCACCGAGTCTGGGGACGTCCCGAGATCTCTCCGCCGAGTCTGGGGAACGTCCCGAGATGTCGCCGCCGAGTCTGGGGACGTCCCGAGATCTCCCGCCGAGTCTGGGGACGTCCCGAGATCTCCCGCCGAGTCTGGGGATCGTCCCGGGATCTCGCCGCCGAGTCTGGGGATCGTCCCGAGATGTCGCCGCCGAGTCTGTGGACGTCCCGAGATCTCTCCGCAGAGTCTGGGGACGTCCCGAGATCTCCCCGCCGAGTCTGGGACGTCCCGAGATCTCGCCGCCGAGTCTGGGGACGTCCCGAGATCTCTCCGCCGAGTCTGGGGACGTCCCGAGATTCGCCGCCGAGTCTGGGGACGTCCGAGATCTCGCCGCAGTCTGGGGACGTCCCGAGATCTCGCCGCAGTAGTCGGGGACGTCCCGAGATGTCGCCGCCGAGTCTGGGGACGTCCCGAGATGTCGCCGCCGAGTCTGGGGAACATCCCGAGATCTCGCCGCCGAGTCTGGGGATCGCCTGAGATCTCGCCGCCGAGTCTGGGGACGTCCCGAGATCTCTCCGCCGAGTCTGGGGAACGTCCCGAAGATGTCGCGCCGAGTCTGGGGACGTCCCGAGATTCTCCCGCCGAGTCTGGGGACGTCCCGAGATCTCCCGCCGAGTCTGGGGATCGTCCCGCGGAATCTCGCCGCCGAGTCTGGGGTCGTCCCGAGATGTCGCCGCCGAGTCTGGGGACGTCCCGAGATCTCTCCGCAGAGTCTGGGGACGTCCCGAGATCTTCCCCGCCGAGTCTTGGGGACGTCCCGAGATCTCGCCGCCGGGTCTGGGGACGTCCCGAGATCTCTCGCCGAGTCTGGGGAACGTCCCGAGATGTCGCCGCCGAGTCTGGGGACGTCCCGAGATCTCGCCGCAGAGTCTGGGGACGTCCCGAGATCTCGCCGCAGAGTCTGGGGACGTCCCGAGATGTCGCCGCCGAGTCTGGGGACGTCCCGAGATGTCGCCGCCGAGTCTGGGGAACATCCCGAGATCTCGCCGCCGAGTCTGGGGATCGGCCTGAGATCTCGCCGCCGAGTCTGGGGATCGTCCCGAGATCTCGCCGCCGAGTCTGGGGAACATCCCAAAATCTCGCCGGCAAGACTGGGGATCGTCCCGAGATCTCGCCGCTGAGTCTGGGACATCCCGAGATCTTGACGCCGAGCCTGGGGACGTCCCGAGATCTCTCTGCCGGAGGTCTGGGGAACGTCCCGAGATGTCGCCGCAGAGTCTGCGGACGTCCCGAAATCTCGCCGCCGAGTCTGGGACGTCCCGAGATCTCGCCGCCGAGTCTGGGGACGTCCCGAGATGTCGCCGCGAGTCTGGGGAACGTCCGAGATCTCGCCGCCGAGTTTGTGGATCATCGCGAGATCTCGCCGCCGAGTCTGGGGACGTCCCGAGACCTGGCCTCCGAGTCTGGGGACGTCCCGAGACCTGGCCGCCGAGTCTGGGACGTCTCGAGATCTCGCCGCCGAGTCTGGGGAACATCCCAAAATCTCGCCGGCGAGACTGCGGGATCGTCCCGAGATCTCGATGCCGAGTCTGGGACGTCCGAGATCTCTCCGCCGAGTCTGGCGACGTCCCGAGATCTCGCCGCAGAGTCTGGGGACGTCCCGAGATCTCGCCGCAGAGTCTGGGGACGTCCCGAGATGTCGCCGCCGAGTCTGGGACGTCCCGAGATGTCGCCGCCGAGTCTGGGGAACATCCCGAGATCTCGCCGCCGAGTCCGGGGATCGTCCCGAGACCTCGCCGCCGAGTCTGGGGACGTCCCGAGACCTGGCCGCCGAGTCTGGGGACGTCTCGAGACCTCGCCGCCGTGTCTGGGGACGTCCCGAGACCTCGCCGCCGTGTCTGGGGACGTCCCGAGACCTCGCCGCCGTGTCTGGGGACGTCCCGAGACCTCGCCGCCGAGTCTGGGGATCGTCCCGAGACCTCGCCGCTGAGTCTGGGGATCGTCCCGAGACCTCGCCGCCATGTCTGGGGACGTCCCGAGACCTCACCGCCGAGTCTGGGGACGTCCCGAGACCTCACCGCCGAGTCTGGGACGTCCCGAGACCTGGCCGCCGAGTCTGGGATCGTCCCCGAGACCTCGCCGCCGAGTCCGGGGATCGTCTCGGAGACCTCGCCGGCGAGTCTGGGGATCGTCCGGAGACCTCGCCGGCGAGGTCTGGGGATCGTCCGGAGACCTCGCCGGCGAGTCGGGATCGTCCCGAGACCTCGCCGCCGAGTCTGGGGATCGTCCCGAGACCTCGCCGCCGAGTCTGGGACGTCCCGAGACCTCGCCGCCGAGTCTGGGGATCGTCCCGAGACCTCGCCGCCGAGTCTGGGGATCGTCCCGAGATCTCGCCGCCGAGTCTGAGGACGTCCCGAGACCTGGCCGTCGAGTCTGGGGATCGTCCCGAGACCTCGCCGCCGAGTCTGGGGACGTCCCGAGACCTGGCCGCCGAGTCTGGGATCGTCCCGAGACCTTCGCCGCCGAGTCCGGGGATCGTCCCGAGACCTCGCCGCCGAATCTGGGTATGTCTCCGAGACCTGGCCGCCGAGTCTGGGATCGTCCTGAGACCTCGCCGCAGAGTCTGGGGATGTCCCGAGACCTCGCCGCAGAGTCTGGGACGTCCCGATACCCTCGGCCGCCGAGTCTGGGACGTCCCGATACCTCGCCGCCGAGTCTCGCGGAATCGTCCCGAGACCTCGCCGCCGAGTCTGGGGATCGTCCCGAGACCTCGCCGCCGAGTCTGGGGATCGTCCCGAGACCTCGCCGCCGAGTCTGGGGATCGTCCCGAGACCTCGCCGCCGAGTCTGGGGATCGTCCCGAGACCTCGCCGCCGATCGGGGATTTTCCTGCAGTTGGAATATTTGTGCGCCATCGAATAATAGGTCGTCATTAAAGTATTTTTAGAAGCGCCATTAGGAACGACATTTGGTACAAATCAGTTTCTCCATTTTCACTGCAAGCCACACAAAAAACCTGCTCGTTCTTGGCTCGTAGCCCGGAATGTAAACACTGTGAGGCTTCGGCTAATTGGCACGACCGGCACACAGCTTCAGCAGCCTTGTGGCCTTTACATATGTATAGTCCGTAGATTGCTGTATACACAGCATGTCGTAACATCATTCGTTTCCATCTGATGGTAGTGCATCAGATTATAATCTGATCTGATCTCCAGAGGATGGAACTTCACAACTGGAGACACATGGAACATTTTGAATATACAGTCTATTGGTCATTCGAACAGCTAGCTCTTCTGTCGACCATACAGCTACTTATTTGCTTGAAGGTAAAGTAGATAGCAGAGTTGGAGGTGATCAGATTCACGAAGGTCTAAATACTTTCATAGATTGGGCAAAAGATTTGCTGATGCAGTTTACCATGAGTAAATATAAGGTGCTGGAGATGGGTTGGGATAATGAAGCAAACTGGGTTTTAGGTTGTACTCATCGAGGGATAAATTACAAATCAAAGGAGGTAGTTCTTAGATTGAACAGGAACTTAGTGAGGCCTCCTCTGTAATATGGTGTGCAGTTTTGGTGATGGCATCTGAGGAAGGACATAGCTACCATGGAGAGGGTGCAGTGTAAAGCCGTGGAGTGACCAAATTGATTGTGGGCCTCGGTCCACTCAGCCTTGAGGAGTGGCTGAAGAAGACAATTGTTTATACATTATAAAGGGGTTGATTATGAGGGGATTTGATCGAAATGTTTCAGATAATGAAGGGTATGGACAAAATAAGTGTGGAAGAATTTCTCAGTAAAATAGACAGTGGCAGGACCAGGAGGAATAGCGTAAAATTAAACAAGAGGAGAGTTCGGACAATAATAAGGTAGGGGTCTTTCACTAACAGAAGGGTAAATGCATGGAATGGTCTCCCTAGAAAGATAGTGGTCGGAGATTACATTTGAGTTGAATTGGTACGTTCAAGCATTGGGGATACAGGGTTACCTGGATATTGGCAGGACCGATAGGTAGGTGAGGTATGGACAGGTGATTGTGTACACTTGTAGTCATTGCGATGTCTGTGCGACGGTCTCGTGATAAGGTGAATATGCTGTCAGTGTTTGTTCATTCTTCACCTTCCAACTCCTCCATTACCCAACTCCCCCAAAATATAAATAATTAACGAAATTAATAGTAACAAGTGCGTGCCCATACGTGCGTGGCTGTACGTGCGTGGCCGCACGTGCACCCTCCCCCCCCCCAAAAAAAAACTTTCAAACAACTACAACAGGCCGTTCCTTCGCTCTCGTAAACGACAACTGGATTGGGGCATTGTGTTATCTATAAATGCGCATAAGAAATCGAGAAATTATTAGAATACAGTAAGGCGTCACTATCCGGAAGTAGTGCGTGCCCGTACGGAATGTTCACATGCATTCCACGAATTATCGCTTGGATTGAAGTGACAACTGCTGTGATACACACACAGAGTTCATTAAAATCCAAATGAAAATCAAGTTTACCTCCCTGTCTTTGCTTGTCATGACATTCGCTGCCATTGACCATTGCCACTCCTACGCTACGGTAACTAAATGGTGCCCTTTCCCCATCGGCCACGCCTACGCAGCAACGTGTCTTGTCATTGGTTTGGTAAATAAAATCGCCGCAGCAACGTGTCTTGTCATTGGTTTGGTAAATAAATGGCCATAACTTGGGAAGCACTTGTCCAATTAATATCAAACCTTGAAAAGGCACATACTCAGGTCCCCAGCAATATACCTGGCAAGTTTCAATTAGATCGGACCAGTGGTTGTCGAGAAACAGCGGTCACACACCACACACACACACACACACACACACACACAACACACATCACAACACACACACAGATTGCTGGATTACAGATAGATAATTATTACTAATATTGTTTGGTACCGTTTGTATCTGCTTCCATAGATCCCACCCCCTCCCACACCCTCCCACACCCTCCACCTTCCCGCACCCTCCACCTCCCAATTGCTACGTTGTTGTACTCATTGCCTTGTACTAATTAATAATACTGTATTATTCAAATGGTTAGTTTGCTCATTGATCGTACTGCTATGGGTCTTTGAGCACGACGTGAATATTTAGCGTAATGAGCTACGCTGTTTCTAACGCCAGGAGAAATAAACGAAATAAATAATTCTCACCAATTAACGTGTTCCCCGAAATTTTGGGATTGGAGAGAATCCCACCATTACAAACAAGACAGCCGTCATAACGAGCCCTTGAATGTAATGGTGTGCACCATAATGCAGCCCCATGCTGGCGTTCCACACTTTTTCAAGTTTGATTTTGACACACACACACACACACACACACACACACACACACCACACACACACACAGACACACACACCTAAACAAGATACCCCACCACGAATCCTGAGCAACGTAATTCGTGCTTGTGGACATCCTCCAGAAGCTTGATTGCTCGGTGCTCCAGAATGACGAACAGCAAGCTCATTTGTGGAGTCAGCAGATGGGGACGCAATGGCCATATCACTGATGTTCAACATCCTATTCCTGCCATAGCGCGTCCTCCGTACAAGTGTTGTTCACAAAAAAAATAAAACGAATGAGAGTTAGAACAAGCGCTAAGTGAGGACTATGTGAGAGTGAAAATTTGCGGTTTTCAGTGGTGAGAACACCTGGTATCGCGGATGTTGTGGGTTAAAATCCAGCTGAAGGATAATAAAACTTCTGCTTCTTCTGTGCAGAAAAATCACTTTGACAGAGATTAATTGAATCACTTTTGGAAGTGAGGACTGTCAGCGAATGCTGCCAATTCCCTTCGGAGCCGAGCATTCCTCGTCACCAAGAAGAAATTCCAATTCCCACCACCGTTCGCATCAACCATCGCTTCTGGCAAGTCTTCGAAGATGTCAACACACGGTGGCTTTGAAGTTTGGTCTTTTTGTGTTTATTTTTGTTTATTGTGTAGCGTGAGTGAGTGTATACCTTGTGCTGTTCTAGCCTGGGTTTGAATCTCTATCGAGATATTATGCTCCGTATCATGGATCAGATGAACGACAGCAATGGCCCTGACCAGTTCAGCCATTACCAACAACAAATTATGGGAATTAAACAAAAAGAAATGCAAAATACATGGGAAAACTAGTAAAAGAACATGCGGTAGAGAACATACCTCCACCGGGTTGAACAGTTTACATTTTGTATCCACTGATAGGTCGGATCTTCATCCGGATCTGAACCAAAATCGAATCACTTCTTCCTCATCACTCCCAACTTGTCCACCAAGTTTCGTCCGAATCCGTCCACAACTTCTGGAGATATCCTGCTCACAGACAGACAGACAAATAGGGCTGAAAACTTTCATTCAAGCTTCTGGGTCTCACTATCTGCCATGATCTTTCCTGGTAAAGTCACATTTCAAACCTGAAGTTTAAGTTCGGGCTCACTGTCCGGAAGTTGCATATCGCAGTTACGATTATGTCTCGCAATTTTCGTTTTTAATGGACCAATTATTCAATTAGCACCAACGTATTTTGGCCTTTTGCAAGTTCATCGCAAGGAAAAAACACACAAGAGCAAGAGAAGAGAGAGAAAGAAAAAAAAAAACGTATGTGCAAAAAAAAATAAAAATAAAAATTAAAAAACTTTCAACAACCAACACAGGTCCGTTCCTTCGCTATCTCTAACGACTACTGGGATTGGGGCATTGTGTTTATCTATAAATGCGGCATAAGAAATCGATATAATTATTAGATAATAACCACTACGAGTATGCTCCTCGGATTTTCACAGTGCATCCAGATTTCCGAGAATGAAACGCTTGTAAACAGAGTTTCTAAAACAAATGAATCATTACTGTGCGTCTGAATCGTCTGATGCACTACGCAGGTACTAGGTCCTTCCCCATCGGGCCACGCCTACCTGCAGGAAAACGTGTCTTGTCATTGGTTTGGTAAATAAATGCGCCCGCAGCAACGTGTCTTGTCATTGGTTTGGTAAAAAAATGGCCATAACTTGGGAAGCACTTGGTCCATTATATATCAAACCTGAAAAGGCACATCCCAGGGTCCCCAGCAATATTACCTGGCAAGTTTCAATTAGATCGGACGCAGTGAGTTGTCGAGAAACCAGTGGTCACACACCACACACACACAACAACCACACACACACACCACACATTGCTGGGAATTATAGATAGATTATATTTATTATTAACGGGTAAGTTTCATGTCTGAATATTTTTATGTTCTAAATTACAGGACAATGAGCCCTGGTGTGGCTTAACAGTTAAGCGACTTGTGTTAAGATCTAGGGTTTGCTTTGAGTTTGAGCCTCTGTTGTGCCGTTTAATTTATGTTAAATAACACAGGTGGGTTCAATTCAGCTTCGTATTTCCTTCTGAGCGTCGGCAAAATGGAGTTACCAGGTTACTTTCGAAAGAGCACTGCAATCAGTGACACAGCAATGATGCAACCAGGGCAATCCTCAGGCTGCGTACGAAATGACCAACATCGGGAAAAATAATCACTTTATTGTATGTTCTTTATTGTATGTCGGAAGCAACTTTTAATCTTGTCCACTGATCCTGACCGATGATGTCGAGTGGAAGAATTTTGTGGATTCTGTCTGGAAATACTTCAGGGTGAGTCCTTGGACCCCTCTCCGAGGTGCTGGAAGCAGAAGGTGGAGGCACCAGTGATGAGTTCTGCATGTTACCTCCTCCACCCCACCTGCCACTTCCCCCTCTCCCCTCACCCCTGCCCTCCAATCCATCCAAACGGTTTATAATGCAAGAGACTGACGTCGAATTCAACGACCCACGACGTCATCGTTCGGTTGCTGACGTCCATCGCGGGATAACCAATCCGTATGTCCTCGACATTGTGATACGTCTGGTATACTTTGGAGTTGTGGTTCTTCATTATCTTGTTGATATAACCCTGAAGAGGAGAGAGCGTGAAAACATTCGGTATTGTTTTTCTTTTTATTTATTTTAAAATTTCTGTCGTACTGAACGTTTTATTTTGTTGTCTTAATAACTCCCTTCTTCATGAAAATAAATAACACAAAATATAAAACAAAAACATGTAATTAAAGCGTGCAGTTTGATAAAATATTTAAAGTGGAAGTCCCTAACCCCTATTTCCCCCATTACCCCCCCCCCCCCCAAGTTTGCAGGTTTGCGGTTCACGTGGATTTTCAAAGAACGTAGCCCCCGTGAGCCGCAGGTTCATCCCGTAATACGTTAATACTGCGCAGCGGTATCATGTTCTATGTAAACCCTCTAGTTGATCGGTTGTTCTACATTTATAACAAAAGTTATCTCTGGCTCCATTGAACAAAATCACAAATTCCTGGCATCTTCACATGAACGTCAGGCCTGGACCATCCGGTTATGAAAGACTTGAGCGGTAAACGTTCCCCGGCTTCACCCACACGAAG
Source organism: Eptatretus atami (assembly GCA_035128595.1). Classification (NCBI taxonomy): domain Eukaryota; kingdom Metazoa; phylum Chordata; class Myxini; order Myxiniformes; family Myxinidae; genus Eptatretus; species Eptatretus atami. Next base: position 69,149,929 of record CM068968.1, on the reverse strand, counting down.
GTGGGACCAATTGGACCGTTTAAATGCTAGTAGTAGGTCATCGCTGCAATGAAGCCTTGGAATTGTGGAGAAATTCCACACTCACTGTACGAAGGACGCGCGTGCATTGTTTGTGCCAGCGAGTGAAAAAGTTGCGACATTCTTCCATGCTAGATCTTTCAGAGCACTTCCAGGAATGCGGGGACTCTTCGGTGTTTTGGCAATCCTGCAAAGCTGAGGATCAATTCCTTTGACCTCCTCTGTAGGTGAAGCCAGGTGGAACACCTGTTTGTGTTTGTGTCATTGACACAAACCCTTTTATCTGGCCTTAAAAAACCCTTCATCCCACTCCGCCATTGTCCTTTCCTCAGATTGTGATTCTCAACACCACAGTTTGCTTCCGGTGTTCCCATTCCATTATTCTTGTTTATTTGTTATCGCACATTGTCGTTTTCTACCCTATTGTCCTCTTTTATTGTTACCTCTGCCACCGTAGGTGGACGGAGTTATGTGTTTTTTTGGGGGGGGGGTTTGTTAACAATGTCGCAGGACTCGTATGAGAGCGAAACCACACAACGCACAGCAAGGGCATAGACAAAGAGGGGTGAGAGTGGAAGGACCAAAAATAGTGGGAACCAGAGGACATGAGGGAGATCTGTGGCAAGGGGAGGGATGGGGGGGGGAACACGGGGAATACAAGGATGGACATACAGGAACTCTTCAGGAGGAAAGCAGGAAGCCAGGTTG
>CM068968.1:69103547-69135940 GCA_035128595.1 Eptatretus atami | reverse complement strand
GGAGAGAGAGATACGCTGACACCCCTGGATCCATTCTATGCACTACTGACTAACCCTCTTAACGCAGTTAGCATCTTTTTATGTCATGCTCTTACAAGACAGAGTATTTAAAATGCAGAGCCTCACCAGGACTATATATAATATGCTATATACTCCTAAATCTGAGAACCAGCCTGGACTCACTCACCTCCTGACCACGTACCGTTGCAACAGCTTTTCGTGTTCCTTTGTAACGTTGATTGGTCCCCCAATCAATTCCACATCCATACTGTCATGACATATTCTCGTAATAAGTTACCTGTTAATTTTCATTATTCATTAATTTTATCTGCGAACCAGCAGAATACCTGTCAAATACAAACAACCTCCTCCATGAGGACGACAGATGGAATCCATGGCTTATGAGCGAGACGTGCAGACCGGGGGGGGGGGGGGGGGGGGGGCGCGGGCGGGGGCGGGACAGACGACGACCAGGCCAGCTTATACAAACAGGATGAATCTTTCTCACTTGGACATAATACACATTCAGAGTTACAAAAAATTAACAAGTTTTGGTTAAATGGGATGACTTTGTCATGCTAGTCGAGCCTGTAGGTCTTTCATCGCACCCAAAAGTACGGGCGGTGCGGGCAAACACACACTTTGGAGCGGGCGCGGATAATTTTGATATAATGCACATTCAAGGCACAAAATCAACTTTTGGTTCAATTATTAGTTAAAATGTTATATTTACATTCAATTACTTTGTCGAAATGTGCTTAAGGCCGCTTAGGGTCACAGTATTAAAGTAGGCTGCTTGGAGGCATTAGGTTAGTGTTGGTCTGCCTGCGGACTCACTCACTGACTGACCGACACACACACTGATTCCGATACCCTCTCCTGACCCTTCTGGCATGGTGACGCTAATCGGGTGACCAAAACGGAACAATAGACTCGATTTTGAAGGTGGATCCAGAGACGATGCCTCGAGTCGCACATTTTGTGACTTGAGACTTGCCCTCATGGACTTGAGACTTGGCTCAGGTGACTTGTTGACATCTCTGGGCGGATCTATACCTGGAAAGTGTAAAGCTTAGGTGGCCACATACCTGGAAACTGTGAAGTTGAGTGGCTTCCTTCTGAACGGTCACTCATACCTGGAAGGTGTAAAGCTTAGGTTGCCCCGTACCTGGAAACTGTGAACTTGAGTGGCCTACTTATGAATGGTCACTCATACCACCTGGAAGGTGGAAAGCTTTGGTGGCTCCATACCTGGAAACTATGAAGTTGAGTGGCCTCCTTTTAAATGGTCACTCGTACCTCAAAGGTGCAAAGCTAAGGTAGCCCTGTACCTGGAAACTGTGAAGTTTAATGACCTCCTAATGAATGGCCATTCGTACCAAGAAGGTGCAAAGCTTCGGTAGCCCTGTACCTGGAAACTGCGAAGTTGAGTGGCCTTATGAATGGTCACTCGTACCACCTGGAAGGTGTAAAGCTTACGTGGCCCGAAACCTGGAAACTGTTAACTTGAGTGGCCTCCTTTTGAAAGGTCACTTGTACCTGGAAGGTGTAAAGCTTAGGTAACCCCGTACCTGGAAACTGTGAGTTGAGTGGCCTCCTTGTGAATAGTCACCCGTACCACCTGGAAGGTGTAAAGCTTAGGTGGCCTCGTACTTGGAAACTGTGAAGTTGAGTGGCCTCCTTTGAAATGGTCACTTGTACCTGGAAGGTGTGAAGCTTAGGTGGCCCCTTACCTGGAAACTGTGAAGTTGAGTGGCCTCCTTTTGAACGATCACTCGTGTTTGCTTTGATGGAGTCGCATCACATTCCAGTGGAGGTCTCTTTGCTTGTTTCCTCGGTTACATCAGCACCAACCGACGTGACTTGAGTCGCTCCATGAAGGACACTGTTCCCAGGGCCTTGTCTCATTAAGAAACTCTTTTACTTTGTTTATTCTTTCACTCCATCGAGGATGTGGATTCTCTACAATTTATCCATAATCGTTTTGTCGACAGCTTTTACATTGGAATGGTAGTCAATGAGAAGCAATGGAGGAATAAAAAGGGATGTGTAGCTTAAGGGGCCCTCTACTTATGATGTACCATGTGGTGTGAAGGAGGCAGGAAATTGAGAGAAGGAAGAGACACGGAGAGAGAAAGCAAGGTCGAGAAGAGTTGTGAGAGAAGGGAAAGAGGTTTGGGTGAGGATAGGATTCAGGGGATTGGGCATGCATGGAGCATCCAAGTTGTGGAGGGAAGGGAGACTACCAGCAAAATCATTACCATTTCGCACACATTGGTGTTGCTCGATGTTGGTGGGCCATTTATTTATTACGTATGCACGTGGGTTTAGGGAGGTAGGTGGGGATGCAGGCTCGTGTGGACAAAGTGGTGTGGGAGAGTAGGGGGGGGAGGGATGGCGTGGTGTGCCGTGGGGGTCACCTTCAAATAATGGTGTACCAAAGAGGCCTATGAGCACGAACGAACCTTAGCGGTGGATCACAGATTCAATGCAGACCGTTCTAATGAAGCACTTTCATATTTAATGTTAAAGGATGAGTTGGAGCGATTTTATCAAGTTATAAGGTGTGTGTGTGTTTTTTTAATGATAGGAGTTCAATAATTGCTGTCATATCTGTATGCGTTATAAATAGATGGTCTTGATTGTTGTCTTGTCTCTTTGACTTGTCTGTCCCAGTGTCTAGCATGGCAGAAGGCAGGGCAACACAGCATGTAAGAATCACACACAACACACACACACCACACACACACAACACACACACACACACACACACACACACACACACACAACACACACACCACACACACACCTGAGGGCACGCATCATAGACCGTCAGCTGAACAGAACCTTCAGAATTCCACCTTCGTCACACGGTTCGCGCAGAGTTGCACGAAACTTCACATTTCATATACAAGAGGAATATAGTTCACGATGGAAAGGCACAACCCTCCCCGGGTTCATCCCATTCATCGATTCGGGTGAAGGGGGTCAAGCAGTTCTCCTTTGGACACTTCAAAACACCATTTACTGCCCTTCACAGCAAACCTCAACGGGCAATGCATCAAGACCATTGTGCCTGTCCCTCAACTAGTCTTGCGCTACAACTGTTAGGCCCGAGAATGAAATAAAAATGGAGCGCTCGCAGGGTCGTTACAAGGCAATGGCGTTACAAAGATTGGTTTACAGTGAAAGAGAATTCCTCGCGAGTCGATTGTTTCGCCAGAGCACCCTTGTGCAGGGTCTATTCCTCGGTGCCTCTACATCAGACCGTGAAAAGGCCTCGGCCCACAGGGCCAGTAATGGCCTCATCCCTCTTTCGGCTGATCCAGCGGATTAAGTTGTCGCATTGGAATGATGCACTCTCCTCCGTTGCCAATCGCTTTCTTTCCTCTGGAAGCTTCGGAGTGGTCTTTGTGGCCTGGAGGCAAAGGCAGGGCCTATAGTGGTGGCTCGTGCCAAAATCACCGCTGGATTGAATTCTTGGGTCGTCACTTAGCGGTGTTTTGCGAGACGTTTCCAGCGTTGATTGAGCGTCGACCGAGCAACTGAACAAGAGTTCGTGACCGTAATGTTTGTGTCGACTATACGGTCGTTACACGCAAGCTTCCCATTTGTACGTCCCTCGATTGTTTTTTACGAATTACCGAGGAGCTTCTCCCCCACCTTGGATGCAAGAAAGGGTGTGCGAGGCCATGGCAGTTGCCGTGGACGTGTGAAAAAAGAGAAGGACGTTGTTTTGAATGCACATGCGCTTCGATTTCAACAATTAAAATGGCGTCCGACGGTGCAAGTGTCACATCAAGGGATGCTCGGACGTTGCAGAGAGTCAGTGTGACTCAGGAAGGGGTTAAATTCTCCACACGATTCATTAAACATCTATCGTTGGGTTTGATCTCAAATCGGGTCTTGATAATTTGAGGAATCGGGATCACAACGGCAGAGTAGGACTGGCAGTGGAGGCTCACATGACTAAAATCGGAGGGTGGAGTGGGATTTGAGATGGAAAGGGAAAAACTTGGAGAAGGTGCACACAGTTCAGCACAAGCGCCGACGTAACGGGCACATACACCTACCTACCTACCTCCCTACCTACCTACCTGCTTACTCCCCCTCGTCATCAGTAGCCCTCAATCCTCGCTACCTTTCGCTATTTATATAATTATTTTTTTTACAATGGTCACCCATCTTTTCTCCCTCTTACATTTCCTGGCAATCCCTGTGTCATATCTCAGTTCTAGCTCGCCTCTCGGTTTTATCTTCAACCTTTGTTTCCTTAGCCTGTCCTACGCTTCTTCCTGGAAGTAATCTGTTTGCGTCCACTTTATAAATCCACTTAAAAACTTGGATACTTCTTTCGTATCCCCAGGTATTCAATGTTACATTATCTTGTGAAAACAGCTTGGTTTCCTCCCCTACCCTCCGACCACCATCTCGTTATTATTTTCCAATCACTCAGGCTGACCAGCCTTGGAGGCATTGTTTTTTTTGTTTTTTAAAAAATACACTGTCGAGGCTCGTGTAAGAGCTAACACACAGAACGTACAGCAAGGGGATCACCAGACAAGAGGGGTGGGAGAGGGAAGTTAAAAACAGTGGGGAATAGAGACATGAGGAGATCTGTGGAAGGGAGAGGGATGGGGTGGGGTACACGGGGTAAACAAGATGGACACTAACCAGGGACTTTTCAGGTCTTACACGACAGGGACTTTCAGGTCCATTTTTTTTTTGTATTTTTGTTTTTTCGTTTTTCTCTTTATTGGCACGGCGTTTTTGTTTTTTTTTTTTTTTTTTTTTCTTTTTTCGTTTTATTTTTTGCTTTTTTTTTTTTTTTTTTTTTTTTTCTTCCTATTTTTTTTTCCTTTTTTTTTTTTTTTCTTTTTTTTTTGTTTTATTTTTTTTTTTTCCCACTACAAGGGATTCTTTCAGGTCCTTCCACTACAGGGATTTCAGTCCTTCACTACAGGGACTTTCAGGTCCTTACACTACAAGGGATTTTCAGGTCCTTACACTACAGGGATTTTCAGGTCCTTACACTACATGGGATTTCAGGAAGGAAACAGGGAATTAAGGAGGTGGGTTTGGGGTGCGATTAACGGGGGTAGAAAAGATCGTGGTTTTGGATGGGGGGACAAGAAGAGATGGTGGTGAACAGCTTTTTGAGACCTGGAGGGAAGAGTGGGATTGAAGAGAGTGTGGGAGTTTGTTCGAAAGGCGGGAAAAAGAGGAATGAAAGGTGTGAAGGTGAGCAGTGATTCGTGATTTTTGGAGTTTTACAAAATGGGGTTTGCTGGTGGACCGTGAGTGCCCTGCAGAAATACAGGGGGGGGGGGCTGGAGAGGAACACTATAGAAGACAGAATTATCACTCGTAATTATTCTTGTTCTGGGTCGAATTGTCACTCGCACAAATTGACCCTGAGAGTACTCGACTCGTTTTACCTTCGATCCTCCACATTACCCTTCACTATCACCGTACAACGGATTCCTGTTCTTGAACCAAATTTTTAATATGATCAGATATTGATGTACCACTTGCTATATATAACCCTACCGAGTAACCTATATGTTAGTAACCCATATGTTATACATAATCCTATCTGCAGTAACCTTATTTATTATATAACCCACCTAACCTCTATATGTTATATCTATACCCCTACCTTAACTATATGTGTTATATATAACCCTACTAGTAACCTATATGTTTTATATATATTATATTATAATAATATATTATATATAATATATATATATATATAGTAGTAAATATTTTATATATTATAACACTATCTATATTATGAGTTATATATTATCCTACCTAGTAACCTATGTGTTCTATATAACCCTAACTAGTAATCTAGGTGTTCGGCATACCTTATGAAAAGCCTTTTGATGTGTTTTTAAAATATCCCTACAAGCATTCCCCTGTCATTCTTTAAATATCTTCTTCATTTCCTCCAAATACCTTTTTCTTCCTGAACATGTTTGATGAGGTAACCCTTCCATTCTCCATCTCCTGACATCCTCTTTAACAGTTACATCCACCAGCTCCACCACATGCACTATTTTCCAGGCAACTTGTGCTTCCAAGGAAAATCTCTTTCCACGTGATGCCCACTCGAACCCCCAATGCCCTCGTCCTTCTCCTGGCCCCGTTAGACGACCTATCTACCCATCATCACGAGAACAGTGAAACCTCTCCATGGAATGACAAAGTCGAGCTCTTCCTCCACTCCTGCCATCTGGCTCGCCGAGCATCTGTTGAGCAAATCTATTCATTGACCTTTAATGTGTAGTCCTGCAGGACACAAACCTTGAAAGCCAAGCGAACCAAGCTGCTTTCATTAATATTAATAAATATTCCCCTAAGTGATTAATTAAACAAAGATGTGGATCATAAAGTGCATCAAACATCACCAATTGAAAGATTCTCATAAATATTTTTGTAGCTTTTCGAAAACCCGGGAAGGAAGAACTAAAGCAACCCAAATGTCGGATGTTCGTAAGTCGTTGGAAATGCATTGTTGACTGGGATTCTGTCACCAATTAATGCTTGCTAATTGCACTGCAGGGGAGCCACTTGATGCAGATGGCCCCCCCCCCCCCCAACAAACATTCGGGTTAGCGATTTAGCGAGTTTGCCCACCGACAACCGCCGACTCTTCGTCGAAAGACTGCGTGGGACCTTTAATGTCCACCAGCGAATGCTGGAGAATGGGTTCCCAGATCAACGTCCATTCATAGGATGGGGAACTCACTAATGCGACACCCTGCCTGTTGAAGAGCTCTAACAGGACAGTTTACAAGTCATGCTGAGAAAGGAAAGCAGACTGACAGCCTCACAAGTGGGCTACCTCGGCACATCATGATGGGATATTCATCTCTAGTAATTGCCGTGTTCTGTTGCAACGTTTTTGATTCTGTGTCTGTCTGTGCTGTGTAATTAATTATATTCTCCTTATCGACACACACTACACACAACACACACACAACACACACACACACCACACCACACACACACACACACACACACACACACAACACACACAACACAAATAGTCTGTATTTTTCAAAGAAGACTATAGATGAATAGGGAAAATAAATGGAGGAAATTGAAAAAGAGGAAGGTGCAGCAGTGATTTGTGGGGTTATTTTTTGTAGTCTTTTACCAGATAAGGGTGGTTGTTGGCGGACCTTGATAGCCGCGGAAATATATTTGGGGCGAGGGGCGGGATGTGCAGGGTCATCTACAGGGGTCTTAAAGGGTTCTCTGGTCTTCAAATGGTCTTCGGGGGACGGTATAATGGTCTTAGTGTCTTGCTGGTCTTTGTGGTCGCAATGAGAGTCATTAGTGGCGTTAGGGGTCCTTAGTGGTCTTCCGGTCTTGGGAGGTCTTAGCAGTACCACTTAGACTAAGGTATTCGGAGAGGTCTTGTTAGGATATTAGAGGTCGTGGGAGTCTTTCAGCGTCCTTGTAGGGTCTCAAGGGGTCGTGTGTGTTAGGGTAAGTAAAGGGCTTAGGGGTCTGAAGAAAGGAACATCTGGGTCTATAAAGAGGAGCTTGGATGACTCTGCTTAAGGCTTTCCGTCGGAGACTGAAGGGTGTTAGATGGAGAGAGGTTGCCCAGTATAGGTACTCAAAGTGAGTGCCTCACATTTTTGCGGGGGTCCGTTCTGGGGAGAGTATCTTAAGACACCCAAATGGGGGTATCCACTGGTGTGTCTAAAAGACTAGGGCCGTACTGAAGACACCGTGTTCCTATTGGAGCGGCTAGCACTCACATTTAATGACGGTCTATTTGGGTCCTTTGTCAGGGTTTAGAGTAAAGGTTTGGGAAGTTCTATTATGCAGGAGATTTCTAAATATAGTATCTTGTTAGATTTGTTTCTTCGGTCAGGGAATTCACATTCTGAGGTAATGCAGCATTTGCAGAAGAGGGAGTTTACATCGCGCAGACGGCTATTTCGAGAGGGAATTACACTCTCAGCGATGACGGCTCTTGTCGACGACGACGTAATTGACGTCAGCGAATGACATGATGCTGACGGTCGCTTACGCCTGCTTCAGCGGTACGTCCACACGGGTTCGCCAGTTAAACGGAAGATGTAAACACGAAAGATCTGTTATTTCGGCTTTCAGAGTTTTGAAAGTTGACTATTTTGCCAGATCGAGAGATATGGGCTTTTCAGCGGTGTAAATTGACACGTGGTGTCGATTATCAGGGTTGATTTTAAAACGGTATAAGTATTTCCAATTTTCATAGTCCAGGTCATCGCATTAATAAGAGCGAAGTCGAATAAAACGCGTTAAGACTCACGGAGTAAAGTGACGTCTAAAAGCATACGTAATTACTTAGACATAGTTGTGAGCAACCGCACATTAGGAAGGAGCAAGACATAACAAACTGTAGGGTCCTCTTTCCAGTATTTATAGATATAAAGATATTAGTATCATGGTTAAGCGTTGGTGGTGCCTTGGAGTTTCCACAACGTGCGTGAGATAACCGATAGAAGGGTTGGGAGTGGGGGGGGGGGGGGGGGGTGGTGTGTGTGCAGGTGGTAGCCACTCAGCGAGTAGGGGACGAGCAGTATAGCTCCATTTTCAGGCTGCGGGACAAAAGCTCTTTTAAGGGTGGTGCAGGTGTGCGTCAAGCGTGGTGTCGCGATGCTGGAAGGTAGTGCTTGTTGTTGCGGCATGTGTGTGTTTGTGTTGTGTGTCGATGTGCTGTGTGAAGGTGATGTGCCGACCTCAAGAATCGATTTGTCGGACCTGCAGCTTTTTCTTTCGTTGAGAGCCCAGCGTTAGTCTCGTGATGGAAAGCTTGTTGTCAGGGCTTTGATACGTCACCCATGGGTAGAGCACATCTTTCAACAAGTAAATCTCCGAGGAGTGAGATTCTGCTATTTGGTGCCCAGACATTTAGTGACGAGACCTCACAGATGAGTCAAGCTTGCCCTGTTTGAAGGCCTGAGCGCAAGACGGGTGGAAAACGTCTCTCTTGTTTACCAGACGCGGTCGCTTTAGGTTAACTCGGCTTTTTGTTTGAGAAACAATCACTTTGTTAGCATCCTCGTTGGCCATAGCAAGCGAGTGAGTGCTTGGCGGCACATAGGGGCGTCCATAGAGGGGGGCCCCAGAAAGCAGTGGCAGCTCACATGGAGAGAAGGTACTGGGACAGAACTTTTATCCCCACTTTCTGCTTTTGGTTGTACTCGCCTCTAGTCATGATGAGGCGGTGTGAGGTTATGGCAATGTTTTGATCATTTCTTATTTATTGCAGAAGGGTAAGTCACCTGTGACATTGGAGTTTAGTGTCCGGAGAACTCTAGAAAGAGCGAGTGATTCTTCCACGTGTACTGGCCCTGACCCAGTTATCTGGAGTTGTGACACAATTTATGTGGAACCCCTTACCCGGATCGAGCACACAGTACAGTTGGTCTACACTTACGCCGGTAGTGATTCTTGAGATGAAATCAAGAAGGAGAACATTCATGTCCCAGAAGACACGCCCGACCAATCTTAGGAACGCAGCGTTTTTGGCTCCTCCATGGCTTTTTGCCGTTACTGGTCTTCTGTAGGGGGAATGTATCCGGACTGGCGGACGGCATGTACAAGGTTGGTATTCGAAGACTATCCCCCACAAGTCAACTTAGTAGACTAATAACAAGTGGCAAACATTATTTCCACAGGAGTGGAGGGAGGTCGGGGAGGGGAAGAAGGTCAGTTTGAGTGGAAACCAGAAAAAACAGGGGCCGGCAGAACGCTGCCTTGTGTCTCATACTGAGGAACTCTAGCCTGGGACACGGGAAGGAGGGATTGAAAGGACCTCCATTTTTTGGGCACACGTTTTCGACTGCGACAGGAGAGGAATATCTTATGAGCCGATTGAGTGGGTGTGGGGGGGTTACCATTGAGCGAGAGCTCTGGTGAGTGTACATGTGTCCGTGTGTTTCGAGTAGGTTAGATTGTTATGTAGCAGTGACCTGTCAGAGTAAGTAGTCTTGTTACACGTGATGCGTGGAGAGCAGCGTATGTAATTTATAGACAAAATTTTCAGGGTAATATTGCATGTGTAAATACATCTTCTTTGTGGGTGGGGCCAGGTGAGGATTCTCTGTCACAAAAAGTGTCAATTTGTTCAATCCTCCTTCATTATATGACCCGTCACTTCGACATAGATACCTAATCTAAAAAAATGAAATGCTTTGTTTATAAAGTTTCTTCAATCGTTAAGTTGGAATGCTTGCTTGAGGTGCTAAAGCTACTTGGCGAGGCTCTTCAAGCTTCGATCTCTTCAAGCTTCAATGGCAATACTGCGGCTTGGTTCTCTGTGGGTAAATCTCTGGAGTTGGAAGGCAAAATAAATTGGAGGATTACAATGAGTAAAAATGTTTTCAGTTGATACAAAGCAATGAATACCATATCATGGCAGAACAGCCAAGAGGTATGCATGCTAGGTTAGAGCTAGCATGCATACCTCTTGGCTGTCTGATTTCCGATCATCAATTTGGTTTTAGACCAGGTCACTCTACCCTGGATATGCTGCTTCTGCTCTCCCAATGATGGATGGAGGTCCTCAATGCCGGACATGAAATCAGAGCCATATCCCAGACATATCGCGTGCTTTTGCACGTCTTCACCCTGCCCTGCTCACCAAACTCTTCCTATGGTATCCAAGACCATCTCCCATCATGGCTCATAGATTCTCTCTCCTGTCGAAGTCAACGTGTGGCCCAAAATGGAGTCCTTTCATCCCCTCTTCCTGTCCAGGCTAGAGTTCCTCAAGCAGCGTTCTGGGCCCTGTTCTTTTTCTGGTTTTCATCAATGATTTTTCCGACTCTCTGGAAAATCCTCTTTATTCTCTTGCTGATGACTCCACCTTCTGCCGTGCCATCCGTCATCCCTCAGACTGGCAAGCAGCAGCTTCTCGCTCTCGTCAGATCTGGGTAAAATCACAAACTGGTCCAACACGTGGAACATGTCTTTCAATCCGGACAAATCTCACACTCTCACTATGTCTTTCTGAAAGGACCGTTTGGACCCCCCCCCCCCACTTCATCCACTTTCTCAACAATCATCTGGAAGAATTCCTTTCTTTTCGCTTCTGGGTCTCACTATCTGCCATGATCTTTCCTGGGAAAGCCACATTTCCAACCTGGCCTCAAAGCCAGTCGCCGACTGGGATCCCTCCGTTGTGCAAAGTCCTTCCTCGACCCACCTGAGCTCCTGACCCCTTAGAAAGCTTTTGTCCGCAGCCTGATGGAGTACTGCTCTCCCTCTGGGCTGGTGCTCCTGCCTCCCACCTTTCTCGGTTTCACGCTGTGGAAACCAAGGCATCTATATATTAATACTGAAGGACCAATTTTGTGCTCCTCCTAGCGGTCGCGTCACGTTTTTCTCGGTACTGTGACCTGGACTGAAAGAAACTTCGTACCTGTAAGAGTGCATCGCACATAGTGGCAAATAGTAACTTTCAACTCTGAAGCAGAATAAACAATTTTCGTTTTACATTCGTTTACATGGCGACGTGTGAAGTCACCGCTGAGAGGCGTAAGGACGTCATGACATCATCGGTCATTCGCTGACGTCATTACGTCTGTCGTGACAGACCGTCATCGCTGAGAGGTGTAATTCCACTCCTCGAAAATAGCGGCTGCAATGTGTAATCCCTCTTCTGCACATGCTGATTACCTCAGAATGTGAATTTGACACAAAAATGTAACAAGAAACATTGTATCTTCCTCATATATATTTCATACTGAAGGACCAATTTTGTGCTCCGTCTGTGACGGGGTTTCGGCTAGTTTTGGATCATTAGTATCTCCCGCGATGAGGCTGAGTCTTTGGACCTCTCACTCTCTCACCGCAAGCGGTCCTTTCTGTCTTCTACCGTCTCCTCTCTGGTCTCGCCCCCCCCGCTGTGTCTGCAATTCCCCCCCCCCATATTTCCGCAGGGCTCTCAAGGTCCGCCAACAACCCCTTCTGGTAAAACTACCAAAATCACAAATCACTGCTCACCTTCACTCTTTCATTCCTCTTTTTTCCCGCCTTTGGAATAAACTCCCTCACTCTGTTCAATCCATTCTTCCCTCCAGGCCCTCAGAACAGCTGATCACCACCTCCTCTTATCATCCCCATCCAAATCCTCGATCTTTTCTACCCCGTTAATCCACCCCAAACCCACCTCCTTCAAATTCCCTGCTTTCCTTCCAGAAAGTCCCTGTAATATCCATCTTGTATACCCAGTTTCCCCGCCCCATCCCTCTCCCTTCCACAGATCTCCTAATGTCTCTGCTCCCCACTGTTTTGTCCTTCCCACTCCCGCCCCTCTTGTTTCATGCCCCCTTGCTGTGCGTTGTGTGTTAGCTCTCATATGAGCCTCACAAGGTATACAAAAAATAAAAATAGAAGCTGTCTTGCCTGGGTTCGAATCCTGACCAGCTATAAACTGTCATCCCGGAGTTTCACAGACAGGGAGATTCATCAATGTGTGTGCCGTCTCTCAGATGGATGTTAATTGGCTGTCACATGCCGGAATTCCTCCTCTTCTCTCCCCCCCCTCCAATGCCCCTCCTCACTCCCCCACCTTTCTCTCTCCCTCTCCCACTCTCACCCATCTCCCTCTCTCATCCTCTCCCTCTCACCCATCTCCCTCTTCTCACCCACCCTCTCCCTATCTCTCCCACTCCTCTACCTCTTTCTCTTCTCTCTCTCTCTCTCTCTCTCTCTCTCTCTCTCTCTCTCTCTCTCTCTCTCTCTCTCTCTCTCTCTCTCTCACCCCTCTCCCCTTTCTCTGACTGCTCCCCTTTCCCCTCTTTCCACTCCCCCTTTCTAGCCTCCTCCCTATCTCTCTCTCTTTCCCTCTCTCCCACCCTCCTCTCCACCTGCTCCCCACTCCTTCCCTCTGCTTATTTAAAACTGCTTCTCCATAGTGTAGCATGTACGAATCAGATTTGGAGTGGACCGACCGGAGGAGTGCAAAGGTCACTGCATGTGCGAGCATGTATGCATGTATGCAGGCAGGCCTTTACTAGGTAGATAGCATCAGTTTTAAATATCCCACTCAGTTTTATACAGAACACGGTAGTTTAAAAGATGTTGCTGTTTGGCGGAGCCTTATCACCTTTCCTTCCCTCCCCTCACACTGCCTTACCTCATCACAAACCCTCCCCTCTCCACCTCCCATGGACATATCTAGGCGATCTCCGCTTACTGTATGAATGAGCTATTTTACCCTCCCCCCCCTTTACCTACCCCTACCCTATTGAATTCTGTACTACTCCCCCTTTCTCCACGTCCCAGACCAACTGCAGGTCAAGAAACCTAACCCCACTTTCCCACTCAAGTCCCACTACAAAAATGCAAGTCCAGAACCCCCCCCCCCATCTGCTTAACTCCTCCCAAACCCCTCCCGCTCCCCACCCTTCCCTCCTCTTCTCTCCCCCATTCTCTCACTCCCACCTCTCTCCCAGAGTGTATAGCGACATTTGGTGAGCGTTGCTCTCCCACCCTGTAATTTTTTTCGCTCTTCCCCCTTCCTAGTCCTCCCTTCCTAGCTCCTCCCTTCCCCACCCCTCCTCACTCCCCCTCCTCATTTTCCAACCTCTTCTTCCTCCCTCTTTCTCCTCTTCTTAACATTCCTGTCCATGAAGTGATGGGTTGTATTTGCTAGTATGTATGTATGTATGTATGTATGTATGTATGTATGTATGAAATTTGTAGAATTTGTTTTTCATTTGGAAGTTGTGGGTTACGATGTGTAAATGAAGGTGTAAAAGATCTGATTTAATAGAATTTAATTACAGGCTATAAGGTAACAAAGGTGAAAATTTAAAAAGGGGGGGGGGGTGTACACTTTCTGGGGACTGTGTATGCAGGTTGAGGCATGAAGAAGGTAAATATTGTTACGAATCTGGAAGCTTTGTGCACACAGACAGAAAGCCGTCCCCTATAGCTCAGTTATATTGGTAAGTGTGTGTTTTTAGTTAGGGTCCTGTCCTTGTTTAATGGGTAATTAATTGTTCATGCGCTGCGGAGTTATTTTGATAGTTAGGATTTTTATAGCAACCATAACTGCAACAACACGCCTTCACCTCGCTTCCTCACACCGACGCCATTGCCTACGTGCGTGTCAGCACGTACGTGGGCGGGGTTCACAAGGACCTGAGTTGCTCTCGCCCAATCAGGGAGATGCGAGCGAGTTCCCCGGCAGTCGTCCAATGAGCACAGCCCACGCAGGATAATATTCCTCTGCCTGTTTGGGGGGTGGGCCGCCACGACGGTCGTCACGCCCCGGTCCAATCAGCGGACTTGGCGTCATTTTGCGGCCAATGAGCGAACCGCGCCCGAAAAGGGGACGAAGGAAGGGAGAGAAAAAACAATCTGCGCGTGTTCTGGTTCGCTTGACATCTCGAGTGCGTGTTCTGGTTCGCTTGAAATCTCGAGCGCGTGTTCTGGTTCGCTTGACATCTCGAGCGCGTGTTCTGGTTCGCTTGATATCTCGAGCGCGTGTTCTGGTTCGCTTGACATCTCGAGCGTGTGTTCTGGTTCGCTTGACATCTCGTCGCTGGCGCTGGTCTGAGCATCTCGTCGCTGGCTCGGGTCTCGCCGCGTGCTGGAGCCTGGCACTGCCTCCGTACCCGGTGTTTGCAGCGGCATCGAGCTGCGGATTCAAGTCCGCCGAATCGGATCGACAAGGCCACACGAGGTGGGAAGGTCCATTTTCTTTTTGGGGTATTTGTGTGTGCACGTGTGTGTCTGGGGCCCCGTCTTTAAGTAGTAACTTGTTAAATGCTCTTTTTGCCTTGTACATACTTGCATTTCTATTAGTCGTGATAACTCTGCCCTTACGTGCTTCCTTCCTTCCCCATCTACTGTTAATAAATACCCCATTTGTTGAATGTTTCAGCTCGAGATGTCAAGCGAACCAGAACACGCGCTCGAGATATCAAGCGAACCAGAACACGCGCTCGATATGTCAAGCGAACCAGAACACGCGCAGATTGTTTTTTCTCTCCCTTCCTTCGTCCCCTTTTCGGGCGCGGTTCGCTCATTGGCCGCAAAATGACGCCAAGTCCGCTGATTGGACCGGGGGGCGTGACGGCCGTCGCGGCGGCCCACCCCCCAAACAGGCAGAGGAATATTATCCTGCGTGGGCTGTGCTCATTGGACGACCGCCAGGGAACTCGCTTGCATCTCCCTGATTGGGCGAGAGCGACGTCAGGTCCTTGTGAACCCCGCCCACGTACGTGCTGACACGCACGCAGGCAATGGCGTCGGTGTGAGGAAGCGAGGTGAAGGCGTGTTGTTGTAGTTATGGTTGTTATAAAAATCCTAAATCCTCGTCCTTTCCTTTATTGGTTTAGCAAGGTGCGTGTTGGAGAATTAAAAAGGCCGTTGCTGCTGTAGATGTACGTTTGGACCGACGGATCTCGGTAACCATCCGCTTGGGTTACGCACGGTTCGAGCACAGAAACTGCTCGTCCCGTTCAAGCTCCGTCGAGGGTGTGAATACCCGGTAGCTCGCCACGTGGGCCTCTAGGTACTTTGAAGTTTGGCAAATAACCCTGTACCACGTGGTTGATTTATTGACGATTCACGGTCCTGTAAGGGACCCGTACCTTTCGGAGTTTTCCGAAAGGTACGATCTACATTCCGGGTGTTCGGCGGAGTCAACCCTACTGCTCCACCTAGCGGTCGTGCTCGCCGCCGACGCCCGGCTCCACAACAATACAACAATTAATCCATCCATTGGGACTATACTCTGTGCAGAGCATTGGTGCTGCCAAAGCAGCCTCCTTGGCTATTGGGCACAATCCTGGACAGGTTGCCACTCTGACACAGGATACCACTCATTTTGCCGACCTCAGAAGGATGAAGAGGCAGAGTCAACCCCACCTGGTATTAATTCAATAGCCAAGTGGTATTTGAACTCAGGATCCAATGATCCTAAACCCACCACCCTAACCATTAAGCCAACACCAGGCATGCAATTAGTCGTAACCAGTGAAATTTATGAAATAATTTTTAATGTGAAATATTTGTGCAATCTTTAAGTTTCAACACTTAAACTAAGTGCTCAATATAATCTCCCCTCTGTTTAATACATTTTCTTACATGCAGCAACAGTTTACGCATCACTTTCTGTCGGGTCTCGCGTGACTCCTGAGACAATCTGAATCAGTGTATCTTTCAAATCAGCAATTGTGGTTGATTTCAACTGAAACACTCTCCCTTTGACTACTCCCCATAAAAATATAATCCAGAGGTGACAAGTCAGGAGATCTAGGGGTGGGAGGAGGCAGGAGCACGGGAATTCAGTTCTGTGATCAGGCGATTAGGACATTCTTCCTTCAGCCAAGCGAGACATTCATTAGAGGTGTTGGATGAGGCTCCATCTTGTTGAAACCACAGATGTTCATTATTTCTCACCCTGCTTCATAGGTAAGCCTTCATCGTGTGCATATAACGATCTGATGTCACAGTGACTGCCTTTTCCGAATTGGGGTCTTCAAAGAAAAATAATGACCGTAGATTGGTGACGACCCTGATCCATGCCGGAGGTGATTCAGAGAGTGAAGTGATGCTTCTTCCTGTTCTTATCGCCTTTTCAATCCATAAAATGTGCAACTGTTTATACTCATCATCCCATTAATGTAAACATGGCACTTATCAGACAAAATGATGTCATGGATATTGAGGTCTTCATTTTCCAGTGTTTCTTCTGTGATCATTTTTATTACGTGCATGGAGAAGATGGATTTTGTAAGGAAAGATCCCAATGTCCTCCTTCAGTATTGTGCAACCGATTCCTGTTTCAGTCGAGAGTCATCTTGTCGATTTGTGTGGACTTTTTGTTTTGTATGCAAAGTCGAGGCTCGTGGAAGAGCTAGTACACTGGATGGATTAGGACTCAACGGAACAAAAGGAACTGCAGAGAGAGGGGGGAACACCAAAAAGCAGGGATGAAGGACAAAATAGAGGGAGACTTGGAGGAATGAGGGGTAGGGGAGGACGCAAATATAGAAGGAGGTGGGCTTGGGGTAGTGGGGTTTAACAGGAGTAGAAAAGATCATGGTTTTGGATTGGGGCCGATCTGAGATGGTGGTGAACAGTTGCCTTGATGACCTGGAAGGAAGAGTGAGATTGAAGAGGATTTAAGAGGAAGAGGAAGTTGATTCCACAGGTGGGGAAAAAAGAGGAACGAATAAGTTTTGGCGGGAATAAAGAGGAGCGAATGGGTTCTGGCGGGAAAAAAACCCAGGAACGAATGAGTGTTGGTGGTAACAAAAAAGAGGAACTAATGAGTTTTGGCGGGAAAAGGAGGAACGAATAAGTTTTGGTGGTAAAAAAGAGGAACTAATGAGTTTTGATGGGGAAAAAGAGGAACAAATGAGTTTTGGCGGGAAAAGGAGGAACGAATGAGTTTTGGTGGGAAAAAAGAGGAACGAATAAGTTTTGGTGGAAAAAAGAGGAACGAATGAGTTTTGGTGGGAAAAAAGAGGAACGAATAAGTTTTGGTGGAAAAAAGAGGAACGAATGAGTTTTGGCAGGAAAAAAGAGGAACGAATGAGTTTTCATGGGGAAAAAGAGGTACGAATGAGCTTTCATTGCTGCGTCCACTTTGCGCCAGAACTCCAAATGCCTCCGTCTGGCCATCCCCCAGGCAGATGCCTGGCCCATCCCCATCTCCTTGAGATGATTGACCTCTGGACCTCTGACTTCTGGCTCACAGCCAGCAGACACATAAATATCACTGCCAAGGTAAGAGAATCTCTCCACGACCTCAACATCCTCACAACAGGTACAGACAGGACAGCAGCATCCAAGATGTCATTGAAAGCCTGGATCTTAGTTTTGACCAAGGAAACCCGTAATCCTAGTGGCTCCAACTCCTCATTCAGCACCTCGAAGGCCCCCAAAATGATATCTCGGTCTCCGCAAAGATGACTGCATCATCTGCGAAGTCAAGGTCAGAGATCTTGACATTCCCAAACAATGCACGGCAGGTTGATCTCTCCGACATCCTCTCCAGAATCCAGTTCATACTAGTGCTGAAAAGTGTGGGAGACAGTACACACCCCTGACGAACTCCAGTAACAACTGGAAATAAGTCAGAGATGGTACCACCACCTCTCACAGCACTCTCAGTACCAGAGTACAGTTTAGACCTGAGATCGATCAGTTTTGGTGGCACCCCACGAAGACCAAGAATCCTCCAGAGGGCATCCCGATTCACTGAAATCGAACACTTTACAGAGATCAACAAGGCTGCAAGCAGCCCCTACCGAAACTCTCGTCTGCGTTCGGTGAGGACCCGAAGAGCAAGTATACGGTCAATCGTTGACCTCTTTGGTGTAAAGCCTGACTGCTCTGGACGCTGGTGCTCAAGCAGCTAGTGGTGAACCTGATCAAGAATTATCTGAGCAAAGACCTTGTCCAGCATTGAGAGCAGTGTCACCCCTCGGTAGTTGTTGCAGTCCTGGCGATCACCCTTCCCTTTCCAGAGAGCATAAGCAGGTGCACGATTTGCTGGGAATCTTCTCTGAAATGCTCTATGCACTCTGTTCAGTGACTTGGTTTCAATGTTCGTGTCATAAATAAAGATGTGCTGCTCAATGTTAGATTGTCCCATTGAGGCTTGGGAGTTGTGAGGACTTTCTGTGAGGGGTTTGAGGAGTTGTAGTGGAGGAGGGGTTTAAAGCCTTGTAGTGGGGAAGGGATTGACGACTTAGGGTCGGGAGGGAGAAGGTGAGGACTTGGGGTTTGAGGAGAGCAGAGATGGAACAGAGTTGGCGGGGAGGTTGAGGATTTCTGGGGGGAGGGTGAGGACGTTCTGTGGGGGGGGGGAGAGGAGGGTGACGGGTGGTTTGAAGGCTTGGAGTTGGGAGGGGATTGAAACCTTAAGGTTGGAAGGGAATGGTGAGGACTTATGGTCGGGAGGGAGAGGTTGAGGACTTGGGGTTGTGAGTGGGGGGGGGGGGGTTGACTTTTGAGTTTTTCAGGTTGAGGATTGGGGTGTGTGGGGGGGGTGGGGAGGGTTGATGACTTTGAGTTGTTGACGTTGAGGACTTGGGGTTTGTGAGGGTTGATGGCTGAGTTTTTGAGGGGGGAGGGTGAGTTGACTTGAAGTCACATTTTCCATTATGCGGATGTTCTGCAGGTCCCTGCTAGTAAGTGATATCGTTCAACTTCCGTCGACGGGTTCACTGCTAGTTGCAGGGTTGGTGAGTTATCACCGGCACCGTATAAATTACGAATTCCTGCCCAAATCATGTGCAGTCAAACGCCAAGCCTGGCGATCCAGCTCATGAAAGACTTGGCCCAAAAACGTTCTCCAGCTGACTCGGCAAGAAGGTTTGATCGAATCGGGACCTTGAAAGAACTGTTTTGTCATCACCTGAACATTGACTCAGAACTTATGGATTTTAATGGCCAAGAGTTTGGTTTTAATAATGCACGATAAAGGCTAAAGTGAAGCATCACGGAGCCTCGGCCTTGAATCCCGAGATGGAGACAGGGTTTCACTAATCCGTGGACACCTGGCCTGACAGATCATGACAACTATGTCTCTGTAATGGTTGTTCTTATGCGTCTTGATTGAACTCGTGTCAATGAGCGATCCAGTTTGAGCGGTCACTTTGCGAGGCCAAGAGGTTCAAATCCCACATGACTGCAGTGATTCCCATTCGTGTCAACATCCATCATTGCCTCTTAATATCATCGTCATTCATGTGAAATTCCATCGCTATCCCCAAACGGCCTTCTTACCCACCCTTCGTAAAGAGCAAGCCATTGCGTGCGGGTGCAAGTTCCACATCACTGTTCCGAATGCCCTCGTCGCATATTCACCATCTCCTCCTCCACGAGCATCAAGCAGAGAAAAACAAACGTGGACCCTTTTCATGAGACTCGTTCACCGTCGGTCACATCGGCCGTTCTCCCGCAGCAGTTTGAAGCTCGACTGCACACAGTACTTTGACCTTCGCCAACAGCACTCTTAAAACTCCAGCTCTCTTCCATCTTCTCAACAGCGCTGATAGATGGTCTCCAGAAAAGTCTGAAACGAGCCACGAATGATTGATGGATGCATCGGCTCCGTTGTTTGGGACCTGCCAAGATGGAGTATGCCTTGCCTTCTGCCACTCTCTCACCCTGCCCTTCACAATTCCTACCGTTTGACCTCGAAACGATCCTTCGTGTTCTTTTTTTCAGCGAAATGACGGCGACGACTTCAACTGAGCACGAGACACGCCAACATCACGTGATGGGGATTTCGTCACCTTTTCGCTCCCCTCATGGTCCATCATGCCTGAGTTTGGAATGAAACGTAAAGAAGCTGCTGAAACGCTCTTTCTGGTTCACCAGGAAATGCAAAACAAAAATCACAGCAACATGTTCGGAATAAAAAAGGGTGAATGGGGGGGATCAGTGTGCCCGCAAAAAGGGGGCTCATCCGGGATATGAACCCGGGACCTCTCGCACCCTAAGTGAGAATCATACCCCTAGACCAACGAGCCATTGTGTTGAGATTGAAACAGTGTATGTCCTTTCAAAGCGATATTTGGTCTAAGTTATTGTCTTTGTGGTAAGGAGCCTGCACAATTCATGAACGATGCGCGCGTGCGGAGCGAAAACTGAGATTCAGCAGTTGGTTCTCTTTTGTCCGTCCGTCCGTCGACAAATGGCAGTTTATGATCAACGAACAACTCGAGTTCAGTTGAATGTTTTATTTTGAACACGAATCGGAAAACGAACCTCTAAGTACTCTGAGTTCGTCCTGATTGCACATGCGCAGAGAGGAGTGAGACGATCTGTTTATTTTTACTCTGTCTACCTGCCTGGCAGTGAAACAAAATGTAAAATCATTCCAAACAGGAAACTTACTGTTTTTTTTAATGACGTCATGAAGGACGCAAACGACAGGTACAAAGACCTCATGCACCATGTCAAATATGGTGGTGTGAAAGAACCTTAGGCTCCTGAGTTTGAGCCCCTGTCAACCATTGATGTTTATCACCATTGAATTAACACACGGTGGGGTTGACACAGCTTGTCATCCCTCTGAGGTTAGAGTATCTCTAGCTACATCTTCCCCTCTGCAAATACCTATTGTGTTTCTGTGTCCTGTATCATCCCCCAAATGACAATAACATCATCTGTGGAGCCCTCCCTGCTGACATGGACCTCCTCCTCATCGGGTCATCCTTTCTCGCTTTTGATCATTTTTAACTTGTGCCATGCTGAAAGGCTGCGTATGACTTCCTGTGAAGCCTGGTGATTGGTGTTGGCTCAATGATGAGGGTGGATGATTTTAAGATCTGAGGGTCTTGCGTTCAAGCCCCTGGTCATGCTGATGAATGAACACCAGGTGGGATGACTAAGCCTGTCGTTCCTTCTGAGGTCGGGCAAAATGAGGACCAGCTTTCTGTTAACAGGGGCACTGCATATGAATAAATAAATAAATAACGTCCTGCGGCATGCAGCGACCTCACCGTGCACTGCTGAAAGCGGTGGAATATAATACCCTGAGGATAATTGGAGTTACTCAAAAGCCGGGGTGGGGTGCAAGGCCTCAAGGCCTCAAGGCCTGCTCCTCTTCCACCGCACACAGGTTGCTGGCCTGACAGTTGACCATCGCTTATTTTATGGTCAAGCCAACCTACCCTCACAGCTACTCGCCCCTCATAAGCCCGAGCAGGCCACACTCTCAGTTAATAACCCAGACCTTGCTACCATCCTCAAATCTAGGCTAACTGGTCGCCATGACCCTTTTCTCTCGACTGTGGAATCGACGACCCGAGTCTGTCCGTCCTTGTTCTTTCCAGTTGCCATCTCATGTTATCCGCTGTTGCTATTCCCGGTCTTTTTCCATTCCTTCTTCTGCCATCATCGCACACGTTCCCACACTTTCCCCGCTTGTCAGCTTTTGCCTCCTGCTTTTGCACGTCCCTTGTCCACTCAGCTCCATCGGTCGTCCTTGTCCTCCTGCCTCTGTTTTTCATATTCAGGTTGCTCGAGTGTCCTTCCTCGTACGCCAACTCCCTCGGCTCCACTGCTCTCTCAACATCACCCCCTTTGTCATTGAGCTCTTCCATGAGCCTCGATGTCTCCCTCTCTTGATCTGTGTAAAAATAAATAAATAAGACAAAGCCACGTGGATTTTATGTTTTTCATCATCCAGGCATTTTCAATGTCGTTTTGCCATTTCACTGTGGACCTGTTACATCGCCATCTTTGACTGCTTCTCGAACCATTTCATCCTCTCCGGCGGTCTTTGCAGTTGTCGTGCGTTTTCATCCAAACTGGACCTCATCGGTTGTTAGTGGTGTGGTGGCTCTGTTGCCTTTTTTGTTGTTGTTTTGAAATAACAGCATAAAGTGGACTTTGCTACTGTCGACTTAGATAATTTAAAAATATATTTATTTATTTATCTATTTATTAATTAAACAAAAATATTTTTCGTAATTATTTATTTATTTATTTTAAAATAATATTTCGTAATTATTTATTTATTTTTAAATAATTATTTATTTACTTATTTAAAAATAATTTTTCGTAATTCTTCATTTATTTTTAATAATTATTTATTTTTTAATAATTATTTATTTTAAAATAATTTTTCGTAATTATTATTATTTTTAAAATAATTATTTCTTTATTAATTTATTTGTTTTAAAATAATTTTTCGTATTTATTTATTTATTTTTAATAATTATTTATTTATTTATTGTTTTAAAATATTTTTTCGTAATTATTTATATATTTTTAAATAATTATTTATTTATTAATTAATTTATTTTAAAATAATTTTTTTAAATTATTTATTTATTTGTTTTGTTATTAAAAACATTTTTTTGTAATTGTCAATAATTTTTCGGCGTGCCGACTCCTTAGCCACGCGATATCTCCATAAGTTTCAGCATGTCCTCTGACACAACTACTCTGGTCGGCCCTTCATGCTTTCGTTGTGTGTGTTGAAGTTCAAGCTCACTCCATGACCTCGTGATCATTTGTCGACATTGGCCACCAATGCCCAAGGCTCTCACTGGCATGAAGCAGCACCTCCATAAACTGCTTGCTCCCTGGGAGTTGGTGAGGCGTCTGTCAAAATATCAGGTTATTGAGTGCATTGATTTTTGGGTAATTCCGATATCTATTCTCATGTTGATATTTCTGGCCCTTTTCAAAGCTCGATGTTCCAGGCTCAGCAATGGTTTTGAACTTGATTTGTTTTTTGATGTGCACAGGAGCGCAGGGATGGTCATTCATCGCAACTCCAGGGATTCTTCGCTCAGAGAGTTTGTGGATCGAAGAGCGGTGTGAGGAGATCACAAGGGAAGATCACTTACTCGTATAGGTATGCTTGGGCAGGAAGGTGGCTCATTCGGTCCGGTATAACACGCCTAACCTGAATCTTAACCCCGACAGGGTTGAACACTTTTGGGTGAAACTGCCGGTCTGGGTGCGGTGCCAGCAGCTCCGCATCACTGAGCGCATCATCCTTCATGGACCATAAAGGTGGTTGTGTTGCCTGCACATTAATGGATGGTTGAACCTTGCTCTGAACGCGTTGGCCCTGTCATGTTCAGGTGAAATGAATTTGATAGTATACTTGTAATTACTGATTAAATAAGTAAAGGTTTAGAGATCAAGTGAAGTAAATTGGATATGACAAATGCAGGACGGTCCAAATGACTTTGGTGTCCAAACTTCCCTGTATTTCCTGGAATTGGGGGTTGAGAGGTCATAAGGAAACAGATGCTCACGTGGGTCTAGTCTAATGGGAAGGTACTTCGTTACCCGATAACTTGTCTTCTTCTTGTGTATGGCAGCTTGGCTGCTGGGTAGCTGTCATTATGGTGGGGTACTCATTTCGCCAAAGGATGACAGGCTGATGTTAATAAAGAATTAACCCCACCTGATGTTAATTCAGTGGCCAACGGAGCTTGAACTCCAGACCCTAAGATCCCAAGACAGACACCCAAACCACTAAGCCAACACCTGACTTGCTTATAACTTGTCAAAAAGCCTTTAAGACTTCATTTTGTTTCTCGATAACAAAAACCAACTTTCTTCCCTTTGGTCGATATTCCATGCTCTCCATGTGTTGACCAATAACATCAAATGGACGCCATTTTTACATTGCCTGAGTGGTGAGCCAACATTTGGCTGTGGTGTTCAGCACACATGATAGCTCGTCGCCTCCAGTAATAGCTTATTCCTAAAATCATTCCACCATGACACTCACCAGCTGGGCCTGAGTCCACGTGCCAGAAAGTGGCACAAATGCTCCTGCATTTGAACTGGCCTCGGTGGTGTCATGGTTAGAGTGTCCTCTCTGAGTGTTGGATGTTGGTAGTTCGTAATCCAGGTCGAGGTTACCAAAGGCTTAAACATTGGTATGTGCTGCTTCCTTGCTCAGCATTTAAAAGGATTGAGTGTGGACAAACAACCGTAGGTTGGTGATAACAGTGCACCTTTTGATGGGCCTAATGGCCGCCTCCTGTGTTGAAGGTCCTTGTCAGAGAGTGTTGGGTGCTTTTCATCAGTGCCAATTTGTTCGTACTTTTACATCATGAACTTTTTTCCATTTACTTGTCCAACCAATGGCAGTTGTGTCGGCGTGGTTTTTAGCCCCCCCGTTGGAATTCGTCCGAAATGGGGGCTTCTGGATTTTGTCTCGATTTTTGTGTCCGTGCGTCTGCAACCATATCTCGGACATGTACAAACCGATTTTACTCATACTTGGCAAAAAGACAACACATGATGGTTTACATATGCACGTCATTTGTTTTCGACATCAGATCGAAGACGGCTGACTGGCGGCCATTTTAGTTGTAAAAAACAAACAAACCTGGAGTCGAACACGTCCTCAACCATTTCTCGGGCAAGCATTTATCAATGTTGTTCAAACTTGGCACACAGATAATGAATGATTGCTTACATTTGTATGTCACTTTGTTTTGAGATCAGATCTAAGATGGCCGACTAGCGGCCATTTTAGTTATAAACTAGAAGGGCACTCAGTGGAGCGCATACCTCTGCCACGTAATACCTGATCCATGAGAACATATCGGGCCCATTACATGTTTGAAATATCATGCTATACACTACTATATCGTTTTTGACCCCATCTCTCAATTAATGAAGAATCACTTTAAAAATCAAATAATTCTCGTATCCAGATCCGAATCTGGATCTTCACCAAAATCGAATCATTTCTTCCTTGTCACACACCCAACATGTCCATCAAGTTTCATCCGAATCCGTCCACAACGTTTTGAGATATGTTGTACATAAACAGACAGAAATGGGGTGAAAACACAACCTCCTTCACCTTCGGTGGCGGAGGTAAAAAAAACAACCTGATGTTGAACATGTCCTCAACCATTTCTCGGACATGCATTTACCGATGTTATTCAAACTTGGCAACCAGATAATAAATCATGGCTTACATGAGCACGTCATACGTTTTTTTGAGAGAAGACCCAAGATGGCTGACTGGTGGCCATTTTGTTACTTAAATGTGTCCCCAAGCATATCTCAGACATGCATGGTCATATTTTGTTCAAACTTGGTACAAGCACAGTACATGATGGTATACACGTGCCCCTCACTTTATTTTGCAATCAGACCAAAGTTGGCCGACTGGTAGACTGGCAGCCATTTTCGTTGTACATAAATATGGGCTAGCCCTCTGACTCCATCCAGCAAAATTCCTAAAACAACGGGGTCTTTGACATTTTATGTCTATTTTACTTGTGTTATCTGGTTTCTAACCAATCATTTTGCTCCACACTACTATCGGGCTCTTGGACTTCTCCCTCGGGGGACGAGTGTTGTGGAAGGCTTTAACGGAAGTGTGACAACGCTTCCCTGCATAGCTGCTCGCGATTTACATCGTCGTGGAAATGACTCATGGAGTTGGGTTTCACTGAAGTTAAACTAAAGTTCACTGGAGTTAAACCACATTCATAATGCGATCGTCAGTGGTGAATTTCCTCTCTTGACTCACGGATCTTCGTACCATGTGTCGCGTCGTGGCCCTATCTTCAGTGGGTTTTCACTCTTTTCAACTGTGGGATGACAATCATCGAACCCCTTTTGGGGATCAGCTTATTCCCATGGGCATTGGCCATTTATAACATCTGAGTCACCGAGTAGATCATATTATTTCATGGACACGACGCCGAATTGGCCCAGTGGTGATATGCCATTTCTTGCTTCTTATTGAACTTGTCACTGTATTCACCCATACTCAAGCTCAACAGCTTATGGGACACCACTCAGCACCCCACCCCATGATCCAGTGAATCCACGATTCCCCAAGCCCGACCCAGACGTGACTCCCCAGGCCTGACCTCAAAGGGTGGAGGAGTTCCTTGTGAACCAATGGCCAGCCATATGTCGTGCCCAACTGTGTCTGTGGACGTCCTCCTGAAGTTAGGATACTTTTCTTTTCGGAGGCTGGTGGCAGGATTTGCACTCAGGCCACCGTAAAACCCTTCACTCCACAAAACCCAAGAAAAACGCAAAGAGAATTTGAAAACCCACTCCGTGGGAATACCTTCTGTGCAGCTGCCCTTCACAGGGCAGCTCACCGGATGACGGGATTGTGGCAAAGCTTTCGGGATCCCCACTCTCTGATGATAGGAGGAAAACCATGGGGTAACCTTCCCCGGTCAGATTGTGGTAGTGTGTGTTGTGGTGGTGCTGAGGTGTCATCCACCAGAGGGCGGTCTCCTTGGGTTAACCTGAGGCGGTCTCTTCGGGTGGGTTACTGGAATGTCCTTTCCTGAAGAGAGGATGATCAACTGAGCTCAATCGTTTGAACATCGGTATTGCAGTACTCTTTGAGGTTCGGAGACCGGATAGTGGCGAGATCATGGCGTTCGGAGACCGGATAACCACACCTACTATTGGTCTGGTCGCTCTGATGATTACCATGCCCGAGGAGTTGCTGTAGCCGTGTCCAATAAGCTGACTTCAATGATAATTGAGGTAACACCGGTCAACGAGCGTATTATGAGACTAAGGATTCGTCACTCCTTTGGTGTCATTTCCCTGGTCTCTGTTTATGCTCCGACGGAGGCGAGTGATCTCACCATGAAGGACGCATTCTATGCCACGTTCGAGTCTGTGGTTCATCATTGCCCCAGGTGAGATACTTTTAAGTCTTGGGAGATTTAATTGCATCGACGGGAACTGATAGGGATGGTTATGAGACGTGTGTTGGTCCCCATGGGTCTGGAACTGTGAACCAGAATAGCACTAAGTTCCTTCATTTTGCGAGAAGTCATGGACTTAGGATGGCTGGTTCATGGTTTCAGCGCCCACAGGCTCATCGCTGGACTTGGTATTCTAAGCAAGTGGTGTGGCAAAGGAGATTGACCATGTGCTTAATGATGGTCGCTGGAGGATGATCCAGAACCGCAGGGTCTACCGGAGTGCTCAGTTCCTCAATACTGACCACAGGCTTGTTGTAGCAACTCTGAAGTTGCAGCTAAATCGAGGAGAATGAGAATATCATCCCAGCCTCGGCTGGATATTGGCAAGCTCAAGGATGGGAGGGTAGCTGAGGAGTTTGCGAACAGGCTGAGTGGGGATTTGGGGTCTGGGTGCTTTGGGGAATCCTGAAGAGTTGTGGAGTGCCTTGAAGACCACCATCCTTGATGTTGCTGGTGGATATCTTGGAACTCATTGAAGTGCGTAAGAAGAATTTTTTTCTGTTGAGGGACACTGGATACCATTGGCCAGAGTCACAGTGCCAGGCTTAATGGCAGAGCTGATCTGTTCAGGGAGCTGAGGCGTAAAACTGTACGTGCATTGAGGGTGGACAAGGAGGCCGATATGTGCAAGGAATCTGTGAGGGGACAGGAAACTGACAGCTCTCTCAATCGCTCCTGAAAATAAAAAACATACCCGTGATGTGGATGGAGCAAAAACATATCTACTGCTTATCTATCTATAATTCCAGCAATGTGTGTGTGTGTGTGTGTGTGTGTGTGTGTGTGTGTGTGTGTGTGTGTGTGTCTGTGTGTGCTGTGTGTGTCTGTGTGTGCTGTGTGTGTCTGTGTGTGTCTGTGTGTGTCTGTGTGTGTCTGTGTGTGTCTGTGTGTGTCTGTGTGTGTCCGTGTGTGTGTGTCTGTGTGTGTGTGTCTGTGACCGCTGTTTCTCGACAACCACTGGTCCGATGTCATTGAAACTTGCCAGCTATATTGCTGGGGACCTGAGGATGTGCCTTTTCAAGGTTTGATATTAATCGGACAAGTGCTTCCCAAGTTATGGCCATTTATTTACCAACCAATGACAAGACACGTTGCTGCGGCCATTTATTACAACCAATGACAGAATGTTGCTGCGTAGGCATGGCCGATGGGAAGAGAACCTCAGCCGCGTTCCCATTACAGGTTACAACGTACAGACTTCCGGATAGTGATGATTACTGTATTCTAATAATTTCTCGATTTCTCTGCCCATTTACAGATAAACACAATGCCCAATCCAGTCGTCGTTTACGAGAGCGAAGGAACAGACTGTGTGGTTGTTTGAAAGTTTTTTTTTAATTGTTTTTTTTTATTGATTTTTTTTCACGGATGTTTTTTTTTTTCCTCTCTTCTCTCTTTTTGTGTTTTTCCTTGCGATGACATTGCGAAAAGGCAAAATACGTTGGCGCTAATTGAATAATTGGCCATTAAAACTAAATTGCGAATAATCGTAACTGCGATATGCGAACTTCCGGACAGTGAGGACTTAACTACGCGCTAGGCCGATGCACCGGCCGACGACGATGACATCACATGCCGTGCCGGTTACCATGGGGATCGATCGGTGCCTTAGTTACCGTGGCGTAGGAGTGGCAATGGTCAATGGCAGCGAATGTCATGGCAAGCAAGCAAAGACAGGGAGGTAAACTTGATTTATAATTTTAATTTACTCTGTGTGTGGAAGTATCACAGCAGTTGTTACTTCAATGCAAGCGATAATTCGTGGAATGCATGTGAACATTCCGTACGGGAACGCACACTTCGGATAGTGATGACTTACTGTATTCTAATAATTTCTCGATTTCTTATTATATGCGCATTTATAGATAAACACAATGGCCCAATCCAGTCGTCGTTTACGAGAGTGAAGGAACGGCCTGTGTGGTTGTTTCTGGCTCGCGGTTTGAAAGTTTTTTTGGGGGGGGGGGTGGGTTGCATGTACGGACATGCACGGGCACGCACGTATGGCACGCGAGAGCGAAGGAACGGCCTGTGTGGTTGTTCTGGTAGCGGTTTGAAAGTTTTTTTTTTTTTTTTGGTTTGCATGTACGGCCACGCACATACGGGCACGCAAGAGAGAAGGAACGGCCTGTGTGGTTGTTGTTTCTGGCTCGCGGTTTGAAAGTTTTTTTTCCACGTACGGCCACGCACGTACGGGCACGTACTAGTAATTCAAAACACCTCAATGCACTGGAAAACGTGGGGACAGGAATACTATACTGTAAATGGTGGAATTGTAATACCCACCTGCAGGCGGCGCTACATGATACACATTTACTTAGAGAATTTGCTTCCCCTCCTCCCTCCCCAAGACCAGTGGAAAAGATAAAAATACCCCTTTACATTAATTGGGGTGATGCTAATCCTATGGAGCAAGTATGGATGTAATCAGCCCAAACTGTAGGAGTAGTGCGACAAATAACAAACAAACACAAACAAGAAAAGAATCGTGCAGAGCACAATACTCCAAAGGTTGCCATGGATACATCAAATTATCCATTTCATCAAGATTTCAATTGACAATCTTAATCAAAGCTCAGGTAAATCGGATGAAAATTGATTATTTTTCAGATTAAATTTGATGATTTTAGAAGTTTGACCTTCTTTGGTCTAACCCTAACCCTTTCCTGTTTGCAATGGTGATGGACAGGTTGACGGAGAGATCAGACAGGAGTCTCCATGGACTATGATGTTCGCGGATGACATCATGTTCTGTAGGGAGAGTAGGGAGCAGGCTGAGGCGAGCCTCGAGAGGTGGAAGTACGCACTGGAGAGAAGGGGAATGATAGTCAGTAGGAGTAAGACGGAGTACATATGCGTAAATGAAGGGAGGGTGTGGTATGGTGCGGTTGCAAGGATTTGAGGTGGGGAAGGTGGATGGGTTTAAATACTTGGGATCCACTGTCCAAAGTAACGGAGAGTGTGGTAGAGAAGTGAAAAAGAGAGTGCAGGCAGGATGGAGTGGGTGGAGAAGAGTTGCAGGAGTGATTTGTGACAGAAGGGTAGCTGCAAGAGTGAAGGGGAAAGTATACAAGACGGTAGTGAGACCAGCTATGTTGTATGGTTTGGAGGCGGTGGTGCTAACAAAAAGACAGGAAGCGAGCTGGAGGTGGCAGAGTTAAAGATGCTGCGATTCTCGTTGGAGTGACGAGGATGGACAGGATAAGAAATGAGTATATTGGAGGGACAGCGCAGGTAGGACGGTTTGAGACAAAGTGAGAGAGGCGAGATTGAGATGGTTTGGACATGTGCACAGGAGGGAAGCGAGGATATATCGGGAGAAGGATGCTGAGGATGGAGCCGCAGGTAGGAGGAGAAGAGGAAGGCCAAAAGAAGAGGTTCATGGATGCGGTGAGGGCAGACATGGCGGGTGGTTGGAGTGTCAATGGAAGATGTGGAGGATAGAGCGAAATGGAGACGGATGATCGCTGTGGCGACCCCTAACGGAGCAGCCGAAAGAAGAAGAAGAGAACTTCTTTGGTCTGTATATCTGTTAAAACAAATGTGCAGGTGCAGAGTAAGTACATTCCATGAGTTGAAAACTAAGAAACAGAAATAGACCAGGGTGGTTGAGAGTGAGATAAGGAACGCCATTAAGGAGAAGCAAAAGGTATTGATTAGGTTTAAAATAACAGGACTGGAGTTAGATTTATATACACTATTGGAGTAAACAGAGGCAAGTGAAGAAAATAACTCGTCAAGCCAAAAGAGTATGAGAAGGACATGGCTAAGATATTAAACATAATAACAAGGCTTTCTTTAAGTATATCAGGGGAAAATAACAGGTTAGGACCAGTGTGGGCCCATTGAGGAACTGTAACGGGAGAGTGGTTAGTGAAGAAGGTGAGATGGCAGGTTTATTAAACAGGTATTTTTATTCAACTTTTACACAAGAACAGTCAGGAGAATTACCAATAGCTGAGAGTATCTATCGAGGAGGTGAGGAAGGGTTTTACAGAAGATCCAGGTTGGAGTGGAGGAAGTAAAGGAACACTAGGTAATCTAAGAGTAGATAAGGCTCCGGGTCCAGATAATATACACCTGAGAGTATTGATGGAGGTGGCTGAACAGGTAAGCGAGATGTTAACGGATATTTTCAATAGCTCACTGGAGTCAGGACAGGTACCGGAGGATTGGAGAAGAGTAAATGTAACAACATTATTTAATAAAGGATCCAGAGAAGAATTGGGAAACTATAGATTTGTTAGTTTGACTTCAGTTGTGGGAAGGTGTTGGAGACATTAATTAAGGACTGGATGAGAACCATTTTAACCAATACAACTAAATAAAGGTAGTCAGCATGGGTTTACCAAAGGTAGTTCCTGTTTAACAAATCTTTTAGAGTTCTATGAAGCAGTTTCTGATTGGGTGGATGAGGGAAAGGCAGTGGACATAGTATATCGTGACTTTACGAAGGCATTTGATAAGGTACCACATCGGAGGTTGTTAGCTTAGGTGAGGGCTTGTGGAGTGGTTGGTCAGGTAGTTAATTGGATTGTAAACTGGCTTAGGTGTAGGAAGCAAGAGTGGCTGTGAGTGGGAGGATGTCTTGCTGGGAGATGTAAGTAGCGGGATACCTCAGGGATTAGTACTCTGACCATTACTATTCATGATTTACATCAACGATTTGGATAATGGGGTAAAGAGTAAACTTTCCAAATTTGCAGATGACAAAGCTTGGGGTAAGGTGGATACCAGAGGCGGTGTTGGTCAGATTCAGGAAAGTATTGATACTTGTATAGATTGGGCAAAAGACTGGCAGATGGAATTTAACCTAAACAGGTGTAAGGTGTTGGGGATGGGAAAGAACAAGGAAAATTTTTTCAAAAATTAAAAACACCACATTAAATGTGGTGTTCCTTTCAAGACCCAACGGTTATTTGAATTTAATACATTTTCCTCATGAAAAGTGTGTTTCTGCTCGGATTTTACCTAAATTATCTACGTTAAGACTGTAGCTACACCAGAAGGTTCCAAAAGTGAAAACAGAAATCAAATGGAACTTAAGATAGCCTCGTGAGCACCGGTGAAATTTGAATCTTTTGTATCCTGCGGTCTGTGTTGGGAATGCGTTTGCACCGAGGGAAGCTTCCATTGCGCTATATATCACCTTCCATTTCAAAC
>CM068968.1:69084141-69094590 GCA_035128595.1 Eptatretus atami | reverse complement strand
ATTCGAACCCACACCCAGTTTTTTGGCACTGTGGAGGAGGTTATGCAGCCGTCTCGCGAACTATGTGCTTCTGCACGTGGGGAGCAGATGTGCTGCAGCGCTGAAGCCGCATGTGGAGTGGATGTGCTGTGGAATCGAAGCCACATGGGATGTGCCACTGTGCAGCACCGGTATGGGGACGTCCATGCATGTGTGTGAGTGAAAGAATGAGTATATCGCCGGTGTGCGTACACGGTTAGCATGAACCACGAAGAGGTTCGAGGAATGCCGATTGGGGAGGTGGGAGGGAGGAGGGTAGGCATGCATGCAGGCAGGCCTTTGCCAGGTAGATAGCATGGGTTTTCATTTTTAAATACTCCAACATGGTTTTATATAGAATACGGCGGTTAAAAAGAAAACGCTGCTGTTTAGGCACGTTTTATCACCTCGGTAATGCCCTGGTAGCTGTCTCCCTTTCCCTTACGCTCCCTTCCCCTCCCCTCTTGCAACCTTCCATCCCCCTCCCCTCATGCTATCCTCCTCCCAACCCTCCTGCACCACAATCCAACTCTCCGGAGGTCGAGGAGAGGAAGGGGGCGAATCAAAGAATGTGCGAATTGGACAAATGAAAGCTTTTCTTTTTTTTTTAGCAGTCAGAACTGCTGTTCTGATCAATTCTGCAATTCATCTCAGGTTCAGAGATTCTGGAGATTACCATATGTGTGGAAATTAAATAAAGGCATGAACACGGTGCGGCTTTTTCGACGATTGAAGGAAAACGCCCTTCCTTTCCTTCCCGTCCCTCACACTTACTTCCTCCCAAAGCCCCTCCACCCCCCACAGACGTCTCTGGGCAGTGTCCGAGCATTGTTTAGTATGACCCGTTTGAGCGTGCTGTTTTAACGTACTCAATTTCGTTCAATCCTGTAATAATGCCAGCATAAGATGATCATTCCCACCCCCCCCCCCCGCTTTCTCTCAAGCCCCCCAATCAAACACACATCCACACCTCCCCCTTCCCCTCCCATCTTTCCCCCATCCTCCTCGCTCCCTCCTCCCTCCCGCAGTGTACAGCAATGTGTGGTGAGGCCTCACTCTCCCCCTTCCCCGCTCTCCCCCCACCTCTCTTCACTCTCCCCCCTTTCCTCGCTCTCCCCCCTTCCTCAATCCCCCCGGGTTGTATATGTTTATATTATATGTATAATGTGTCGTATTGTGTAATGGGCCAAAAAACTGTGGGTTGTTTTGATCACGTGATTACTCTGATGGTCATCAAGCTCTACTTTGCCTGACGTGAATCGCTTTCACGCACTTCAAACTTGAATTACACGAGTTCTCAAACAAACCAATTACTATGTCGGTTATTGTTGCATCACACCACCGTCCCAGCATTTTCACGTCAAAAAGGTTGGCGAGTGGAACTGTGACGTCACAAACCATCCTCACCACGTCATTACTCTCCAAGTCGATCGAGATCGGCATGATGGTGTCACACCGTCTTCTCAACGTTATTAGTTTTAATATAGTGCGGGCCAACTGGGGTGGAATTGTGACGTCACACCACCATCTTAGCATCATTACTTTGAAAAGCATTTATAAAGTATTTCAAGGGATGAAACAGCGCGGCATTTCTTCTGACACGAGCTGGGTTCTTTATTCGGAAAGATCTCTTGATGTTCTTGTCGAGAATAATTCATTAAAATGAGGAAAACGTTTTCGGGCGTTGTCCATTCACAGGTACAGTATTTATTTTGTAAAGTAGATTTTTTTTTAAACATTGCGTAAAGGTACGGTTATGTTACAAGAGTGCAGTTTGAATTGTAAACCTTCCACTCAATCACGATCATCAGGTATATTCATGGGGATTGGTGGCATAATACAGGTAAATAAATAATTATGTATATGTGTACACCTGTAAAGGTGACTTGGTGGGAGAGCCCGGAGGTACTTGCGTACATTTACGTTATTCATACAGCTCCCCTCTGAGACTTGGGTTTGGATCCTGGCCCAGCTATAAAGTGCCATCCTGGTGTTTCACAGGCAAGGTGAGGCATCGTCACGTTTGCCGCCCCTCGGATGTCAAGCCAGAGGATTCGTCGACTGGTACTGGGGGCGTTTCTGGAAGTTTAAGACCCTCAGGTTAAAGACCTGGACGTTAAAGATCAGTTCACGAGGTGGTTGGAATCATGAGGGCCGTTAAGAAAGTAGTAGCAGTTGTAGCTGTAGTCAAGTCATGGTAGGCTCCAGAGCTGCACCCTCACCCCGGCCTGCATTCACCGTGCCCAAAAGTTAAAATATTATTATTGACCATTTCATTGGAATATGTCAACGAGAAGGAAACGATGAGGGTCCAAAATGACCTCGCTGCAATCACCACCATCGAGTTGGAGAGAAGACTCACTTCTGGCCCACGATCCCTTTTTTGTTTTGTTCGTTTCCTCTGCACCAGAGCGAGCGAGGCTCACGGAAGAAAAAGGTTAAATTGCCAGTGGGGTAGCGGGGCAATGATTGGGCACAACAATTCCTTCGGCTCTCATTCCTCCATCCTCCCCCAGTTGACCGAGGTCGTACGTGTTTTTCCAGAGTCCCACACCTCATTCACCTCCTCAATTCCACAATGAACACTCACGCCTCCATTCCTTCATCCCTCTACCCTCTCACCTGTGGAAACCCCTCTCCGAGCCTCCGCGTCCGTTGTCTCATTTCTCTCCGGTTGTTTTTTTTGAGAGTGCTGCTCATAGTCACCTCATGCTTTCTCCCATCGACCTACACCCACCCCTGCTCTCTTATACTCTCGCTGACCCCTCCCCTTCTCGCCCTTACCCACCTTCCTTAATTCCACTCATCCAATCATGTGTGGTCTCTTTGTCTCCTTCTCCTCCTTCGCCCTCTCTCCTTTGGCTCCTCCATGAGCTGAGACTTCTGCATAAAAAAAACATAAAGATATTCTTCTTCTTCATTTCACTACTTTAAATGGAATATTCTTTCCTCCAATTGAAAACGAAGAAAACTCAAATTGCTTCAATTAAAGGCCACAGCAAAGCAGGTCCTCGGAGGCATTGTGGGAGGTGAACGTCCACACGGCATCCCAGTTTCTCCGTCCGTCCCACCTGTGGGTTTTACGACCTTTTCCCCCATATCCTTTAACATATTCAACTGAAACTTGGTACATGGCTTTACCACGATCCGTTACAGAACAAGTTCGAGTTTCATTGCCTTTCGTCAATTTTTTCACAGAGTTATGCCCTTTTTGGATTTAGTAGGTATCACATCGGTCGGAGACGTGTATTTCAAAGCAATTCTCGCTCTTGTTGAACTCGTACGTGTCCAGAGCCTGCGGTGTGCACAAATGGCCATGTCATCAGTACAAAACATTGTGTCGAAATCTCGAGTCATTTCCAACAACTTGACAATGCACAAACAATGGCAGCATGGGCCCGAATCACACTGTGACGCAACAGAAAGCTCACTCGACAAGTCGTCCCTGTTGTTAAGGCTTTGATGGAGACAGCAGGACGTTCTGCTAAAATGTTGATGTCTTTTCAGTATGTGAGAAATGAAGCCCTTGAGGGTCGAAGTGAACAATTATCTGCATCAATTGTCTCAGGCGTTAAAACAATTACTTTGTATCTCTGTCTGTGCCAGTCGGGCAACGAGAGGACTATTGGCTGCGGAATAAATAAATATTTCCAAGTAAGAGAATACCAACCTCCGCACTCCCCATCCCGAACCACTAAGTCTACCCATAGCCTGCAACCACAATTAATGCCAATATTTCAAAGCGTATCATGTGGCGTTGACGAATGACTTCCTCGCAAAGAAGAGAAATAGCTTTAAACCTGGTGGGCCTTGTTCAGTCTGTGTCTGGAGTACAAATGGCATTACAGCCGACTCCGCTCGTGAGAAGGCCGAATGGCTCAATAATGTGTTTCCTTCCAAATCTTGTGTCCCCGACCCCTCACTCTCGGTGCCCATCCTTCGCTGTCATTCCCAACTGCTCCTGGACACTGACTTTTGCACCCAAGAAAGTGGAGAAGGTTCTTTCAACCATTAACTCTGACTCCCCAACTGGACTGGACGGCATCAGCTCAGGTGTCCGAAAAACCTGATCTGCTGCTCTTGCACTTCCTCTCTCTCTCTCTCTCTCTCTCTCTCTCTCTCTCTCTCTCTCTCTCTCTCTCTCTCTCTCTCTCTCTCTCTCTCTCTCTCTCTCTGCCCTTTTCTCCCAGTAATTTGAGCGAGGTCATCTTCCATCTGCTTGGAAAGCCACCAACATCACGGCATTACATAACAAAAAGTGCAAAAACGGACCCCTCAACTACAGACCGATCAGCTTGCTTCCAATCATCAGCAAGGTCATGGAATCCATCATCACAGTTGATTTCAAATCATTCCTTTTCTCCAACAACCTCATCTCAGATCACGAATTTAGTTTCAGACCAGGTCACTCCACTTTGGTCATGCTGCTTCTACTCTCCCATCAATAGATGGAGGCCCTCAATGTCAGACATGAGATCGGGGCCGTCTCTCTGGATATACAGTATGTTGTGCTTTTGATGGAGTTTGTCATCCTGTCTTACTCTCTAAACTCTCTGCCATCCAAGGCCAAGTGCACACATTGCTTGCTGACTTCCTCTAGTCTTGTAGCCAACGAGTGGAACTCAACGGAATCCTTTCATCTCATTCTCATCTCAAGCCTGGTCTTGGCTTCATCGTGAGGGTGAGCTGGCTTAAGATATTAGGGTCTTGAGTTCACCCCCCCTCTCATTGAATTAACACCAGGTGGGTTGACTCAGCCTATCATTCTTCCGAGGTTGGCAAAATGAGTATTGGTTGACTGGAAACAAGGGCACTGCGTCAGTGGTACAGCCGTGCCCCCAGAAAATGATGCAGCCAAGCAGCCGCAGGCTGCATACGAATAAATAAATATATTCTCATTTCCCTGTCAAGGCTGGAGTACCATCAGGCAGTGTCCTCGGCCCCATCATGTTCCTGATCTTCATCGATGATCTCACTGACTCTCTGGAAGATCCTCGTTATCTCTTTGCTGATGACTCCACTCTCTACCGTGACATCCCTCATCCCTCTGACAGACAGGCAGCAGCCTCTTCCCTCTTCTCAGACCTTTATAAAATCACAAACTGGTCAAACACTTGGAATATGTCTTTCAATCCTGAGAACTCTCACACACTCACACTCACCCTCTCTCTCCGAAAGGACCATACTGCAAACCCTCCCATCAACTTTATTAACAACGCTCTCAAAAGAGGTTCAGTCACTCAAACTCTTGGGTCTCACTCTCAGCCATGATCTCTCTCTTGGGTAAGCCACATTTCAGAGTTGCCTTCGAAAGCCAGACGCCGACTGGGCATCCTCCGTTGTGCAAAGTCCTTCCTTGGCACACCTGAACTCTTATCCACCTGCAAGGCTTTCATCCGCAGCTTGAGGGGGTACTGCTCCCCCCTCTGGGCTGGCTCCCCTGCCTCACATTTTGCTCAGCTTGACGTCGTGGAAACCAAGGCCTTCAAGATCATTGGAATCTCCCACAATGAAGCTGAGTCTATGGGCCGATCACTTCTCCATTGCTGACAGGTCGGTGATCTCTCTATCGTCTTCTGCCTCATTTCTGGACTTGCACTCTCTGCCCTCTCCATGCTTTGTCCCCCCCACCCCTCAGGTCCAGGTATCTACAGGACGCACGCGGTCCACCAGCAACCCTCTCCTAGTGAAACTGCCTCAATCCAGAAACACTGCTCACCTCCACTCATTTATGCCTCTCTTCCCCACCTGTTGAACCAACTTCCATACTCATTCTTCTTCCCTTCCCTCTTCAATCTGACCCTTTCCTCCAGGTCTTTAAGACACCATACAACTCCCATCCAAAATCATGATCTTTTCTACACCTGTTAAACCACCGTCCACCTCTCTCATTAATTAACTCTGCCACCGAAGTTGAAGGAGGTTATGTTTTCACGCCTTTCTGTCTGTTTGTCTGTCTGTTCATTTGTCTGTTTGTGTACAGGATATCTCAAAAAGTTGTGGACAGGTTTGGTGTGTGACAAGGAAGAATTGATTCGATTTTGGTGAAGATCCGGATCCGGATCCGACTACTAGAATTTAAAAAAAGTCATTCTTCACCATTGAGAGATAGGTCCAAAAACGATGTAGTTCTGTATATCATGATATTCCAATCGTGTAATGGGCCCGATATGTTCTCGTGGATCAGGTATTACGTGGTGGAGGTGTGCGCTCTACTGAGTGCCCTTCTAGTTTTGCTTCTGTATCCATATTGTCCATCCTTTGTGTTTCTCCTCTATCCCTCTTCGTTACCTGCATCCCTTTTTTGTCCGTCTCCATCTATTTTGTCCCTTCGCCCTGCTATTGGTGTTTCCTCCTTCTCCTTCTGTTCATTTTGTTATGTTGCGTCCTCATCCATTCGGTGTTCCAGCTCTCCCACAAGCCTTGATTATGGATTAAAAAAAAAAAATCTGTTTATGTCTGTCACATATCGTGAGATGAAGACTCGGAATCTTTTTAGTCCTTTTAACTTTATAATCCTTTTAAGACCCTTTCGACCCTTTAGACCACTTTGACTCCTTAACCCTTTAGATCCTTTTAGGCCATATAGACTTGGAAGACTTTTGAGACCGGTTAGATCCTTACTATGTTTAGAACATATCCTTCAGACCCTATTAGACCGTTAGACTCCTCAAACCCCAAAAGACCCTTTTGACATTCACAGAGACCATATAAACCCGTTTACACATTTATAGTGCTTTTAAGACAATTTGAACACTTAAACCCTTACACGCGTTCGACCCTTTACTCCCCTTTGGGGTCTATAAGGGGTTAAGGGTTCTTTCACTGGACAAACACCAATGGAACGTTTTTCATCAACTCATCCAGGACATTGTTTTCAGGCCTTTCAGCCCCCACGGGACCATCATTTCCCATCAAATCAAACTGAAAATCAACTTAATCACCTAATGCATCGCAATTACGACCGCCCTCCATCGAGAAACGAGCGTCTGTTCCACTTGGAGCTGTTCATTCAACATGTTGATGGAGTTGCGAGCTGGTCTGCACCGCTGATGTTGAGGTGTCCACTGTACAGAGTATAACATTGGAAACAGGTTTGTGTTTCTGGCGGTGGCAGTGCGGCCGCTGGACCTGTCGGTATGAATTATCAGTCCCGATTGGACTTGGTCCAAAACGGGGGCTTATGGATTGGGTCTCGTCTGTCCGTGCGTCCGTCTGCAGCCATATCTCGGACATGTATGGACTGATTTTGTTCAAATTTGGCACAAATACAACACATGATGGTATACATAAGCACACCATTTTGTTTCGCGATTCAATCAAAGATGGCCGACTGGCGGCCATTTGACTTGCAAAATCCAGATGTTGAACACGTCCTCAACCATTTCTCGATGTCACATACATTTACCGATCTCGTTCAAACATGGCACACTGATAAGGAATGATCGTGTACATTTGCTCGTCATTTCTTTTTCGAGATCAGATCCAAGATGGCCGACTGGCGGCCATATTGTTACTTGTGCAATCTTGCTCAATCGTACGCAATCTTCCATGTCACATGACCACTCAAGTCAGTTACACGTACACCTAAATCTTGTAAATATGAGCTAGCCATTTAACTCCGTACAGGAACATTACTAAAACCATGGGGGCGATAACATTTCATGTCCTTTTCTCCTCGTTTCAACTATGATCACGTGTGTTTATATATATACTAGCAGGGATACCCGTGCTCCGCACAGGAATCCCGTGGATGACGGCGGGCTGAAGGAGTATATTCACAGTTAATTGTAAAATTGTAGAGGCTGCCACCATTATTATTTTTTTTCATCACCACTATATATTATATTTCCCCGTCATGTTTATATGCAGAAGACTCGAGTTCAAAAATGTTAAGATTTATTGCCGCATCAGATAAAAAACATAATGCCTCAACAATGTGAGGCTGGTTTCATGTCATCATTTGCGACTTAATTAATTCTCATTCTCTAGCAAATTCCGTTGGTCCCATGTCAATCGGCTGAACTTGAAAATTAACGTTACGCAATCAGGTGATGACGTCATAATTCGGAAACCGGGAAGCGGAATCATTGTCTTCAATTGACTGTAGCATTATTTTTTTCATTCTATTGCAAATGGCGTTGGCCCCATGTCAATCGGCTGAACTTGAAAAATTAACGTTACGAAATCAGGTGATGACGTCATGATTCGGAAACCGCAAGTCGAAGTACAATTCTTTTACATCGGGACACTCCCGGTACATGTTCTGTCAGCATGTGAAGTTTGGTGAGGATCAGTCCAGTACTTTTCGCGTGCATAGGTCACAGACAAACACCACACAAGACAGACACACACTTTCAACTTTATATATATAGATGAGCAGATATATCAGCAGTAAGACGACTCTCTCTCTCTCTCTCTCTCTCTCTCTCTTCTCTCTCTCTCTCTGCAGCTGACTCCGCTTGCCTGGCTCTTTCATAGGCAGATCGATCAGTAGTTAGCTGTTGACATGCGCTGCAGTTCGAGAATTCAAATAACAGGAGGAGAATGTGTATGTTTAAAAAGTCAACGAATACGAACATTTTGTATTTCAAAAAACCTAGCGTTTTTAACCATGAAGCCTTTTGTTATGATTAATACGCCGGCGCACTATTCGAAAACCATTTTTTTTTCAATGGAAATTTTATTTATTTTATTTAATATATATATATATATTTTTAATATATATTTTTTTTCATTTTTATGGAGAGCCACTTAGCGCATCCTGGAGCTGAATGTTATCTAACAATGGGTAAAGTTTCATCAAGATCGGTTCACTGGTCTAGGAGCTTATTCGTCACAAAAAAAACAGACAGACAGACACGGACAGAAGGACTGCCATGTTATATAGTAGATATATATTGTTGCGGCGGCGCGGTCGGGTGAGAAGACCACTAGGTGGGGACTATCTCGGTTCCACCAGACTCCCAGGAATTGTAGGCCTCGCACACGGATAATTCCTTGACGTGGTGGGTCGCTTAACCGACTGTGGACGCCAATAACATCAACCGCGTGACCTAGGGTCCTCCCGTCTCTGGGTTAATCTGGTTACCTAATTAACACGTGATTTAATTACTGGGGAACACGCCCTCGGTACGCTTGTCCGAACCGGATCACTCTACCGGATCGGATCACTTTTCCGGATCGGATGCAGCCGAGCGACACTGTCAAGGACGTTCCGGCTAAAAGGAACGCATCGTTGGAAGTAAGTCCCGGCTAAACTAGGATTCGGACATGCTGATCAATGAAAAAACCACAAAGACGAGCTGGGAACATTCCTAATGATAATTTCTTAACAGTCAACTTACAAAGGGGACACAGAGCAGACTTAACGCGAAATTAATAACAATAATAATGATAACGATCTTCTGCAGTCTCACTTAAGCAGACAGGCGCCACACACACACACACACACACACACACACACACACACACACACACACACACACACACACACACACACACACACAGAAAACCTGATGAAGAGGAAGTTTTGCAACAGGAAGGAGGGGAGTTGAGGCTATTCTCTGTACCTTTGTTGATAGCACGACGCACACCAATACGTTTCGGGGGGGGGGGAGGGATGCTCCGTAGTGCGGTACCCGACAGTGGGCGCGTCGTCTCTGGCTTCAGCAGCACATGTGGAGACGTGTGTTCGGAAAAGAGGAGCTTGAGTCGAGAAGGGCGGAGTCCAGAGTGCGAGGATGGAGTGGGAGACGGGACCGGTAGCAGTGGGTCGACGTTGTGGGCGGAGATGAGGAGGCGGAGTTCAGACAGCAAGAGACGCGTTGTGGCGTGTCGACGAGGCGAGGCGGAGCGGGAGAGAGGCAGAAAAAGAAGAGAGAGAGAGGCGGAGGGACTGCAGGCCTTTATAGGACTTGCAGCTCGGGGGAGGGGCCATGCCGAACCAAAACGTCATCACCTGAATCGGGCGCTCCGATTGTTACCGACCCCTCACGTGGCCCACCAACCTTGGCTGGAAACGCCTCACTTCGTTTCGGCCACAGCCAATCCCTGACAGCGGGAATATTCCGCTTCGACCCCACGAGTTGCCATGAATCGCCCACACCGAAATTGGCACATGAATCGTCCTGCAAAAACCCCCGGGCCGCGCCCTGGCAACCGGCCGAGGGTCCCGCATGCCCGCTCGGGCGCCCGACCAGCGCCGATCTACGCGCCCGCTCCGCGCGCCAACGTGGCCCACACTGTACATTCCCCGGCTCAATCGCAGCTTCGCTGGCCGTAGAGACGAGAAGACGTTCACCATCCGTGGAGAATCCGCTGCTGCCAGCGAGGGCCGAAGGTGCATCATTATGGATAAATCCATGCACGTTTCGCGAGCGGCGTACGTGTCTGCTTTCGAACACATTCCATATAGTGCGCGCGGTTCGG
>CM068968.1:69038223-69073653 GCA_035128595.1 Eptatretus atami | reverse complement strand
ACACCACACACACACATACACACACATACACACCACACATACACACACACAAACACACACATACACACACACACCCACACATACACAAATACACATACACACACACACATTACACACATACACATCCACACATACACACACACACCCACACACATAAATACACATACATACACACAAACACACACATAACACACATACACACATCCACATCCACACACACATCCACACACATACACACACACAACACACACATACACACACCCACACATACACACACATAATACACATACATACATACACACACACATCCACACATACCCACACACACACACAACACATAACATCCACAAGATACATATACACATCCACACACATAAATACACAAACACATACATACACATACATACACTCACACACAGACACACATACACACACACATACCATACATACATACATACATACCAACACATACATACATACACACATACATACAAAAACACATACATCTACACATACATACATACATACATACATACACACATACACACATACAATATACACATCCACACACATAAATACACATACATACACACACACATCCACACATCCACACACACACACACACACACACACACACACACACACACACACACACAAACACATACATCCACACATACATATACACATCCACACACATAAATACACAAAACACATACATCCACACATACATACACACACACATACATACATACACACATAAATACACAACTACATACTACATACATGCATACACAAACACATACATACACAAACCATACATCCACACATACATACATACATACATACATACCACAAACACATACATCCACACAAAACACATACATCCACACGTACACACATACACACATAAACAAACACATACATCCCCACATACACACATACATACATACATACACAAACACATACATCCACACATACACACATAAATACATACACAAACACATAAATACACATACATACACACAAACACACACACACACATCACACACACATCACACACACACATCCACAACACATACACACACAAACACACACATACACACACAAAATACCAACACACACATACACACATACACATCACAACATACACACACACATCCACACACATAATACACATACATACACACAAACACACACATACACACATCCACACACACACATACACACACATCCACACACATACACACACACAAACACACACATACACACACACACCCACACATACACAAATACACATACACACAACACATACACACATACACATACACACATACACACACACACCCACACACTAAATACACATACATACACACAAACCACACACATACACAATACACACATCCACATCCACACACACATCCAC
Source organism: Eptatretus atami (assembly GCA_035128595.1). Taxonomy (NCBI): domain Eukaryota; kingdom Metazoa; phylum Chordata; class Myxini; order Myxiniformes; family Myxinidae; genus Eptatretus; species Eptatretus atami. Next base: position 69,072,230 of record CM068968.1, on the reverse strand, counting down.
ACACATACACACACACCAAACACACACATACACACACCCACACATACACACACATAAATACACATACATACATACACACACACATCCACACATACACACACACACACAAACACATACATCCACAGATACATATACACACCACACACATAAATACACAAACACATACATCCACACATACATACACTCACACACAGGCACACATACACCACACATACATACATACATACATACATACATACACAAACACATACATACATACACACATACATACAAAAAACACATACATCTACACATACATACATACATACATACATACATACACACATACACACATACATATACACATCCACACACATAAATACACATACATACACACACACATCCACACATCCACACACACACACACACACACACACACACACACACACAACACACACACCACACACACACACACACCAACACATACATCCACACATACATATACACATCCACACACATAAATACACAAACACATACATCCACACATACATACACACACACATACATACATACACACATAAATACACACATACATACACATACATGCATACACAAACACATACATACACAAACACATACATCCACACATACATACATACATACATACACAAACACATACATCCACACAAACACATACATCCACACGTACACACATACACACATAAACAAACACATACATCCCCACATACAACACATAACATACATACATACACAAACCACATACATCCACACATACAACACACATAAATACATACACAAACAACATACATCCACACATACACAACATACATACATACACTACACAACACATACCTCCACACACATACATACAACAAACACATACATCACACATACAACACAAACACATACATCCACACATACACACATAAATACATACACAAACACATACATCCACACATACACACATACATACATACATACACACACATACATACATACACACATACACAAACACATACATACATACACACATACACACCATACATACATACAAACATACACACACATACATACATACACACATACACAAACACATACATCCACACATACACATACATACATACACACATACACACATACATACGTACATACATACACACATACAAACATACATACATACACATATACACATACAACATACATACATACATACATACATACATACACAATACACAACATACACACACACAACATACAACGCACATACACCACAAATACACACACATACACAACAATATACACACATACACATACACACATACACACATACATACATACATATACATACTTACATACACATACATACATACATACATACATACACACAAACACATACATACATACATACATACATACACACAAAACACATACATACATACATACATACATACACACAAAACACATACATACAATACATATATACACACATACACACAACACAACACACATACATACATCACACATACACTCACACATACATACATACACCACATACACAAACACATACATCCACACAACAACACATACATACATACATACATAATACACACATACACAAACACATACATACATACACACACTACATACACACATACACAAACACATACATCCACACATACACACATACATACATACATACATACATACATACATACATACACAAACGCATACATCCACACATACACACATACATACATACACAAACGCATACAATCCACACATACACACATACATACATACACAAACACATACAATCCACACATACATACATACACACATACATACACAAACACATATATCCAACACATACACCACATACATACATACACAAACACATACATCCACACATACACACATACACACACATACATACATACATACATACATACATACATACACAAACACATACATCCCACACATACACACATACATACATACACAACAATACAATCCACACATACATAACACAAAACATACATCCACACATACATACATACACACATACAACACAAACACATACATACACACATACATACATACATACACACAACATACATACACAAAACACATACATCCACACATACATACATCCACACATACACACATACATACATACACAAACACATACATCCACACCACATACATACATACACAAACACATACATCCACACATACATACATACACACATACATACACAAACACATACATACACACATACATACATACATACACACACATACATACACAAACACATACATCCACACATACATACATACATACTACATACATACATACATACATTCATACACAAACACATACATACATACACACATACATACAACACATACACAAACACATACATACATACACACATACATACACACATACACAAACACATACATCCACACATACACACATACATACATACATACATACATACATACACAAACGCATACATCCACACATACACACATACATACATACACAAACACATACATCCACACATACATACATACAACACATACATACACAAACACATATATCCACACATACACACATTACATACATACACAACACACTACATCCACCATACACACATACACACACATACATACATACATACATACATACACAAACACATACATCCACACATACACCATACATACATACACAACACATACATCCACACATACATACATACACAAACACATACATCCACACATACATACATACACACATACATACACAAAACACATACATACACACATACATACATACATACACACACATACATACACAAACACATACATCCACACATACATACATCCACACATACACACATACATACAACACAAACACATACATCCACACATACATACATACACAAACACATACATCCACACATACATACATACACACATACATACACAAACACATACATACACACATACATACATACATACACACACATACATACACAAACACATACATCCACACATACATACATACATACATAACATACATACATCATAACAACACATACAATCCACACATACATACATACACAAACACATACATCCACACATACATACATACACAAACACATACATCCACACACACATACATACACAAACACATACATACACACACACATACACACATACACATACAACACTACACACACATAAATACACAAACACATACTTCCACACACACATACATACACACATACACAAACACATACATCCACACATACACACATACATACATACACAAACACATACATCCACACATACATACATACATACACAAACACATACACACACACATACACACATTCATACACATACACACATACACACACATACATCCACACATACATCCACATCTCCACACATACACACACACATGCATACCACACATACACATACACACACACACATCCACACAATACATATACACATACACACACATAAATACTCAAACACATACATCCATACATATATACATACACACATACATACACACACATAAATACACACATAAACACACACACTACACACTACATACACACACACATACACACACAGACATCCACACATACATACACACATACACCACACACACATACATCCATACATATATACATACACACATAAATACACAAACACATACATCCACACATATATACATACACACATACATACACACACACACACATAAATACACAAACACATACATCCACACATACATATACACATACATACATACACACATACATACATACACAACATACATACATACATACACACATACATACACACATACATACACACATACATACACACATACACATACATACATACACACATACATACACACATACATACATACATACATACACACATACATACACACACATACACACACACATACACACATACACACACATGCATACACACACATACAGACACACCACACATACACACGCACATACACACACACACATAACACACATACACAAACACATACAACATACACACATACACAAACACATACATACATACACACATACACAAACACATACATCCACAACATACACACATACATACATACATACACAAACGCATACATCCACACATACACACATAACATACATACACAAACACATACATCCACACATACATACACACAAACACATACATCCACACATACATACATACACACATACTACACAAACACATATATCCACACATACACACATACATAACATACACAAACACATACATCCACACATCCACACATACACACCACATACATACAACATACATACACAAAACACATACATCCACACATACACACATACATACATACATACATACATACATACATACACAAACGCATACATCCAAACATACACACATACATACATACACAAACACATACATCCACACATACAACATACACAAACACATACATCCACACATACATACATACACACATACATACACAAACACATTATATCCACACATACACACATACATACATACACAACACATACATCCACAACATCCACACATACATCCACACATACACACATACATACATACACAAACACATACATCCACACATACATACATACACAAACACATACATCCACACATACATTACATACACAAACACATACATCCACAAACACATACATCCACACATACATTAACACTACATACACACATACAATACACATACATACATACATACACACACACACACACACACATGCTTTGAGACCTGGTCGTTCTCCGTTCCATCTACTGAAATGCACCCACATGTGGAGATAATGGCCAACAACAGCAACTTTCACGCACATGTACATTCACACCAAGGGGGATCCTGAGGGGGGTGTCCTGTGGGTCATGACCCCCTTTTTGTGAGGGGGGTTAAAGAATCATGACCAAATCCCGAAAAGGCCAACTTTTTTTTTTTTAGCTCACCTGGAACGCAGTGTCCGGGAGCTTACGGGATGGTGCGTCGTTCGTCCGTCCGTCCGTCCAAAAATACTTTCAACTTCTTCTCTGAAACTACACATACGATTTCGATGAAACTTTACCACAACGTTCATCACCGTGTATATACAAAGGTTGTTCATGGCATTTAATAAACGGGCCCTATGGGGTCCACAGGGGTTGCCCCCTCCCCCCCCCTAAAATAGGTATTAACTCTCTTCTCAGAAACTACACATGAAATTCTGATGATGAAACTTGACCACAACCTCCATCACCTATCACCTGTGATGTCCTAAAGTTTGTTCATGGCATGAAAAAAATTGGGGTTTGAGGGGGTTTACTGAGGGAGTTATGGGGAAGTTGCCCCCAAAAGATATATTTGCTTTCTTCTCAAAAACGACACACAATTCTGATGAATCTTGTCTTCAACCATCATTACCCATGATGTTTATTGTGATTTCCCCCTATCCCTCACCCTCACAGATCCCTCGCACATAGGCCTCCTTGTCCACCCTTAGCGCACGTACATTTTTTCGCTTCAACTGCCTGACCAGCTCAGCTCTGCCATTAAGCCTGACCCTGCGACTCTGGTCAATGGTATCCAGTGTCCCTTGAAAGACAAAGTTCTTCTTCATCTAATGGTGATTTCCAAGGCATCTACCGGCAACATTAAGGATGGTGGTCTTGAAGGCACTCCACAACTCTTCAGGATTCCCCACAGCACCCAGACCCCCCAAATCTCCACTCAGCCTGTTCGCAAACTCCTCAGCTGCCCTCTCCTCCTTGAGCTTGCCAACATCCAGCCTGGGCTGAGATGGTACCATTTTCCCAGATTTAAGCTGCAACTTCAGAGTTGCTACAACAAGCCTGTGGTTGGTATTGAGGAACTGAGCACTCCGGTTGACCCTGCAGCTCTGAATCATCCTCCAGTGACCATCAACGAGGACATGGTCAATCTCATTTGCCACACCACCAGCGTTGGAATACCAAGTCCAGCGATGAGCCTGTGGGCACTGAAACCATGAGCCAGCCACACTAAGTCCATGACTTCTTGCAAAGTAAAGGAACGTAATGCTATTCTGGTTGACAGTTCCAGACCCATGGGGACCATCCATCCATCCATTGGGACCATACTCTGTTCAGAGCGTTGGTGCTGCCAAAGCAGTCTCCTTGGCTATTGGGCACAATCCTGGACGGGTCGCCACTCCGACACAGTATACCAGCATGCTGGCACTCATTTTTCCGACCTCGGAAGGATGACAGGCAGTGTCAACCCCACCTGGTATTAATTCAGCAGTGAGTAGGATTTGAACTCAGGATCCTCGGATCCCAAGCCCACCACCCTAAGCATTAAGCCAACACCAGGCATATGGGGATCAACACATGTCTCATAAGCACCCCTATCAGTGCCAGTCGATGCATTGAAATCCCTTAGACTAGAAGAGTATCTCACCTTGCCCACTGATCAACCACAGACTCGAGCACGGCATTGAATGCCTCATTCACAGTGAGATCACTCGCCTCAGTCGGAGCATATACAGAGACCAGGGAAATGACACCGAAAGGAGTGACGAATCCTCAGTCTCATAATACGCTCGTTGACCGGTGTTACCTCGATTGTCATGGGAGTCAACTTATTGGACACAGCTACAGCAACTCCTTGGGTATGGTAACCATCAGAGGAACCAGACCAGTCGTTGGTGTAACCACCCACAATGATCTTACCACTATCCAGTCTCCGAACATCAGAGAGTGCTGCAATACCGATGTCCAAATGCTGGAGCTCAGAAACAGGTGATCATCTTCTCTTCGGGAAAGGACATTCCAGGCACCCACTCAAAGGGACCACCTCTGGTTAACCCGAGGAGACCGCTGTCTGGTGGACGACACCTCAGCACCACCCCGACACACACTACCGCAATCCAACCCAGGAAGTTTACCCCATGCTTTCCCCCCTATCATGAAGGAATGGGGGTCCTGGAGGTTTTGCCCCAATCCCATCATCCGGTGAGCTGCCCTGTGAAGGGCAGCAGCACAGGACGTACTCCCACGGAGTGCGTTTTCAGATTTCTTTGCGTTTATGGGTTTTGTGGAATGAAGTGTTTGACGGTGGCCAGAGTGCAAATCCTGCCACCAACGTCATAAAAAAAAGTCACGCATCTGCAGGAGGACGTCTGCAGACACAGTTGGGCACTAGATAGATATGGATGGCCGTTGGCTCACAAGGAGCTCCTCCACCTTTTGACAGGTTTTGTTTTTAATTCTGCTGGGTGTCCATATCCACACCCTCCTCATCAGGAAACCTGGTGGGGGAGACAGTTTAGTTGCCGACAACCCGACCATAAAACTGGTTAGTACAGGTTTACACGGTACCTGTAGCAAGTCACAGATCTAATCTGGCTTGACCTGACCAAGTGAAGGCAGATGGTTGAACACCAAAAAGGAGGCGGTGGAATACAGAGAGACACCACTGACTTGGCGCCAATATGAAAACAACAAACTTAGACACTCAGCTTCGTCATGGGAGATCCCAATGATTTTGAGGGCCTTGCATTCCATGGGATCAACAAGGGCAAGACATGAGACATTACCCAAAGGGGAGAGCAGTTCTGTGAATGAAGCCTTTGTAGATTGGCCAATGAAACACCTTGTATGATGAAGGATGCTCAGTTGTCGGCTGGCTTTGGAAGCCAACTTTGAAAGGTGGTTTGCCAAATAAAATTCATGGCTGACCCAGGAGTTTGAGTGATTGAACTTCCCCAACAGGATTGATAAGAAAGCAGAAGGGAGGTTGTGCCAGATGGTCCTTTTGGGGAGAGAAATGGTGAGAGTGTGAAATTTTTCAAGGTTAAAAGACATATTCCAAGTGTTTGACCAGCTGGTGATTTTGCCAAGGTCTGAAATGAGGGAAGAGGCTGCAGCCTGTCTGTATGAGGGATGTCACAGTAGACATTAGAGTCATCAGCAAATAGATAAAGAGGATTTTCCAGTCAGAGAGATTACTAATGAAGATCAGGAATAGGACTGGGCCCAGAACACTGCAGGGATGAAAGGATTCCATTGAGAGAAACATGGCTACGAGAGTAGAGGAAGTCAGGAAGCCATGTGTGGAGTTGAGCTTGGATGCCATAGGTAGTGTTTGGAGAGTAAGGCAGGATGCAGATTTATCAAAAGCTCGAGATATGTCTGGCAAGACCACCCTGATCACATGTCTGACATTGAGGCCCTCTATATATTGTTGGGTGAGTCGAAGCAGAAGAAAATGAAGGATTTCATATCACTTGCAATTATGGATTCCATAACCTTGCTGATGATTGGAAGCAAGCTGATTGGTTTGTGGTTGAGGGAATCAGTTTTTGCACCTTTTTAATGTAATGCTGTGATGTTGGCAGATTTCCAAGCACATGGAAGATGACCAAGGGCAAATGACAGGGTGAAAAGGGCAGAGAGAGGATGTGCAAGAGCAGCAGAGCAGGTTTGTAGGACTCGTGAGCTGACGCTGTCCGGTCCAGTAGCAGAGTTAGAGTCGATTGTTGTCAGAAACTTGTCCACCTTCTGATGTGCAAAACAGTTGGGTGTGACTGGGATGGATGGGTACAGAGAGTGAGGGGTTGGGGACACAATATTTGGAAGCAAACACAGAATTGAGGCACTCAGCCTTCTCACAAGCAGCTGGTGATGCCTTTTGAAGTGAAGGAAGGGATGGAGGGTGGGGGGAGTTGGGGTGGGGGCATACACCAGAGACTGACATAACAAGGTGCCACCAGGTTTTAGAGGAGGGATACAGGTTTGACAGTTCAGCCTTAAGGTTGGCCAGATGTTGCTTTCTGACTTTCCGTAGAATGGAGACACACTTGCTCTGGACTTTGTGGAATGATCTGAGGTTGCCTTTGCTCGGATTTGCCTTCCAGGAAGAGAAGGCTCGTTGTTTGAAAGCAATTTCCTCACCACAGGATTCTGTGTACAAGTGGTGAGAGGATAGGTATGATAACTGCAGACGAGATGAGATAGATATGGACATCAGGGAAAGCAAGCTTGTGTGGAAGGATTCTCAGGAAGTAGTAATATCAGGAGGTGGAACTGAAGGACCTGTCTTGACATGAGAGGGCAGCTTGCAGTCCCTGCCAGTCAGCTTGGGTGAACTGCCAGTCTCTTCGGCACTCTGACCCTCGCCAGAGAGATGTTGACTCTCACAAGCACATGAACAGATGAAACTATTGGGGCAGAAGAGGGACAGGAGACTCATGGATCACATTTGGGGGAAAATTCGTCATCATCAAGTCCAGAAGGGAGGACGAACCAAAGGAAGAAATCAGGGTTGGAAAGGTCATTGATTGGGTCAGGTCAGGTCAGGTATGGGAGCATGTGCCAGAACAGCGTGTCGCTGCGTCCACGTTTTCCACCGGTTACTCCAGGGGCCTCCGTTCGGCCATCCCCAGGCAGATGCCTGGCCCATCCCCATGTCCTTGAGATGCCGATCAACCTGCTGCAACCACGAGGCACGTGGTCGGCCCATTGGCTCTTCCACTCACGAGACTCCCTCGGCTGAGAGAATCTGGTGAGCAGGATCAGCGTCAGGAAAAGAGCCACACGTCCATACAGCTGCAACTGACGCTCACGGACTATGCAGGTAACAAATCTCATCCGAGTCTCTCTCAAGAACCGCTCGTTGGACACAAATCGACAGCGATAGCCAAGGATTCTCCGAAGAGACCCGGTACCAAAGGAATTAAGTCTCCGTCTCAGATCCTTGGTCAGGGTCCAAGTCTTGCATCCACAGAGCAAGACTGGAAGCACCAAGGACCTGAAGACTCGGACTTTCGTCCTCCCGCACAGGTTACCGGCAGCGCCACACCCCATGATCCTGTGAACCATGACTCCCCAGGCCCACCAACGTCAATTGACCTCTGACTTACACCAGCAGAGACATGAATATCACTGCCAAGGTAAGTGAATCTCTCCACGACCTCAACATCCTCATCACAAACAGACACAGACAGGACAGCCAGATCCAAGATGTCATTGAAAGCCTGGATCTTAGTTTGACCCAAGAAACCCGTAATCCCAGCGGCTCCGACTCCTCATTCAGCACCTCGAGGCCCCAAAAGGATATCTAAAGTCTCCGCAAGATGACTGCATTATCTGCGAAATCAAGGTCCGAAATCTTGACATTCCAAACGATGCACCGCAGCTTGATCCTCTGACATCCTCCCCAGAATCCAGTCCATACAAGTGCTGAAAAGTGTGGGGCCAGTACACACCCCTGACGAACTCCAGTAACAACTGGAAATAAGTCAGAGATGGTATCACCACATTTCACAGCACTCTCAGTACCAGAGTAGAGTTCAGACCTCAGATCGATCAGTTTTGGTGGCACCTCACGAAGACCAAGAATCCTCCAGAGGCATCCCGATTCACTGAATCTAACGCTTTACAGAGATCAACATAGGCTGCAAGCAGCCCCTGACGAAACTCTCGTCTGCGTTCGTGAGGACCCGAAGAGCAAGGATACGGTCAATCGTTGACCTCTTTGGTGTAAAGCCTGACTGCTCGGATGCTGGTGCTCAAGCAGATGGTGGCGAACCCTATCAAGAATTATCTGAGCAAAGACCTTGCCCGGCATTGAGAGCAGCGTAACCCTCGGTTGTTTTGCAGTCTGGCGATCACTTTTCCCTTTCCCTTTCCATGATGTGGTGATCCCCATATTACATATCACACCTGATTTTGTGCCTTACCGCTAACAGGCAACCACTCTAGACAATATAAACATCAGCAGAGTGATTGTCCAAGAGGATTGTTGAGGAATTGGAGTCCCTTTAAGTTGACAGAGCCGCACTACAGGTCCCAACTCGATCATGTCAAAATTAACAACTAAAAGGCAAATAAAATCTATTTTACAAGATGGAAATCTGTAATTTGTTTGCTCTCCAAACAGAAAGTCAATGTGGTGAGTGGATGTTCAGAGTGCACCTGAAAGCATCTAAAATCCCCAACTGTCTAGGGAACTTAAGCGGACCCCGGACCACACTCTTAGCGGATTCATGCTCACAGTATCTGGGAGAGTACGCAAACATTCCTTGATTTGTGTACCCACCCCCCCCCCCCACCACACTTTCAAAAAATCGTGGATCCGCCCCTGCAACATGTGTACGTGCACACGCACCAAACACACCACATACAAACGAAGTTGGATACTTTGAGACCTGGGATGTTCCACCTTATGAAACTTCATATGGAGATGACAACCAACAACAGCACGCACGCACACTCACACACGATCGTATTACCACACACCACACACACACAACACACACACACACACACATACACACGGATCTGACGACACACACGTTTAAACTTTACTTGGAGTTTTTGATCATCGTGAGTCGTTCGTTGAACATTTGAAACGCTCCTCGTACATGTACGTGGCTGGAAGGGATCAAATGGAGGATCATGTGACATCTACCCCCGATAATTCATCCCAAGCCCACCTCCTTTAAATTACCTGCTTTCCTTCCTGAAAGTCCTTGTAATGTCCATCTTCTAATTCCCCATGTTTCCCGTCCCATCCCTCTCCCTTCCACAGATCTCCTAATGTCTCTGTTCCCCACCGTTTTGTCCTCCCCTCTTGTATCATGCCCCCCTTGCTGTGCGTTGTGTGTTAGCTCTCACACGAGCCTCGACAAGGTATAGAAAATAAAATAAAAAAATCTCCCGGGGAAAATGAAGTAACTGTACAACACATGTAACATGTCATGTTTTATGAGATCGCTCCCCATACAGTTTTACCATGTTCTCATAAAATACATCTCCTATATGTTTACATGTGACGTCATCTGTAAACCGCAACTAGTAAGTGTGTACAATGATATCTCATAATGTCCTTGTTTTTTCATGTGAAAGTCATAACCTACATGTTACACTTACCTTTGAGCCACCGAGTGCGGGTTCGATTTCCGACCCGACTACAAACTCCCGTCCTGGTGTTTTGCAGACATGGCGTTGAATCGATGATAGCGCCCTGTGTTCTGAGGGATGTTGAGCCAGAGACCGTTGTCCTCCAGCATCAGTTGCCAGCTGGACGTTAAAGATCCCACGGTGGACGTTGCTGCCCTGAGTCGCTTGCCAGATTCTACCTGCGAGTGAGAGTGCAGGAGGTAAGGTAATGGTGACTCCTTCTCCTAATCTCCTATATTGTTATGGAGGGGAAAAATGAGGAAGGAAGATTTAGATTCTCCCTCCATCACTTTTAATGGAGTTATCTATTTATTATGTACGTGAAATTGGTGGAACTTTTGCTTCTCCGCCATCCAAAAATGATATGACGTTTAAAGCCTGGTGTTTGTGTTTTAATAGGATGCTGGAGGTCCTTCATTTACTTATTTCCCACGGTTTGACCCGCAGGAAATGGAGGAAACACACGTTTTCATCCTGTAGTTTGCAATGGATGCTCAATATTTGCGGAGAGAGGTGCGACCCCGCTATCTGTAAGAGCTGTGGCTTCGAGCTGGAGGTGGCTGTCGATCATTTTCAAAAACAACTTGTCACTGAAGGTTGTTCAAGGCCAGCAATGCATCAGGAAGGTGGGATTTGCAGCGTCCATCATGATGGGACATGCTCGTCACGTGACCATGAACCGACCGAGGATTCCATTTGTTAAACTCTTCACTGAAAGTTCATCATTTTCGGGGCGGGGGGGGGGATAACCTCAGTGGATTTGGCAAAACCTCCCACTCCTGGACTCCAAAGGTCATTTTACTGATATTTTACATGATACAGAGTATTATGGGATCATGGAGGAGCAGAAGACAAGAGGCTTGGATCAACAGAGAAGATGGGGGAAAAAGGGGGGGCGGAGGACGATACAAATGGATGACTCTAGAGATGGAAATTGCAGTGAAGGGTGGACCATGGTCTCAGCGGGTGTAGTCATGGCAGTCTGCGGTGCATTTAATCCTATAGGAAGACGTTGGCAACTGACTGATGAAGTGGTTACACAGTGAGGAAAGGGGGGTACTGGAAACTGATCCGATGAAGATGGTTACACAGGTGAGGAAGAGGGGGGGGGTACTGGCAAATTGACTGATGAAGATGGTTACACGGTGAGGAAAGAGGGGGTATTGGACAATGAACTGATGAAGATGGTACACGGGGAGGAAAGGGGTGTCAGTACTGGGACAACTGCTGATGATGGTTACACAGGTGAGGAAAGAGGCGTACTGGGACAACTGACGTGAAGATGGTGACACAGGTGAGGAAAAGAGGGTATGGGAACAACTGACTGATGATAATGGTTAACACAGGGAAGAGGGTACTGGACAACTGACTGATGAAGATGGTACAGCAGTGAGGAAAGAGGGGGTACTGGACACTGACTGATGAAGTGGTGAACGGTGAGGAAAGAGGGGTCGTACTGGGACAACTGACTGATGAAGATGGTTACGGTGAGGAAGGGGGGTACTGGACATGACTGATGAAGATGTGTGACACAGGTAGAAAGGAGAGTATGTTGCAACTGACTGAGAAGATGGTTACACAGGTGGGAAAGAGGGGGTACTGGGACAACTGATGATGATGTTACACAGTGAGAAAGAGGGGGTACTGGGACAACTGACTGATGAGAGGCACAGGTGAGGAAAGAGGGGGTACTGGACAATGACTATGAAGATGGTTACAACAGTGAGGAAAGAGGGAGGTACTGGGACAAACTGCTGATGAGAGCTGCAAGGTGAAGAGAGGCGAGTACTGGGACATGACTGATGAAACATGGTTAAGTGAGGAAAGGGGTACTGGGACAGACTGATGAGTGTCACAGGTGAGGAAAGAGGGGTACTGGACAACTGACTGATCAAAATGGGAAAGAAAGGGAACGAGAAGGGAGGAAAAAAGGGGAAGACATGACACGAATGGGAGCGGAGGGACCAGAGGCGGGAGAAAGGTAAGAAGCGGGGAGGAGGGAACAAGAGGGTGAATGAAAGAGCGGAGATACGAAGGAGGAAAAAAAGAAGGGAGTACCATAGAAATAGGAAGCTGATGAAGATGGTGACACAGTGTGAGGAAAGAGGGGGTACTTGGAAACTGACTGATGAAGATGGTTACACAGGGTGAGGAAAGAAGGGATATGGGACAATGATGATGAAGACGGTTACACAGTGAGGAGAAGACGGACGTACTGGAAATGACTGCACATAGAAAGAATGCTTACACAGGCTGAGGAAGAGGGCAAGTACTGGACAACTGACTGATGAAGACGTCCACAGGTGAGGAAAGAGGCAGTACTGGGCAACTAGATGATGAAAAGACGGGTTAACAGGTGAGAAAGAGGGGGTACTGGGACAACTGACTGATGAAGAATGTACACAGGTGAAGAAAGAGGGTGGACTGGACAGCTGATGATGAAGATGGTTACACAGGTGAGGAAAGAGGGGTACTGGGACAACATGACTGTATGAGTGGTACCAGGTGAGGAAAAGGGAGGTACTGGGACAACTGACTGGAATGAGATGAATATCACAGGTGAGGAAAGAGGGGGGCAGTACTGGACAACTGACTGATGAAGTGGTAATACGGACAGTGAGGAGTAAGAGGAGTACTGGACAACTGACTGATGAAGATCGGTTACACAGGTGAGAGAAAGAGGGGTACTGGGACAACTGACTGATGAAGGGTTACACAGTGAGGAAAGAGGGTAGGACCTGGAATGATGAAGGAGGTTACACAGGTGAGAAGAGGAGGTACTGGGACACAACTGACTGATGAAGAACGTTACACAAGGTGAGGAAAGAGGGGGGTACTGGGACAACTGACTGATGAAGATGGTTACACGGTGAGGAAGAGGGGTACTGGACAACTGACTGATGAAGATGTACACAGGTGAGGAAAGAGGGGGGTACTCAGACCAACTACATGCTGGATGAGTTTGCATGTGGGAACAAGGGCGGTACTGTAGCTAACTAGAATGGAGGTTACCGTTGAATTTAAACTTCGGGAGGATAACAAGGAAAGAGGTCTTGAAGAACGTCTGTCACCTGGACGGAGAGGTGAGAGGGAGCAAGACCATAATATAGAGCTAGTCAATTAAATGTAAGTGCTGCCTTGTCAGGATAAACATGGTTTACATCAGAAGAGACACTCCTTGTGTAATTTAGGTCTAAGATGGTCACACAACACCATGTGATGTCCTCTCTATTTACTGTTTGTACCTTGCGTAACTACTCACCATGTCAGAGTGGCGACCTGTCCAGGATTGTAAGCATCGCCAAAGAAACAGCTTCGGCCGAACCGATGCTCTGGAAATATCGTGATGCACGAGACAGAAACCACGCGCTTCAGGAGGAGTACATCGACATGGTGGTACTGGATCACCAGAGGTAGCTCAAAGTTTCCATCCTTCCTGGATTTTGGCCTTTGTTGAATAAGCAGTGAATTCCACTTTCACCAACTTGATCATGAACCCATGTAAAGCTGGCTATCCCACTTATAATGTGGAAGTGTAAAACTCGTGGTACCTTGTCGAGGAAGGAACAGCAGTCACTCAGCATCCTGACGAAGTCTAAGGTTGAACACTTTGATTCGGAATGACTCCTCCAGCTGGACTTGGGAAAGTTTTTCTTTTTTATAGTGTACGAAACTTCACAGTCTCGACATTTACTCGGAGCAAACAACGCCGCCAAACCACATCAGCTGGACCTCTACCGAAGGTTTCCAGTCTAGCTCTGGCCTAGACTTCCTCCATGTCCGAGCTCCTCCTGCACTCCAGTTCCTCCAAGATGGACGAGTTCTTTCAGAAAAACCCCACCCGGTTAAACTCCCAAAACCAGGCTCGCTGCACATCGCACACTTCAACTCTTGTGTTCTTCTCCTGTCTGTGGAACTTCCTTCCTGAGGCTGTTCCAGCCTACTCTTCCCTCCAGGGTAAAACTCAACTGCAGGTGGTGCATCCCCCATCCCAACCTGTGAAATTTTCTGGCCCCATGAACCTTCCCTAATAGAACACTCATACTTACAGCTAGGTCCCTGTGTTTCCTCCCAGACTTCTCTCCCCCTCCCTCTCTCTCCCCCTCCCTCTTCTCTCTCTCTCTCTCTCTCTATCTGTCTCTCTCTGTCTCTCTCTGTCTCTCTCTCTCTGTCTCTCTCTCTCTCTCTCTCCTCTCTCTCTCTCTCTCTCTCTCTCTCTTCTCTGTCTCTGTCTCTGTCTCTGTCTCTGTCCTGTCTCTGTCTCTGTCTCTGTCTCTGTCTCTGTCTCTGTCTCTGTCTCTGTCTCTGTCTCTGTCTCTGTCTCTGTCTCTGTCTCTGTCTCTGTCTCTTCTCTCTGTCTCTGTCTCTGTCTCTCTGTCTCTCTCTCTCTGCTCTCTCTCTGTCTCTCTCTCTGTTCTCTCTCTCTCTGTCTCTCCTCTCTCTTCTCTCTGTCTCTCTCTCTCTCTCTCTCTCTCTCTCTCTCTCTCTCTCTCTCTCTCTCTCTCTCTCTCTCTTCTTGTCTCTGTCTCTGTCTCTGTCTCCTCTGTCTCTCTTTCTCTCTGTTCTCTCTGTCTCTCTGTCTCTTCTGTCTCTCTTCTCTCTCTCTCTCTCTTCTTCTCTCTCTCTTCTCTCTCTGTCTCTCTCTGTCTCTCTCTCTCTCCTCTCTCTCTCTCTTCTCTCTCTCTCTCTGTCTCTCTCTCCTCTCTCTCCCTCTCCCTCTCCCTCCCCCCCCTCAGTTTCTGTTCGGTCATGCCCTTGCTTGTTGTGTCCAACTATTTAAACTGTTAAATTTAAATTAAATAAATATTTTAAAGATTGTAGAAAGAAAAAAAAAACATTCTGAGGTTTACCGCCATTGATCCGGCATCTTTTACACCACCTTGTCGAACAGTTACATTAGTTATTTGTGTCCTTTATGACGTCCTAAAAAAGCCGAAGTTTCCTGTTTGGGATAATTATATGTTTGTTTCACTGCCAGACAGGTAGACGGGTGAAAAAAAAATGAACTCGCTCATCTCCGCACGTCTGCGATAGGGACAAATTCAGAGCCAAAGTCCTGTTAAGCGACAGATTGGTTTTCGATTCGTGTTCAAAATAAAATATTCAATTCAAATCAAACTGTTCCTCCATCATAAACTAACGTTTATGGAGGACAGATGCAGACAGAGTGAACCAACTGCATAAACCCGCTTTTCGGTTCGCGTGCACGGGATAATAAACAGTAAGTAAATAAATAAGTCCAAGTGGAGATCCACTAAACCCCACACAACGCCACACAATCGTTTAGAAAACCCCCCACCACTTTCTCAACAATCCTCTGGAAGAAGTCCTTTCTTTCAAGCTTCTGGGTCTCACTATCTGCCATGACCTTTCCTGGGAAAGCCACATTTCAAACCTCGCCTCCAAAGCCAGTCGCCGACTGGGAATCCTCCGTCGTGCAAAGTCCTTCCTCGCCCACCTGAGCTCCTGACCACTTACAAAGCTTTTGTCCGCAGCCTGATGGAGTACTGCTCTCCTCTCTGGGCTGGTGCTCCTGCCTCCCACCTTTTTCGGCTTCACGCTGTGGAAACCAAGGCATTTCGGATCATTGGCATCTCCCGCAATGAGGCTGAGTCTTTGGGCCTCTCCACTCTCACCGCAGGTTGGTCGGTGGTCTTTCTGTCTTCTACCGTCTCCTCTCCAGTCTCGCCCCCCTGCTCTCTCTGCGATTTGTCCCCACCACATCTCCACAGGGCGCTCAAGGTCCGCCAACAACCCCCTTCTGGTAAAACTACCAAAATCACGAATCACTGCTCACCTTCACTCTTTCATTCCTCTTTTTTCCCGCCTTTGGAATAAACTCCCTCACTCTGTTCAATCCCATTCTTCCCTCCAGGCCTTCAAAACAGCTGTTCACCACCACCGCTTATCATCCCCCATCCAAATCATCGATCTTTTCTACCTCCGTTAATCCCCCAAGCCCACCTCCTTCAAATTCCCTGCTTTCCTTCCTGAAAGTCCCTGTAATGTCCATCTTCTATTCCCATGTTCCCCGTCCCATCCCTCTCCCTTCCACAGATCTCCTAATATCTCTGTTCCCCACTGTTTTGTCCTTCCCACTCCCTCCCCTCTTGTCTCATGCCCCCTTGCTGTGCGTTGTGTGTTAGCTCTCACACGAGCCTCGACAAGGTATACAAAAAAACACACAAAAACGCCAAAACCAAGACCAGTTGAGTAGGAAGAGACTCACCCAGACTCGATCACTTCCTCAACCAGCCTGGTGTTGGCTTAGTGGTTAGGGTGGCTGGCTTGGGATTTTAGGATCCTGAGTGTGAGTCCTTGTTGTCCGTCAAATAACACCAGGTGGGGTTGACTGAGGCTGGTAAAATGAGTACCAGCTTCCTGGAAACAGGGGCAGTGGCGCAGCTTCAATCGCAGCAATGATGCAACCAACACTCACAGGCTGCATATGAAACTGGAATGGCACTCACTGGAGTGCCTCCATCAGGATGAACAGGTTACGTGTTGTATCCACTGATAGGCTGGATATGGATTCGGACATGAACCAAAATCTAATCGGTTTGTTCTTGCAGCCGAACCATCCTGTCCCCCTCGGTTTGTCATAACTCGTCCACAACTTTTTGAGATATCGTGTTCTACGGTATTGTGGTTTTGGTCCTATCTCTCAATGGTGAAGAATCACTGAAAAAATTATCGGATCCGGATTCGGATCTTCACCAAAATCGAATCATTTGGTCCTTGTCACGCACCAAACCTTTCCACCAAATTTCGTCCAAATCCGTCAATAGCTTTTTGAGATATCCTGTTCACAGACAGACAGACAGGGGTGAAAACATAACGTCCGTCCACCTTCGGTGGCAGAGGTAATAATAATAATAATACTAATAATACTATTAATAATCAATTTAAATAATTTAATTTTAATTATCTTATTAACATATTCTATCCACAGAGTTACATTCCACTTCCTAAATCATAACCATGGAAAAAAAAGACTCGGATATCAACAAATACGAACCTCGTTAACCGTTCATCCCAGGCTCAGCACGAGCTTGTCCATCCAAGGGGTCGTGGACATCCTTTAGAGCACAAGGACATTGATTGGAAGACACCGTTGTACCTTGATGTGAATTTTGAGGACACCGAATAGTAGATCATAGATCGATTTGTGGGATTTCAGTCTGCGACGTCAAACATCTCAAAGGCAAAGTGCTTAGAAGGGAGCAGCAAAAAGGGTTTACGAGGTCGTTCAAAAACTACTAAGAACGAGATGCTCACAATAGTCCAAGAGGAAGAAACGTTTGTTTTTGTCCGATGTACAAGTTTATTTAATTATTTATCAAAGAAAAGATACATCTTTTATTCATTTATTTATCTATTTACGTATTCATACGGACCGGGCGACTTGCGTCTTGGGGTTCGCCACCCTCCTCATGTCGGGCCACCATCCCTCAGCCCTTTCGAAAGAAGTAGGCCATTTTGGGCCTGTGCCGTCATGGGGAATCCCTGAATTGTTCCCTTCTGATTCTTGGCTTGAAGAGTACCTCTGGAGGTACTCTGGAGATCGAGATATCTCCATGTGACCAGCTGGATTGCCAGCTCACCGTATCCTCCAAAGATGGTGTGCTCTGGTTAGGCAGCAACAACTGCCCATGGAAGGTCCAGCTCTGTAATAGGTTCATGCTAACATTGCACAGGTGACACCTTGACGTGACGGTGGTGATTAGCTCTTACTCCTTTGAGCTCTCTAGTCTGGGTTCGATCCCCAACACGACTTATGGAGGGCGTCGCATGAATCAGAGGGAACATTCAAATGGATGTCCCATCTGCTGGACCTCAAAGATTCCATGGTCTCTTTACCAAGAGCAGGCCATTATGTGCTCTCTCACCAAATTCAAGGAAACGGTAACCCCTGGGAAAGGCAATGGCAATCCTCCAAATGTATTCCTTGCCACAAGGATCCTTTGATATCGTGGCGATACTCAAGGACGAGTCCAGACGGTCCACTGGAATGGTGTCTCGTGCCCCACAAGGATTTCAAGTGAAACATCTTGTTCATGATCCGCTCGAGTAAGTCTCACCTTAAGTCTTGTAGACATGCCAAAGCACATTCATAAAGGTCTATTCTCATGGATGTTTAAGACACACAAACAGCCGGCTGGACCATCTCCTTCGGACAGGGTGCTTCCTGATGCGGCGCTACCTGGTGGCACCGCACCTCGCCAATCCGCCAGGATGCGTTTGAATGGGATTTGACTGGAGTGGGAATTAAATCCGGAATGGGACAGCTCGGAGGGTGAGTAGTACTGAGTACGGTGTCCCTTTATCGTGTGATCATCTCCAGATGGACCTGGCAGTAACAAGGAGTGAGAGGTGTGACCTGCTGCATCTCCCCAGCTCATCGTCTTTAGGGTCTCTGGGCCAAGTGACTGTGAACAAAGACCTATCATGGTACTGGGGGGGGGGTTGAGAACGACACAGTGCGCATTAGGGTCTTGGTTTTGAGGGTATACGTAGTCTAGTGATAGGTTAAAGTTATAAACATGGAAAAGGCTAACATGGAAATCAAGATGACGTATTGACACATCCTCGGGGACTTGAACTATTAAAACGATTTTCGGGTTTTATTTATTTTTCATTCTTTTGTCTCATTCATCATCATAAACTTAGTTATTCGAATCCAGATCCAGCTATAAACCGTCATCCCAGTGTTTCACAAGCCTTCTACTGATTCATCAATGTGTGTGTGTCATCCCTTGGATGAACGTTAAACGGCCGTCCTGTCTGCCAGCATTCATTGGTGGACATTAATGATCCCACGGTGTCCTTCGTGAAGAGTAGGTGAATTAACGCCGGTACCATGAACAAATTACAAATTCCTGCCATGACTTGCTGTGTTGGAGTGGTGACATGGCGAGGATTGTAACCCTAGCCATCATAGCTGCGTCGGCAGCACCGATATAGAGCATGGCCCGCTGCCTCACCCTCGCCCGTGCCTGCACCCTCGCCCGTGCCTGCACACCTCGCCCGTGCCTGCATCCTCGACCCTTGCCAGCTGCACACACTCACCACTGCCTCCACTTGCCACACACCGCTGCCTCCAACTCACAATACACCGCTGCCTCCACTCGCTACACTCTGTTCATTGTCCATGTGGCCGCGACACAAAGCACGTCCTCCATTAATATATGGTCCACATATGCGTCATCTATAAAATACGTATGCAGACGTAACATTGAGAAATACATACACTACAAAAGGGGGTTCTTCTCCTTGCCCTCCATGACGTTGCAATATTTTGTATACTCTGCCTTCTCAATTAAATATGCATCAATGTTGAATACATCTCTTACATAATGTGTTGAAGTCCGAATTTATAAAGATCTTAATCAATCCCGAGTTCATAAAAGTGTGTTGTGATGAGAATAAAGGGGTATGAACGAAGGCGACCCCATACCTCAGGTTTCCTCTTCTTCATTGAGTGCATTACAGTCTTGGGAATGACTCGGACTGAGATATTTCCATGAGTCTGTGAATGACTCGGATTGAGATATTTCCATGAGTCTTGGAATGACTCAGATTGAGATATCTCCATGAGTATCGGAATGACTCGATTGAGATATTTCCATGAGTCTGGAATGACTCGGAATTAGATATTTCCATGAGTTTCAAAATGACCACATTGGATATTTTCACGATAATCTGAATGACCCGCATTGAGATATTTCCATGAGTCTCGGAATGATTCACATTGAAATATTTCCATGAGTCTATGAATAACTAACAATGAGATATTTCCATGCTTGGAATGACTCACAATTGTGAGATATTTCCATGAGTCTGGAATGACTCGATTGAGAGATCTCCAGAGTATCGGAATGACTCTATTAGATATTTCTATGAGTCTCAGAATGACTCGCATTGAATATTTCCATGAGTCTCGGAATGACTCGCATTGAAATATTTCCATGAGTCTCGGAATGACTCGGATTGAGATATTTCCATGTCTTTGGAATGACTCACATTGAGATATCCATATCTGGAATAACTACAATGAGATATCCATGTCTTGGAATTAACTAAATATATCATGAGTCTCGGAATGACTCGATTGAGAGATTTCCATGAGTTTCGGAATGACTCGATTGAGATATTTATACGAGTCTGGAATGACTCACATTGAAATATTCCATGAGTCGCGAATGACTCGCATGAATATTTCCATGAGTCTCGCAGATGAGAATCTGTATTGAGATATTTCCATGAGTCTTAATGACTCGGATTGAGATATTTCCATGAGTCTGGAATGACTCGGATTGAGATATTTTCCCATTGTCTTGGAATGACTGGATTGAGATATTTCCATGAGTCGAATGACTCGGAGAGAATTATGAGTCTCGAAATGACTCGATGAAATATTCCATGAGTCTCGGAATGACCGATTGAATATTTCATGAGTCTCGGAATGACTCGGATTGAAATATTTCCATGAGTCTCGGAATGACCATGCATTCTCGGAATGAATCGATTGAGATATTCCATGAGTCTTGGAATGACTCGGATTGAGATATTTCCATGATGTCTTGGAATGACTCAGATTGAGATATTTCCTCCATGAGTCTTTGGAATGACTTGGATTGAGATATTTCCATGAGTTCGGAATGACTCGGATTGAGATATTTATGAGTCTCGAATGACTCGATTGAATATTTCCATGAGTCTCGGAATGACTCGGATTGAAATATTCCATGAGTCTCGGAATGACTCGGGGTTGAGATATTTCCATAGTATTGGAATGACTCACATTGAGATATTTCATGAGTCTTGGAATACTACATGAGGGATATTTCCATGTCTTGGAATGACTCCATTGAGATATTTCCATGAGTCTCGGAATGACTCAGATTGAGATATTCCATGAGTATCGCGAATGACTCGATTGAGTATTTATGAGTCTCGAATGACTCGGATTGAGATATTTCCATGAGTCTCGGAATGACTCGGATTGAGAATATTTCCATGAGTCTCGGAATGACTCGGATTGAGATATTTCCATGAGTCAGAATGACTCGGATTGAGATATTTCCATGAGTCTCGGAATGACTCGGATTGAGATATTTCCATGAATCTCGGAATGACTCGGATTGAGATATTTCCATGAGTTCGGATGACTCGGATTGAGATATTTCCATGAGTTCGGAATGACTCGATTGAGATATTTCCATGAGTCTGTGGAATGACTCGGATTGAGATATTTCCATTAGATTTATCGGAATGACTCGGATTGAGATTATTTCATGAGTCTTGGAATGACTCGGATTGAGATATTTCCATGAGTCTCAGAATGACTCGGATTGAGATATTTCCATGAGTCTCGGGATGACTCGGATTGAGATATTTCCATGAGTATCGGAATGACTCGGATTGAGATATTTCCATGAGTCTCGGAATGACTCGGATTGAGATATTTCCATGCGTCTTGGAATGACTCGGATTGAGATATTTCATTGATCTTGGAATGACTCGGATTGAGATATTTCGCATGAGTAATCGAATGACTCGGATTGAGATATTTCCATGAGTCTCAGAATGGACTCGGATTGAGATATTTCCATGAGTCTCGGGATGACTCGGATTGAGATATTTCCATGAGTATCGGAATGACTCGGATTGAGATATTTCCATGCGTCTCGGAATGACTCGGATTGAGATATTTCCATGCGTCTTGGAATGACTCGGATTGAGATATTTCCATGAGTCTCAGAATGACTCAGATTGAGATATTTCCATGAATATCGGAAATGACTCGGATTGAGATATTTCCATGAGTCTCAGAATGACTCGGATTGAGATATCTCCATGAGTATCGGAATGACTCGGATTGAGATATTTCCATGCGTCTTGGAATGACTCGGATTGAGATATTTCCATGAGTCCAGAATGACTCAGATTGAGATATTTCCATGAATATCGGAATGACTCGGATTGAGATATTTCCATGAGTCTCAGAATGACTCGATTGAGATATCTCCAGAGTATCGGAATGACTCGAATTGAGATATTTCCATGAGTCTTGGAATGACTCGGATTGAGATATCTGCATGAGTATCGGAATGACTCACATTGAGATATCTCCATGAGTATCCGGAATGACTCCGATTGAGATATTTCCATGAGTCTCGGAATGACTCACATTGAGATATCTCCATGAGTATCGGAATGACTCCGATTGAGATATTTCCATGAGTCTCGGAATGACTCTGGATATTCCATGAGTCTCGGAATGACTCTGATTGAGATATTTCCATGAGTATTAGCAAATGACTCGGATTGAGATATTTCCATGAGTATCGGAATGACTCGATTGAGATATTCCATGCGTCTCGAATGACTCGGATTGAGATATTTCCATGCGTCTTGGAATGACTCGGTTGAGATATTTCCATGAGTCTCAGAATGACTCAGATTGAGATATTTCCATGAATATCGGAATGACTCGGATTGAGATATTTCCATGAGTCTCAAATGACTCGGATTGAGATATCTCCATGAGTATCGGAATGACTCGGATTGAGATATTCATGAGTCTTGGAATGACTCGGATTGAGATATCTGCATGAGTATCGGATGACTCACATTGAGATATCTCCATGAGTATCGGAATGACTCCGATTGAGATATTCCATGAGTCTCGGAATGATCTGAGATATTTCCATGAGTCTCGGAATGACTCTGATTGAGATATTTCCATGAGTATTACAATGACTCGGATTGAGATATTTCCATGAGTCTCAGAATGACTTGGATTGAGAGTCTCCATGAATCTTGAAAAACATCAGACTGCCCCAATCCTGAGGAATTCCCTTTTCCTCATGAAGCGACCACATGGGAACATTGCTGCGATGCAACGTTCCTCGACATTAAGCCGGCCGTCCGACATGCACTTACTTGAGTGTTATAAAATTATACAATCTCCACAATGAGACACGAATCTGTGTGATGACCTAAACATATTTTAAAAAAAGAAATGTTCTTGTTACAACGCCTATGTCAGTTTGAATCGCTAATCAACTCGACTGTGTCCAAAAATGGAACCTACTAAATAATTCACCCAGACCACGTTCCACAGCCTGTTTGGGGACACGCCATTCCAAAGGGTCACGCTCGTCGTCCTTTGGTTCGAGCGATCCCTCTAGTTCGGGGTCCGTGATGCGGATTCGAGCAAGGTGTCTCCCACACACACACACACACCCCGAGTCCTCCATACCTATTAACCAGAGTCGTTACCGACTCTGCCCCTCTCATCCCCAAACGTGACACCTGTCGTACGCCTGCGCTCGGACACAGCTGCGGACATTCGCCCGGCAGACGGGCGGCCTTGCTCGGAGAGGATGTTTGACAGGAAAGCCGGTATCATTATGAAACCGTTATTGAGTAGAACGCCCCGTGGAGTCTCCGATTCCCTCGCCTCTTGACATTTTGGCCGAACATTCACTTACCATTAAGCCACGTGCCCTGGCAATCAGCAGAGGCCGCATGCCGTATAAATCATGTATCACTCGGGGGAGGCACCGACGAGCCGTGGAGACGCCATAATTGGTACTGGGTGTCCAGCAATGGCGTCCCTGCAGAAACGCCATGGTGAGAGCCTTGGAGCAGCAGCATCCTAATAACGTCAATGCTGAGTTTTCTGTCCATCCCCGAGCCCGTGGGTAAGGGAAATAAGAGGACAAAGGCAATGAAGGACGGATTCGTGGAGTGGACCCGAGACCTCACGGTCCACCACAGGCGAAGCGTTGCGAGCGACCATTCCGAACATACAGACAGACATCCATGTTTCACTTATACGAGGTCGGTTCGAACATTGATCCGGACCTTGACGTCTCTAAAAGCTCAACATGCGAAGATGAAGAATTTTTTTGAGCGACTTTGCCTTCGTCGCCATGGTAACCAGGACCCGAAATCACCGATTGTCCGCCATCGTGTGCTGAGAATCAAGATGGCGGCGCAGGGAGCTGAAGATGGTGGAACGCGGAATGAATGATGAAAATGATGGTCGATGAAAACTTCGACCCTGCTGGAATTTACAGACGATTTGCTGCACAGTGTGGCGATGATTGCCTGTCAAGGTTATGTACAACCTTAATTAGAAACGAGTGTCCGGTTCAGATTTGAATCCACCCTCGCACATCTGTCGTGGTCTTGCTGGACCACCGGGCGCGCGGAGACAACCGTTCGGCAATACAACGGGCGCCAGTTATTAATTATAATTCATTAATTTGTTTGAAGAAGGTAATAAACATAAAGGTGTTTCGGTGTTGACCAGTTTTAGTGGTTGTGAAGCCGCAAGAATCGAGAGACGTTGTGGAATAATAAATGATATAGCAGGTACAAAGAAGAAGAATAAGAGTCAGCTTGTGACTGATGGACTCACCTTGTGACTGATGGACTCACCTTGTGACTGATGGACTCACCTTGCGTGGAGCTTCCGTGGCTGTGAGAGGACTGTCATGGAAACTCGGGATAAAGATGCCAACTGTACGAGTTAAGGGCGTCATGGCAGGTTCGCTTCGACTCTCGAAGCACACTCGTCCTAGGTTTAAAGGTAGGCACACTCACCCCTGGTTAAAGGTACGCACACTCACCATGGTTAAAGGTACGCACACTCACCCCTGGGTTAAAGGTACGCACACTCACCCCTGGTTAAAGGTAAGCACACTCACCCTGGTTAAAGTACACACACTCACCCTGGGTTAAAGGTATGCACACTCACCCTGGTTAAAGGTATGCACACTCACCCTGGGTTAAAGGTACGCACACTCACCCCTGGGTTAAAGGTAGCACACTCACCCTGGGTTAAAGGTATGCACTATCACCTGAGTTAAAGCTATGCATACTCACCCCTGGGTTAAAGGTATGCACATCACCCCTGGGTTAAAGGTATGCACACTCAGCCCCTGGGTTAAAGGTACGCACACTCACTCTGGTTAAAGGTACGCCACTCACCCCTGGTTCAAAGGTATCACACTCACCCTCGGTTAAAGGTACGCCACTCATTCCCTTAGCTAAAGGTATGCACACTCACCCCTGGGTTAAGGTAATGGCATCACTCATCCCTAGCTAAAGGTATACACACTCATCCGCTGGGTTAAAGGTATGCATACTCACCCCTGGGTTCGCTCAACTCACCCCTGGGTTAAGGTATACACACTCATCCCTGGGTTAAAGGTATGCACACTCATCCCTGGCTAAAGGTATGCACACTCACCCCTGGGTTAAAGGTATGCACACTCATCCTTAGCTAAAGGTATCACACTCATCCTGGGTTAAAGGTATACACACTCATCCCTTAGCTAAAGGTATGCACACTCACTCCCTGGGTTAAAGGTATGCACTCACCTGGTAAAGTCACCTCGCCCTGGGTTAAAGGTAGCACACTCACTCTGGGTTAAAGGTACGCACACTCACCCCTGGGTTAAAGGTACGCACACTCATCTCTGGGTTAAAGGTACGCACACTCATCTCTGGGTTAAAGGTATGCACACTCATCCTGGGTTAAAGGTATGCACACGTCATCCTCTGGGTTAAAGGTACGCACACTCATCTCTGGGTTAAAGGTACGCACACTCATCATCAGTTCGGATCTGGAACCGGCTATAAACTGTCTTCGTGCCGTTTTACATCCATGTGTGTGTGCGCCGACTTTCGGAAGGACGTAATGTAAGCCGGAGGACCCATCTGCCAACAGCACTCGTTGATGGATGTTAAAGATCCCACGGTGCGAGCGATGAGGAAGTGAGTTATCGCCGGCATCCTGAACGAATCCCAAACTCCAAGCCTGACTCTCTCCCGAACCCGCACATGGCACGCTGCATTGGACTGAAAATTGGCTGATGATGGTTATGATGTTGACACCATAGTTAAGATATAACTAGTCTATACTATTTAATGCAACGAGGTAAGTTGCTCAGCTCTGTACTCGGATTGTGCAGGAACCCGAGCACATGGCATTGCCTTGTGAAGGTACTGCAAAACTTTTGGTGTACATGTAATGCAGACAACCGTCTTAACGTACAATGTCCCCTCCGAAGGGTGCTGCACATCAACGATTCCTTGCCAAAGCATATCTTTATCTTGGCACGAACAACAGCATGATCGCCATGAGTCTCGGAATGACTTAATTAAAATATTAATTACCATTAAGGTGCAGACGTTCGCCCATCTAGTTTTCACAATCATCTGGAGTATTTCCTTTGTTTGATTATTATATATTAATCAAGGGACAGTGCATCATGTGATCAACAATACATTGGGAATGGAAAGACAAAGCTAATTGTAAATACAAAAACCACAATGACGTCACAATGGCAGATTGTGCGTTACACAAGATGCGTGATGTCCCCCCCCCCCTCTTAGCATCAATGTTCATTCTGTAAAAATGGTTGGAATTTACTTCGTTGCCCTTAAAATGTCCAATTAGAGGAAACGACCAGAGTTGTAATACTTTCAGTTTTATTGTCTCCGCCGCCGACGGTGGGCAATGTGGGAAGAGTTTATGTTTTCACCGCTGTCTGTCTGTCTGTCTGTTTGTCAGGATATCTCAAAAAGTTGTTGACCTGTTTTGACAAAACCAGGTGGATGAGTTCGGTGACAAGAACAAGCAGAATTCGATTTTGGTTCAAGTCCGGATCCAGATCTGACCTTTCATTGGGATACAAAACCGAACGTAGCTCTTCAGTGTGGTGGAGGTATGCGCTCTACCAAGTGCCGCTGCAGTTGAAAATGTGATGATCGAAAAATTGCATAGAAAAACAAACAAACAACCAATCAGGTAATTAACACAAGTGACGTCATGAGGGGAACTCCCCCTTTAGAAAAAAAATAAAATATCGTGAGCACTATTTGCTTATTGTTGTCTGTTTAATATTTATATCCCCTTTTTCCCACACTCCTTGAAACTACCGGTGGACCCTTGCTTGACATTTCACGCCCCGCCTCGAACCCGAGATCTTGCATCTTCGACCTCTGACGTTAAAATGACGTCACCCCTCCCTCATGAGTTCTGCATCCTGACCCTAGACATCCCACCCCTGACCTCCGACGTTTGTTTACATCATTTCTCATTGTACTCTTGCTGGAAAAGTACAGTGGTCATGTGGATGAAGGGTAATGCCCGAAACGTGAGCCTCACCTTGTTTCCTCACTTGTAAATCTATCTATAATTCCAGCAATCTCTGTGTGTGACTGTGACCGCTGTTTCTCGACAACCGCTGGTCCGATCTAATTGAAACTTGCCAGGTATATTGCTGGGGACCTGTGGATGTGCCTTTTCAAGGTTTGATATTAATCGGACAAGTGGTTCCCAAGTTATGGCCATTTATTTACCAAACCAATGACAGACGGTGCTATGACGTCACAATTGACGTCACAATTCTTTTTTTTCTTCTTTTTTTGCACGTACGGCCCGCACTAGTATAAATAAATAACCACAGCTAGCCACCATAATGATAACCACGCATTGTTAAATTACCGACTCGTTAAGCTCAGGAGGCAAACATATCGATCCAGTATTCAATAAATAACGGGTACCAGTTCATTTGTGGGCGTGGGATTCCTAATGGCCAGATTCGTAACGAAATGACGTCACAAAAGTCTCGACTCCAGATGAATAAATAAATATAGCCCCACCCGAGCTCACGAGCACCCAGTCTGAGTCCCTAAGGCATTTCAGGTGAGCTGTCAAAGCAGCATCGAAGGTGCTGATCAATGTCCCATCACCAAAAGATCTTCCGTTTGACCCCAAGCACCCTGTATAGTGCAGACTGCCGACAACCCTTGTTTGTTTGGACAAAACTTGTTCCATATTCGAACAATAGTAGATGTACAGTCTGCTCGTCATCACCTGCAAAGCGAAAGGAGCCAACTTTGATAATTTTGGCCAGGAGCAACAATTATACCATTGTGACGTCATACACCGTCACTGCTTCGTCGCCAGGTGTTTGAAAATTAATTAAGCTGCTTCATTGGACCTGAGAAGTCAGCGAGAAAGTTTGAACCTTTCCCATTTGACAGGTGGAAGGTGACGTTCGCACGCTCGGCTTCTTGCGTAACCTCGGAACGTCACCCGTTTGTAAGTAACATTTATGACGTCAGCACGAGGCTATCTAAGAGGATCCATCGTCTGCGTTAGGCTTTTCGATTGCGAATTTGTCCTGATCGCTGAAGTTGAGACGCCGATGCCACGGCACCGGCACACAGTGGCCTACTCTTTGTGAAAGTCCCCGAGGGATCTTTCACACCCACAAGCAATCGGTGCGACCATCCGACGGCTGGTTCGGTCATCGATAAAACGGATTGAGGAGTGACGGATGTCCATGTGATGGGTACGGTGGGAAAGATTCGGTTCCGAGTGCAATGGAGAATCGGGATCCGTTTTCGCGGGAATCCCCCGACGCCGCGAGCCATCCATGATAGATGATCACGTGGTTTACCGGAGTCCCCGTGGAGCGTTCCTGCTCCAAGGCAGCATGAAGGGACCTCGTCCATGCGTCAAAGAACACCGACCGCTTCGTGCACCGCACATGAATTACCAGGTCGTGCAAAAGGTGTCGTTCACGAAGGGCTGCGAAAGGTAACCCGAACAACACCTGTAATTAGGACTGGCGAGGAGAATCGCTTTTTATTTATTTCATTCTACAAGGTCTAAGGCCTGTGGACCAAGCATGTGGGGAACGCATGGCCATGGTGCTTAGAGCCGTGTTCACCCGCACCATGAGCCAGGTCCCAGGGGTTCAGATGGGAACACGGACCGGTGAGCGCAAACGATCCAAATCGGACTTACTTGTGCTATGGACCTCCAGGCAGGGCATTGCCATGCACCACAACCCAAATAGGGGGCAGTGTGCTGTGGACCTCACAAGGCAGGGCATTGCATGCACCACAACCCAAATAGGGGGCAGTGTGCTGTGGACCTCCAGGCAGGGCATTGCATGCACCACAACCCAAATAGGGGGCAGTGTGCTGTGACCTCCAGGCAGGACATTGCCATGCACCACAACCCAAATAGGGGCAGTGGTGCTGTGGACCTCCAGGCAGGGCATTGCCGTGCACACACAACCCAAATAGGGGCAGTGTGCTGTGGACCTCAGGCAGGCACTGCCGTGCACACAACCCAAATATGGGCAGTGGTGCTGTGGACCTCCAGGCAGGCACTGCCGTGCACCACAACCAAATAGGGGACAGTGGTGGTTGTGGACCTCCAGGCAGGACACTGCCGTGCACCACAACCCAAATAGGGGGCAGTGTGCTGTGGTCGCCTTGATTTGAAACACCGGATTGAACAGGGTTGTATGAATGATCGAAACACTAACATCGAATGTTGAGGTCCAGAATCAAGGTAGCACGATGGTACTCTGGAGCCTTCTATAATAATTCAGAATGTAACGCACAAAGGTGGACAGGTGTGTCTGTCTGGAAACAATGGTGCACTTACCTTGAGTTCAGGTCACTTTGATTTCTTACATTAACCCTTCCTCTGGTACATTCAGTACGTAAGATAGATGGCTGCAAAGATGGCCCTGGTTTGACCCTCTCCATCTCCTCATAAAGTGAAACCAAAGGACGACAGGGGATCCACATCGCAATTCGGGGGTGTGGAAGTGCAAGTCACACCCCAAGGGCAGTACCAAATGATCCAGCTCCGAAGTGGAGAAAACACACCTGGTCACGGGGCAATGAAACAGCCCAGGTTACTGGCCACACAAAACGGCCCAATGAGGAGCCAGGAAACAAGAATGGTCCCCAAACGTTGATTATTACCAAATATGTCTCAATTCGACCAATGTGCGTCCCAGGAATCACGTTCTCTCTCAAGGCAGGTAACCTTCTCCTGAACGCACACGTTGCTGTGGAGGACATGACAGGCTCTCTCGAGGTTTCCATTCCACCAGTTTGGAATCTTGAAGAAATTCTATATCCAAAATGGAAGTAGAATATTGGACCGTTGCTGGAGAGCTTGGCGGTGCTCTGCGGCCCCAGAAAATGATGCAGCCAAGCGGCCATAGGCTGCATATGAAAAAACAAAGAAAATATAAAACACTTCCACATCCTCTTCAATCTCATTCTTCCTTCTTGGTCTTCAAGACAGCTGTTCATCACCATCTCAAAGTCAGTTCCAAATCAAAAAAACATGATCTTTTCTACTCTCGTTAACCCCCACCCCAATCCTTTCTCCTTGCAAATTTCCAGTTTTCCTTCTTGGAGTTTCTTTCTGTATCCATTTGTCCATTATATGCATCCTCTCCTGTCCCCCCCCCCCTTCATTCCTCCCTACCCATTGTTATGGTTAAGTCGCCTCGATCTTGGCCTTCAACTCCACTGTTTCCCCCCTTTGCTGTCTTGGTGTTTCCCCCCTTTGAAATGTTCCTTTGTCCTGTTGTGTCATGATGATCTGTTCAGTGCACTAATTCTAGCTGTTCCACGAGCCTCGACTCTGTATACAATGGAAGGCTCCAGTGCACACCTGTAATGAAAGGATGGATCGGCTCCTCGTTGCAATACGGCCCTTTCTTCCAACCTCGTAATCTGCGACAGTCCATTGAAGACTACCAACGGTCCCCACCTTGTTGCTGGAACCATGGTCTTACCTGGACATGACTGCAGATTTCCGATCTGGAAATGTACAGCCTGAAAGTCACCACCAGGTGATTTCCCTTCGGTCGCACCAGTAGACCTCAGTCCAGGGCTTACCCAGCACCACAATAACAGCTCCATACATCTCTCCCCAGATCTGTGTATCTGTGTTCCTGACCTTTTCTGTTCAGCTCTGCTTGATTATCTGTCTAACAATCTATCTCTATCAATCTATCAATATAGCTCTCTGTCTCTCAATCAATCCCTTTCTCTATCGATCAATATATCTCTGTCTATCTCTCTATCTGTCAATCTATCTCAATCAATCCCACTCTCTATCTCTCAATCTATCTAGCAATCTCTCTATCTATCAATCTATCTCTCAATCTATCCCTTTCTTCCTTATCTATCTATCTCTCTATCAAGCTGTTTCTCTATCTCCTCAATATATCTAGCAATCTCTCTAC
Organism: Eptatretus atami; assembly: GCA_035128595.1. Taxonomy (NCBI): domain Eukaryota; kingdom Metazoa; phylum Chordata; class Myxini; order Myxiniformes; family Myxinidae; genus Eptatretus; species Eptatretus atami. Next base: position 69,039,108 of record CM068968.1, on the reverse strand, counting down.
TATCAATCTATCCTCTCCAATCTATCCCTTTCTCTATCTTCTTATCTATCTCTCTATATAGCTGTTTTTCTCTACCCTCTCAATCTATCTGTCAATCTATCTCTCAATCAATCCCTTTCTTTATCTACCAATCTATCTGTCAATCTATCTCTCAATCAATCCCTTTCTTTATCTACCAATCGATCTGTCAATCTATCCCATTCTCTATGTATCAATGTATCTATCAAGCTATCTCTCTATCTTTCAATCTACCTGCAATCATCTCTATTTTTTATCAATTCGATCTCTCTCCTCAATCATCCCTCTCTATACTACCGCATCTATCTCTCTGTCTATCTATGTATCTTATCAAGCTGTTTCTCTATCTCTCAATCTATCTAGCAATCTCTCTATCTACTCAATCTATCTCTCAATCTATCGCTTTCTCTCTATCTATCTATCTATCTCTCTATCAAGCTGTTTCTCTTTACCTCTCAATCTATCTCTCGGCAATCTATCTGTCAATCTATGTCTCAATCAATCCTTTCTTTTATCTACCAATCTATCTGTCAATTATTCCATTCTTCTATCGTATCAATGTATCTATCAAGCTATCTCTCTATCTTTCCAATTCTACCTAGCAATCTCTCTATCTATTCAATCGATCTCTCAATCAATCGCCTCTTCTAATCTCTCCAATCTATCTCTCAATCTATCCTTTCTCTATATCTATCTATCTCTCTATCATGAGCTGTTTTCTCTATCTATCTCAAATCTATCTATGCAATCTCTCTATCTATTCAATCTATCTCTCAACCTATCCCTTTCTCTATCTATCTATCTATCTATCTATCTCTCTATCAAGCTGTTTCTCTACCTCTCAATCTATCTCGCAATCTATCTGTC
>CM068968.1:68951925-68964037 GCA_035128595.1 Eptatretus atami | reverse complement strand
AACATCTCTGTGCTCGATCACGTTGATTGACGAGGTGGCACGCTCATACTTCGATGGCATTCATTAACGAGGTGCTCGCTCGTACCTATCTGTGTTCACTAATGAGGTGCACGTTGCCAACAAGGTGATCATTTGTTCTCGTTCACTGACGAATGTACAATCATACTCGATGGTGTTCGCCAACGAGGTGTGGAATACGACGGACCATCGACACGCTGCAGCGGTGGCCCCGCAACCTCGTACGTCACAAATGCCAACTCCATCGAGCACGTAATTGTTTCCGTCATGTGTGTTTGCGGAAGATTATTATAAGGACATTTCCAGTCGTATTCCCCAAGCCCTTGTTAGAGTAAATCGCAACACGAGGTCTTCCTCCCTCCCTCCCCTTCCACGTTTCCCTGTTACGTCTATTATACAATCTGTCCGCTCACGCTCACCTCACTCAGGCTCACCCTCCTGCTCACACGTACCACTCGCTGAAATTTGCAGCAAAAAAGGGGGGTCCGGGACAGGGCCGGTGCTCGCCGCTTTGCAAGCATTGACCGCGCGTGGGCCGGTGCTGGACCGGCGGAGGACCCGATAGGTCCAGTCGAGACGCCTTCGGCCACGGGGGAGACGAGAGCAGGCGGCGTGGCCGATTTCGTAACCGGAACTTGTGGCCGGCGATGCTGAGAGCCCGGTGGGTGCTGGGGCTTCATGGACCTGAGCGAGTGGGGTGGAGGTGACGGAAAACACAATCATCGTCACAAAACAATGATTACAAGTACTATGACAGTCGCCCTACAATGCAACACCTGGTTAATGTGATGCAACAGAAAGGAAAGGTGCAGTAAATGATGGTAATCAATAACAACCAAACGTGCAACCAGCATCGTCCATTGTGACGCGTACACGTCACAAACTCGAACCGAGGACACCGATCGTTTCATGATGCAAACGCAAACCGTTTGTACTACAACAACAGCAACCACATCAATCCCGCACAATGCCAATAAACGACTGCGGTCTATCGCAGGCATCCGCACCGTCCGTTACACCATTCCACGCCGTTCGGCCGTCCGTCACAAAAAGTTCATTCGCATGACGTCAATCGAAGGCGATTCCATATTTTTAATATATATAATATATATATTATTGAAACACGGATTTCATTAATCTCTTATGGTTTTAATGGGTTGTGAAATCATCACGACCACGTCTGCGAAACTACATAATGTTATGTTCAATAAATAATAATTCATCCAGATGGTTCAAAAAAGTTCTCGGAACGATACGTTCAAAAATAGTCCATTCAAAAATAATAATTAATAATAAAAAACAATTATAGGGAGAAAGATTTTATTATCTTTTTCAGCAAAATTAATTTAATTAGCGAGGAAATAATATTTCCTTCCCAATTGTTCTACCGATGTACACGTCGATAAGAAAGGAACACGCCCGGTCGGGCCGCGCGGGACAAGCGCGAGCCTCTCGCTCCGAGGCCTCAACGGACACCCGTCGTGAGTCTTCTTGCACGTCGAGCGAGAGTGATCGAAATTTTTAAAAATAAATAAAATAAAAATACATTTGGAATCCACAGCCGGTTGAAAATGAATGAACCGTGGCGCACAGGAGGGGATATTTATTTATTTATTTCCAGGACGTGTTGCGTGCATTTTTGCGGGAGGATGGTTTCGGCATTTGATCATTTCCCATCTCGCGTGTGTACATCGCGTGCGTGACCGAACCAATCGGCTTCCTTCGTTCGCTCACTTTTCTTAAACACCTCATTTTCACATCAGATCACGTGACGAGCAACGTGCAATTCTGCAGCACGGTGCGGTTGACTGTACCCATGCACTGCATTCATGCTGCGACGTGCGGCACATACGTACGGTACGTTACGTGAAAAATGACGTCTAAACTCGGACCCACGGCGTACGGCATTCTCACGGCACCAGGGCAAAACGAAGGTGTTACAGGTGCGCGGTCCGTACCTTGAGATGCTTGCGCAGAGAGCTGGGTGTGTGTACGACTTGTCGGCAGACTTTGCAGAAGTACGGCTTGTCCGACGTGTGCACGTGCATGTGCTTCTTACGGTCGCTGCTGTTGCGAAGCGTCGGTCGCAGCCGGCGGAATTCGCACTTGAAAGGTTTCTCACCTGCACGCGAAAACACAGCGACGTCACATCAGGCGCGTGCGATCGTCGCGCGCGCAAAACCTGCGTCCGAAAATGCCACCGATGATGCAAATCGCGGCGGCCGAGCCGATCATGGGCACTTTTATAAAACGATGCAACGGGAAGCACGTCCCGTGCACCAAACGTACGGACGCCACCCGCAGGGAGTACGGTGCCGTACAGTCACCGGCATTCCGTGCAGCACGGAGCACATGCCGTGCTCGTACGGAGCGCCGACACCTCGCACGAGCCCGAGTCATCATTGTACTCGTACGATTACGGGCTTCCCCGTCATGCATGACAGCACGTGTTGCTGAAAGCATGACGTCATCTGACGAGTGTAAGTCACCCCGACGTGTGTGCTTCGTGTACAGACAGCCCCAAGGAGAGACAGAGAGACTCGAACGCCGTGCCGTGCACACGTGTCCGAGCGACGCCTCTCGTGTGTTCTCACATTTCGTTCACTCTCGACATGTCGTCGAGCAATCGCTTACACCACTGTACTGCACTTTACTGCACTGTACCTACCCTGTTGTGGTGCGCAACACACCGACGATGGCACGATAACAATCGGGGTTATGGGGGTTTCGACCCTGTGGACCTCTCTCTCCACATTAAATGTCATTGCAAGTCACAAGTGCAATAAATGATTGTTTCACATTCAAGGCCATGTAGCGCTTAGACTGGTAACGAGTAACCCGGTAACGCCAAATGACTTCGTTACATGAGCATCCAAAGGGTATCACGTCGTACGCTTCACGAGGCTGTTTGCCCGTTCTATGACGCACAAAGTTGTTTCCACGTCACAGACGCACGGAGCTGCGTTGTCGATTCGCTGTTTAACCGTGAGCGAGTCCGGCACGCGCTGAGGACGAGACCGAGGCTGTAGGCGCCACGTGGCGTGTGCGTCCTCTCGATGAGGCCGACATCGCACGAAGCCGGACACCCGAGAAACGCGCGAAACGCTCCCTCATCGGCAAATGCGGTGTACGAATCCGCTGTACGCGTGCGGTGTACAATCTAGCGTGTGGTGTATGAATCCACGTGTGCGGCGTTACCGTGTACGCATCTTACTGTACCGCGTGTGGTGTACGCATTTGCTGTGGTCGTGCAGTGTACAAATTTGCTGTGCTTGTGTGGTGTCGCATCTACTGTACGCGTGTGGTGTACGCATTTGCTGTGGTCGTGCAGTGTACAAATTTGCTGTGTTTGTGTGGTGTACGAATCCTCTGTTATTGTGCGCGTGTATCCAAAATCCGCTTTATCGTGCGTGTTATGAATCCGCTATGCTCGTGCGGTGTTACGAATCTACTGTACGCGTGCGGTTTGTACGCATTTGCTGTGGTCGTGCAGTGTACAAATTTTCTGTGCTTGTGCGGTGTATGAATCCGCTATTCTTGTGCGGTGTACGAATCTACTGTACACGTGTGGTGTATGAATCGCTATGCTTGTGCGGGTGTACGAATCTACTGTTAGCGCTGCGGTGTATGAATCTCTGTTATCGTGCGGTGTATGAATCCGCTATGCTTCGTGCGGGTTGTACGAATCCGCTGTGCACGTGCGGTGTACGAATCCGCTGTGCACGTGCGGTGTATGAATCTGCTATTCTCGTGCGGTGGACGAATCTACTGTACGCGTGTGGGTGTATGAATCCGCTATGCACGTGCGGTGTATGAATCCGCTGTGCACGTGCGGTGTATGAATCCGCTATGCTTGTGCGGTTGTACGAATCTACTGTACGGTGCGTGTATGAATCCGCTGTTATCGTGCGGTGTATGAATCGCTATGCTCGTGCGGTGTACGAATCCGCTGTGCACGTGCGGTGTACGAATCCGCTGTGCACGTGCGGTGTACGAAACCGCCCCAGGTTGACGGGATTTGTTAACACGTCCCTCGGGCTCGACGTACGTCGTCGGCCATTCCATCGAATTAGGAGTGTTACGGCTCGTTTGGGTCGCGCCAATTGTGAGGGACACCGGTAATTGCACACATCGGAGACGATGTACAAGGAAGGCCTCGGGGCGGGGGCGGCACGCACCTGTGTGTGTTCGCTTGTGGATCTTGAGGTTCTTCGGAGCGCGCGAACACCTTGCCGCAGGCCGGGAACGGACAGGGAAAGGGCTTCTCGCCGGTGTGCACCCGAATGTGGTTGACGAGCTTGTACTTGGCTTGAACGACTTTCCCTCGCGCGGACACTCTTCCACGAGCACACGTGGTTCGCCTGCTCGGGACCCCCGACGTGCTCCACACTCAGATGGGTCACCAGTTCGTGCATCGTACTGAACACGCGGTTGCACGCTTGCTCTTCGCCTGCTCGGCTCGACCCATTTACAGATGAGCTCCTGCTTGAGTTGCGGCCGCAGGTACCGAAAGAAAGCTCCCGCCCCGGCGGCGGCGCGGCGGCGGCGGTGGTGGTGGTGGTGCGCGTGGTGGTGGTGGTGGTGCGCTGCCATGTTCATGTAGCCGTGCAGCGGCGCGGCGCGTACGCGTCGGCCGAGGGGTCGTGACGGGCCAAAACGCTCGGCGCGCCCGTACGTCTCGTTTGGCGAGACCAGGCGGAGCTGCCCGCCCAGGAGGTTCGCGTTGGAGCCGGCTGCGTGTGCGCCCGGCCACGTGGTGCGTCTGCTCGTGAGCCCGGGGAACAGGAGAGCATGGCTCGCCGAGTCGTAGCCGCCCGCCGGTGCGAACACGCCGTGTGGGGGCCGGCCGCTGAGCGTCGCCGAAGCGCAGTTACGAAAGAGGAATCCGAGCGGGTCGTAGCCTCCGAAGCCCGCGCCGTACGCGGCCGCAGAGCCGTGGTGGTGGGGATGCGGGTAAGCGGAGCCCTGCGACACGACGCCGAGGGGTTGTTGTCCCCAGCTCCGAGCGAGCTTGAGCGCGCCCGCGTCTCCGTAGCCGTCCATGGCTGGCGTCTCTCTCACAGGCCACGTCGCCCGCGGGGTTAATGCCTCACGCCGCCGAAGCCAGGCCAGAGACGGGTATTGCGACGTCGCCTCGAGAAGCATCGCCGGTGCGGGACTCGAGCCGCTCTCCGTGCGTCCGCCCGGCCACAATAACAAGAGTGGTGGGGGGGGGGGTTCGTACGGGGAGGGGTGGTCGCGAGGGCTCACCGCCGCTTTGGCAAACTTGAAGGGCCGCGCGAAATGCGACGTGCGCGTCCCAGCACGAGGGGCGGCCGTGCGGCCGCGTGCGGATGCGCCCGAGACGACGGGGCACGAGCGAGGCAGAATAAATATGCGAGCCCCAGATTGGAGACTCCCCCCCTGATGAACGGCACTTCAAAAGGGCTCGCGACGTGGCACGTGACCGCGCGGGCCGGCCTCTCATTGGCTGGCCTGGACTCTGCTCCTCTTCGGGGAGATCGGCCAGTTTGTTTTGACTTCTGATTGGGCAAATGGCCGCGCATCTCTCTCTCTCTCTCTCTCTCAGGTATATAGTCTGTGATTACGGCACTCCTTTTGTCTCTGTCTCTGTCTCTCCATCCGTGTCGTGTTCTGTGTCTTTTTTTTGTCTCATCTTCTACCCGCCCTCATTTCTTTCCCACGCTCCCCTCCATATTCTGCTGCCACACTCCTCCTGTCCACGACCAGGTCGCCACGCTCCCAGTCGAGACCTCATCGTATATTCAGCGCACATGGCACACTCATTAATCATTAATTACCAACACGCGTGATCGCCGCCCACGTGGGGTCCAACCAACACGTTGACAAGGTGTCTCCGCAGCTCGTTTTGTACACACTCGTACACATGCGTCTGTGAGTGTTACATCTCTCGAGTCTTGCCCCTCGACAAATTGGAGGACGAAGGGGGTGGCGGGGGGAGAGAAAGGAATTCCACGGCCATTTTGGAAGTTCTCACCAGCTTGTTTGGTGCCGTGGCGTCCTCGGTCGTTGCGTTACCAGTACTCCCCCCCCCCCAAACGGCCCAGGCCCCGAGGGTCGAGTCTCTGCTCGGCTCCACGTTTAAACTTCAGCTCGCCCAAGGACTTGCTTCCCTCGCTGTGAAAAGCTCGAACGTCTCGGACAATGGCGCGTTCCTCACAGCGGACATTCCCCGTGGCCAATGACGCCTCGAAATGAAAATCTTCGAACACCTCGTGAATCATTTCGCTGGGAGATCCGTGACGAGACGCCGTGCACGGGATGCGCTCGTGATCGATCATTAAACTGAATCCACCCCCGTGTTCGAAAACACACAAATATTCACAGCGAAAATAATTCACACGACGTGCTCTTACAATCACGTCTTCCAAATCGTGACGATGATCCTGAGGGGTTTGTAATGTGAAATAACTGAGTGTACATTGCTATCTGTGGAGATATAAATATAATCTAAGGTGGGTTTGTACACGTGACATATCTTGTGTGGGAGGTTTGTACACGTGACATATCATAATGTGAGGAGTTTGTACACGTGACATAATCATTTGTGAGGGGGTTTGTACAGTGACATAATCATAATGTGCAGTGGGTTTGTACATGTGACACAATCATTGTGTGAGCGGGTTTGTACATGTCACATAATATTGTGAGTGGTTGTTACTGTGACGTATCAATGTGTAGCGGGTTTGTACAGTGACTAATCATTGGTAAGGGGGTTTTTACACGTGCATAATCATGTGTGAGGAGGTTTTGACATGTGACGTAATCTAGTGTGAGGAGTTTGTAATGTGCATAATCATTGTGTGGTGGGTTTGTACATGTGACATAATCATTGTGTGAGGCGTTTGTACATGTGACATTAATCATTGTGTGAGTGGTTTGTACATTTGACAAATCATTGTGTGAGCGGGTTGTAACATGTGACAACAATTCATTGTGTGAGCGGGTTTGACAGTGTCACATAATCATTGTGTGTAGTTTGTACATGTGACAGCTAATTCAATGGTGTAAGCACGTTTGTACATGTGACATAATCATTGTGTGAGTGGGTTTGTACATGTGACATAATCATTGTGTGAGTGGGGTTTGTACACGTGGTATCAATGTGAGGGGTTTGACATGTACGTAATCATTTGTGGAGCGGTTTGTACATGTGACTAATCATGTGTAGGGGTTTGTTACATGTGAACAATCATTGTGTGAGCAGGTTTGTACATGTCACAATCATTGTCGTGAGTGGGTTTGTACAGTGACATAATCATTGTGTGAGAGGTGGTTTGTACATGTGACGTAATCATTAGTGTGAGGGGGTTTGTACATGTGACATAATCATTGTGTGATGTGGGTTTCTTACATGTGACACAATCATTGTGTGAGCGTGGTTTTACATGTGACAATCATTGTGTGAGGGGTTTGTACATGTACACAATCATTGTGTGAGCGGGTTTGACATGTCAACTAATCATTTGTGTGAGCGGAGGTTTGTACATGTACATAATCATTGTGTGAGGGTTTGTACATGTGACGTAAATCATGTGTAAGCGGGGTTTGTACATGTGACATAATCATTGTGTGAGGGGGTTGTACATTGACATATCATGTGTGAGGGTTTGTACAGTGACGTAACATCATGTGTAAGGGGGTTTGTACATTGCTGACGTAATCATTGTGTAAGCGGGTTTGTACATGTGACATAATCATTTGTAAGCGGGTTTGTACATGTGACGTAATCATTGTGTGTAGCGGGGTTTGTACATGTGAACATAATCATTGTGTAGAGGGGGTTTGTACATGTGACATAATCATTGTGTGAGGGGGTTGTACATGACATAATCATGTGTGAGGGGTTTGTACATGTGACATAATCATTGTGTGAGGGGGTTTTACATGTGACATAATCATTGTGTGAGGGGGTTTGTACAGTGACTAATCAATGTGTAAGCGGGGTTTGATACACTGACATAACATAGTTGTGAGGGGGTTTGTACATGTGACATAATCATTGTGTGAGGGGTTTGTACATGTGACGTAATCATAGTGTGAGGGGGTTGTACATGTTACATAATCATAGTGTGAGCGGGTTTGTACATGTGACATAATCATTGTGTGAGGGGTTTGTACATGTGACATAATCATTGTGTGAGGGGTTTGTACATGTGACGTAATCATAGTGTGAGCAGTTTGTACATGTGACATAATCATAGTCTGAGGGGGTTGTACATGTTACATAATCATTGTGTGAGTGGGTTTGTACATGTGACACAATTATTGTGTGAGAGTTTGTACATGTACATAATCATTGTGTGAGCGGGTTTGTACATGTGCCTAATCATTGTGTGAGTGGGTTTGTACATGTGACTAATCATTGTGTGAGGGGGTTTGTTACATGTGACATAATCAAGGGTGAGTTTGTGGTACATGTGACGTAATCAATGTGTAAGCGGGTTTGTACATGTGACTAATCATTGTGTAAGCGGGTTTGTACATGTGACAATCATTGTGTGAGCGGGTTTGTACATGTGACGTAATCGTTGTGTAGCGAGTTTGTACATGTGACATAATCAATTGTGTGAGCGGGTTACATGTGACACAATCATTGTGTGAAGCGGGTTTGTACATGTGACACAATCATTGTATGAAGCGGGTTTGTACATGTTACATAATCATTTGTGAGTAGGTTTGTACATGTGACGTAATCAATGTGTAAGCGGGTTTGTACATGTGACGTAATCATTGTGGATGCCGGGTTTGTACATGTGACATAATCATGTGTATGAAGCGGGTTTGTACAGTGACATAATCATTGTTGAGTGGGTTTGTACATGTGACAAATCATTGTGTGAGTGGGTTTGTACATGTGACGTAATCATATGTGTAGCGGTGTACATGTGACGTAATCATGTGTAAGCGGTTTGTACATGTACATATCATTGGTGTGACGGGCGGTTTGTACATGTGACATAATCATTGTGTGAGCGCGGTTTGTACATGTGACAAATAATTGTGTGAGGGGTTGTACATGTGACATAATCATTGTGTGAGGGCGTTTGTACATGACATAATCAATGTGTGAAGCGGGTTTGTACATGTGACATAATCATTGTGTGAGGGGGTTTTACATGTGACATAATCATTGTGTGAGGGGGTTTGTACCATGTAACATAATCATGTGTTGAGGTGGTTTGCTACCACGTGACGTAATCAATGTTAACGCGGGTTTGTACATGTGACGTAATCATTGTGTCAGCGGGTTTTACATGTGACATAATCATTTGTGAGTGGGTTTGTACATGTGACATAATCATTGTGTGATCGGGGTTTGTACATGTGACGTAATCATTGTGTGAGTGGTTTGTACATGTGACATAATCATGGTGAGTAGTGGGTACACGTGACTAATCATTGTGTGAGGGGTTTGTACATGTGACACAATCATTGTGTGAGCGGTTTGTAATGTGACACAATCATGTGTGAGCGGGTTTGTACATGTCACCATAATCATTGTGTGAGTGGCAGTTTGTAACGAGTGACGTAATCATTGTGTGAGGGCGTTTGTACATGTGACATAATCAACGGTGTGAGGGTGGGTACATGTGACCTATCATTGTGTTGACGGGTGTTACATGTGACAATCATTGTGTAGCGGGTTTGTACATGTGACTAATCATTGTGTGAGCGGGTTTGTACACTGTACGTAATCATTGTGTGAGTGGGTTTGTACATGTGACTAATTCATTTGTTAGGTGGGTTTTACACGTGACGTAATCAATGTTTAGCGGTTGTACATGTGACGTAGTCATTGTGTAAGGGGTTTTGTACATGTGACATAATCAATGTGTAAGGGGTTTGTACATGTGACGTAATCGTCTGTGAAACGGGTTCTGTACATGTGACGTAAGTCATTGTGTAAGCGGGTTGTACATGTGGAATATCAATGTGTAAGCGGGTTTGTACATGTGACATTAATCATAATTGTGTGAGGGGTTTGTACATGTGACAATAATCATTGTGGAGGGGTTTGTACATGACATAATCATGTGTAAGCGGGTTTGTACACGTGACATAATCATAGTGTGAGGGGTTTGTTGTACATAATCATGTGTAGAGGGGTTTGTACATGTGATCGTATCATTAGTGTGAGGGGTTTGTACATTGTTACATAATCAATGTTGAGCGGGTTTGTACATGTGGACATATCATCAGTGTGAGCGGGTTAGTACATGTGACGTAATCATTTGTGTGAGCGGGTTTGTACATGTGACATAATCATTGTGTGAGGAGGTTTGTACATGTGACATAATCATTGTGTGAGGGGGTTGTACATGCTGACGTATCATTGTGTGAGCGGGTTTGTACATGTACATAATCATTGTGTGAGGGGTTTGTACATGTGACCGTAATCATTGTTGTGAGCGGGTTGTACATGTGACACAATCATTGTGTGAGCGGGGTTGTACATGTCACATAATCATGTGTAGGGGTTTCGTACTTGATCGTGACATTGCATATCGGGTGAGTGTGGTACATGTGACGTAATCATATGTGTGAATGGGTTTGTACATGTGACATATCATTGTGTAGCGGGTTGTACATGTGAATAATATTGTGAGCGCGTTTTGTACATGTTGACATAATCATTGTGTGAGCGGCGTTTGTACATGTGACATAATCATTGTGTTGATGGTTTGTACATGTTGCCCGTAATCATTGTGTGAGTGGGGTTTGTACATGTGACATAATCAACGGTGAGTGCGTGGGGTACATGTGACGTAATCAATGTGTAAGCGGGTTTGTACATGTGACGTTAATCATTGTGTAAGCGGGTTTGTACATGTGATCATAATACATTGTGTGAGCGGTCGTTTGTACATGTGACATTAATATTGTCGTGAGGGGTTTGTACAGGAAGTAATCATTGTGTGAGCGGGTTTGTACATGTGACGTAATCTGTTTGCTCATTGTGTCAGAGCGGGTTTTACATGTGACATAATCGATGTGTGAGCGGGTTTTGTACATGTGACAAACTCATTGTGTCGAGCGGGTTCTGTACATGTGACACAATCATTGTATTCAGTAGCGGTTTGTACATGTACACATAATCATTGTTGAGCTGGTTTGTACATGTGACGTTAATCAATGTGTAAGCGGTTTGTACATGTGACGTTTAATCATTGTGTGAAGCGCGGTTTTGTACATGTGACATAATCATTGCTCATGACGCGTGTGTTTGTACATGTGACATAATCATTGTGTGCAGGGGTTTGCTACATGCTGACATAATCATCTTGTGAGTGGGTTTGTACAGTGACTAATCAATGTGTAAGCGGTTTGTACATGTGACGTAACATTGCTTAAGCGGGTTTGTACATGGACATAATCATTGTGTGAGGGGGTTTGTACATGTGACATAATCATTGTGGTTGAGACGGTTTGTACTGTGACATAATCATGTGTGAGGGGTTTGTCTGTAAATCATTGTTGTGAAGTCCGGGTTTGACATGGACATAATCAATTCGTGTAAGGTGGTTGTACACGCGACATAATCATTGTGTGAGTGGGTTTGTACATTGACGATTAATCATTTGTGTGGTGGCGGTTTGTACAGGTGACGAAGTAATCAATGTGGTAAGCGGGCGTTTGTACATTTGTGACGTAATCATTGTGTAAGCGGGTTTGTACATGTGCCATAATCAATGTGTAAGCGGGTGTACATGTGACGTAATCGTTTTGTAAGCGGGTTTGTCACATGTGACAAAATCATTGTTGAGGGGGTTTGTACATGCTGACATAATCACTTGTGTGAGGGTTTGGGTACATGGACATAATCAATGTGTAAGCGGGTTTGTTACATGTGACATAACATTGTGGAGGGTTTGTACATGTTGACATAATCATTGTGCTGAGGGGGTTTGTACATGGACAATAAATCAAGTGTAGCGGGTTTGTCACGTGACATAATTCATAGTGTGAGGGGGTTTGTACATGTTACATAATCATAGTGTGAGCGGGTTTGTACATGTGACATAATCATAGTGTGAGCGGGTTAGTACATGTGACGTAATCATTGTGTGAG